>CM061531.1:220223561-220599427 GCA_030545055.2 Neoaliturus tenellus
GTTGAAAAGCCACAAAACCTAGTATATCTGCCGTTGAACACCACTTTCATTTCAGACATCGTGTTGAACGTATTGGATCAAGACGGTAACTTGATAGATTTCCGAGAAGAGCCAATTACAGTTAGATTACATTTAAAATCGACACTTTAATACAAAAATCATGGGTTTATCATTTAAAAGTGGACAACCTACGGGAAACCGCATTAGTAGCTCTTCAGCTGTGGAGGAGTTAACACGCAAGAACATTCGTTTCTTAGAAAAGATTGGTTTAAAATTAACCGATTATGGATATACTGGATATAGCGCAGGGTCCGACATTCGACGAAACCCTATGGGAAAAAGAATATCACACCCACAACCCTTACACTTCATCAAAATTGAACAATAACGACGAAATTCGTATTCCTATACAACATCAGGACATTTACACACTACCATGTGAAAGTTACTTGTATATCGAAGGAAAAGTTACTAAAAAGGATGGTTCTACTACTGGTACAACAGTTCCATTTATAAATAATCCTATGGCTTTCCTGTTTGATGAAATTAGATATGAAATATCAGGTGTAACAGTTGATTCCACTAAAAAAGTAGGTATTGCAACAACTTTAAAAGGGATAACATCTATATCACCTAATGAAACCAATTTACTTCAACCTGCCGGATGGGTTTTACCTGAACATGACACAATCACTCCGAATACAAAGGGATATTTTGATTTTCATATTCCATTACGTTTGTTGCTTGGATTTGCTGAAGATTATAGAAAAATAATATTAAATGTTAAACAAGAATTAGTTTTATTGAGATCTTCTAACGATAAAGACATTATTAAAGCTCCAGACGGTACAACAGATGCAACTTTAGAATGGAAATTAACATTAGACAAAATTGTATGGAGAGTTCCACATGTTAAATTAGCTGACGAGCATAGAATGCTACTATTAAGGAAATTAAAGGCTGATCGTGATATTGTAATTCCTTTTAGAAGTTGGGAATTCCATGAACATCCCAGTTTACCTGCTACGGATCGACACACTTGGACTGTTAAAACATCTAATTACGTAGAACGAGCCAGGTATATTATATTTGGTTTACAAACAGGTAGGAGAGACAGTATCACAAAACATGCAGGCAAATTTGATCATTGCAACTTAAAAAATATTAAAGTTTATTTGAATTCACAGTTTTTCCCCTACGACAATTTAAATGTGTCATTCGCTAATAAAAAGTACAGTATATTATACGATATGTATGCGAGATTCCAAAATTCATATTACGGTAAAACAAATACACCTTTATTATCACCAGAAGAATACTTAGATGGTTACACAATAGTTGTAATTGATTGTTCTAAACAAAATGAATCAGTAAAATCATCAAGTGTTGACATAAAGATAGAAATGGAATTCAACGAGCCTATACCTGCAAATACAACTGCATATTGTTTAATTTTACATGATAAAATTGTCACTTACACACCTTTGACAGGAATTGTTAAAAATGTTTTATAAAAACTCATTTTTGTAAGATTTCAATCATCGGCGCGATTATAAAAGGGGAGCGCACAGACCGCTCCTGATCAGTTTGTTGCCTGACATCGTATGGGTAGCATCATCTTCAATATGGCTTCTACTAGTGGTACAACGGAATGCGATATAGAAAAAGAAATTTCAGAATTTTTGGACATGAATGAACAGCAACACGGCGCAGATCAAGAAGAAGAAAAAGGTAAAAAGAAGAAATATTTATCCAAGAGGAAGAGAAATGTGGAAGAAAATATTTCACCAAATATTTTGATGGAGGTATTTTTACGAATTTTTTATCCAATCTCTTCAAGTTTGGATAAAAGTGTTTTAATTGGAGTTATGAAATCAACCGACTATTCACCTACAGTAATTTTAACCCACGGAACAAAAATGATTTTGTTTACAGCCAACGCTTGGGAATCTTTTATGAAACACCTCCATTTGTTGGAATGTTATTTTAATAGCAACATGTTTGGCAGGAAAACAAAAGTAGGACTATTGGATTCAGACTTGGAAATTGATATTATTAAACACCGAGGTGAACATCAAATGAGATTCAGAGATACGACCAAACATGACATAAAAATTCAGCTGAACAGAGAAGAATTTTTTATTTTAACATGTGCAACTGAACCGATAACAAGATATTTAAGACAGCTAGTATTCTCCAGTTCGATTATTAAAGATTATTTAACAGACACTTTGGACAAACAACCGGATGCACCAATTTTGTATGGACCTGTGGACACTTCAATATTCAATAGAATTCCTCATGAAGTTCAAATGTGGAGACAATTGGAACAATATGTGCAAGAAAAAAATAATTTTGTAAAATCTGATGAAGAAACACATTTCAGTGATGAAAAGGATCAAAGTGATGAGAATGACTACAACAAAAATGACCAGATGGAAAGTTAAATAAAATTTTAAAATTTTTCACAACACTTTACACTTGAATTGGCAAATTTTCAATAAAAAATTCAAAATTTTGTGGGTGTAGGCCTACCGGGGATGGTGCCCACGTTAAATATACACCAACGCGCCTTCAACTGTACGGCCTGGCATAAATAAATGCCTACCGTGGTGTGGAAAACAGTTGACCTTCTGACACCGTGATGGATAGACGGGTGACCTTTCAAATGGACATGGAAGAAGAAATCAAGTCCAAGCCGGGTATTATTGAATTTCAAGCTTTTCGTGGTAACGATGATCGGTTTATAATTAAAGAACTCGTATTTTACGATTTAGATAAAAATATTCCTTACACATTTTTATTTAAACCACCATGCTCTTTTTCTTCACTAACCACCAAAGCCGCAACAACAAACCGATGGACTTGGAAATATTTTCATCACATCGATTGGTATGACGGTTTTACCAGTTATTCAGACTTGTATCATATTATGCATCAATTTTCAAACAGATTTACTAATATTTACACAAAAGGACTTGAAAAGAAAAGATGGATAGAACAATTTACATCTACTCCAGTTAAAGATGTGCAAATAGATAAAAATTTTAAATTTATTGCTGAAAACATTTGTATTTGCACACAAAGTGTGGAACATAAAAGGGACAGGCACTGTGCGTTAAAAAACGCTTTAAAATTAGCGACTTACCTGCAAGATGGAGAAATCGGCGATGGTGGTGGGGGTAACGGCGATTATAAAAGCGAGGAGCAGACCGAGACCTGGCACGAGTATTACTCGAGATTCCGAGACGACAACATCTCAGAGCAAGAAGACAGTGAGGACCTCTAGAACAACCATGGCATCCAACCAGTTTCTGCAGTCTTTGGTGGAACAATTCAACGCCCACTCCAAGTCTACAATTTTGCCGGTAAAAAAATGTTCTGAACTCAAGGATGAAAAACATTATATTATACATGCACTGAAGAAAATGGAAACTACTGTCGGCGAAGCAATCTGCTGCAGTCTCAGCGAAGCACCATATACTCCGGGGGATGAAGCAAAATTCCAAATTTACCTGCCCAAAAGATTTGTACACCTACTCCAAAACGAAGATCTCCGCTCCATACAACCAGGATGTCTCTACTTGGTGTCCCACGGATGCAGCGGCAGCAACTCCACCGAGCTTACCATCCACATCGCAGACAAGCAGCAGTGTTAAAAAAATAATTTTTTTCTTTCTTGTATCTGTTTGTATTTTTTAACTATATATATTTTTGTCATGTAATCTTGTTTGTACTGTTTTAAATAAAGATAAAAAACCAAAAAAAAAAAAAAAAAAAAAAAAAAAAAACACAAAAAAGGCAACATATCAATATGTGAAACAAAAAAAAAATTTCGCATATTGATATGTTGCCTTTTTTTTAAAGCTCTGGGGTGACCTTGACCTTTGACCTTTGCACAAATTAAACATAAATTTTTTTCAAACAGCAATATGTGTGTGTGTGTGTGTGTGTGTGTGTGTGTGTGTGTGTGTGTGTGTGTGTGTGTGTGTGTGTGTGTGTGTGTGTGTGTTTTCCCCCACCATTTCAGGTTACCAGCATACAGACTGTAAGAAGTTCAGTTTGATTGCAACTGTCAAACGATGAGCACCCTATTTGAGCTTTGTGGTAAGAAAAATTATTGAAGATCAACAGCTATTTAGCCATACTTTACGATCCAACGCTCCTCAACAAATTAAAATTTTTATCAAACAGTACAAGCTAGACAACAGAGGTTACAACACTTTTGGTTGGTACAAGTTTGGTGATGGTACAAAATTTTGTCGAAGTTGTGGAAGGGCCGCTGTATCCAACCCGGCACAATTCCTACAAGATGATGGATGTTTACAATATGGTCATGTGGCTCCAGTTTTAAGTTACCATACACCTAAAGAACTTTGCGCCATTTGTTCAATCAATATGTTTAGTTGGCAAAAATTTAACCACCTCTCATCAGACAGCGTGTAAACAACTTCCCCCCACCACTATTTCATACTACCTTCAAACGACCATGCTAATATTCATTCCGCCTTTGGACATCATACGGAAAACATCAAGATGGCTCTGACTGTAAAATGTGCAAATTATGAAGAAGTATTTGTAAGAAATCTGCAAGAATTAAACGAAATTGTTCAAGAATTTAAATCACTAATCGAACAGGGATACCGATTGAACATGCAAATTTTTGCTTGCAACACAAAATGCCCTCATGTCCCCAGGGATGACGAGCCGCCTAGGTCACCATCATCAACTTCTTCAGCCTACTCCTCCAGATCATCCATGAAGACTCAAGCCAGTCCAAACTTGGAATATTTCTCCTGACTAATATTTATATTTTGTATCCTCATTGTACTTCAATATGCATATTTTTGTATTGTAATAAAGGAATGATAAAATAAAAACAAAATAAAAAAAAACCTATCTTGCTACAGTATTGTAGCAAGATAGAATTTTTTTAAAACACAAATTGGATGACCTTGAACATGTTCTAACATGTTCAGGTTTTCCCCTACCACTTTTCCTCTTGAGACCTGAGATGCGGCACCAATGTGTTTCATTACATCTTCATCTTTTGAGCTGCAAACATGGATGTTCCACCACCAATATATGAGGCCGATGAAGCGGAAAGCCTGGGGAGGAGGAGATGCCAGCATGTGGATCTAGTGGAGATGATGGAAAGAAGGATGGAAGAAAGACGGATCAGGAAGGACCATATGCTAATTCAGAAAATTTTAAAATTAGATCTCTTCATAATCTTGGCCTTATTAATTGCAATTTTCTTCTACTTGGTATACGCAGTTGTATACTGCCTAAGATGCATCGAATGTACAGATAAAGCAGCCAAATTGCCAGTTTTCAACACTACTCTTTAAATAAAATTTTCTTTTTTAAAACTCCAAATGGTTGACCTTGAACATGTTTCAACCTGTCTGGTTGTATCAATTACCCCCACCACTACAATTCCAAAAGACCAATCCTACATGCAAGTCTGGCTTCATTTCCAACTCAGCTACGCTAAAGGTTACACTACACACAATGAAGTGGGAATTACTTGTTGACAGCCTTCAATACCTAAAAGAAATCTATGAAAAATTGCACATACGGCTACTTCAAAATCCAGGGATGATAATAAAAATGAACTTGGAATACGACTGTCCACTCATCGACGACAGTATGGATGAAGCAGAAGGGGTAGTCCAAAATACACAAGGAACATGTTGCTGTGAAGAAAATTCTTCAACAACATCAAGCACAAGTCCGGACAGCACATATGGGGATGAAGGAGGATTTTTGTAAATAAAATTAAAAAAAATATTTTTTTTTAAAACTTCAAATGGTTGACCTTGAACACGTTTCAACATGTTGAGCAATGTGGATAAAAAATATTTTTTTTCTTATGCCTATTGCTGAATAACAAACTCAGTTGTATAGTTTGAAAAAAAAAAATTTATTTTTTCATTTCATATGACCATTTTCCCCCCACCATCTCCTTATCCCCACCACTCTACCGAGTACCTGAGATACACGGAGCGACTTGTTCAGTTGCTGTTCAACTCTTGTGGTGTGTACATCTCACTTTTTGCACTCAATTTACTTATATTGAGTTTAAATTTAAATATTTAGCAAGATATCAAACATTTCTTAATTTTTCGGCAAAGTTTCAAATAACAAAAAAATTTTTTTTTTCACTTTTGGTTTGATTGAAATTTCACAAGTTCCAAGATCACCTGAGAAAGAATAAAATTAAATATTTCTCAGGAAATATTTCCAATCCGAGTTACGGTAACGGACAGGCTCGGATGAGTTGTTGCAAAAATTTAATTTTTTCTTCCTTCTGACCACTTTACCCCCACCACCTCCTTATCCCCACCACTGAGCCGGGTACCTGGGATACCGTCTGTGTACAAGTCAGTACGTCTTCGGACGCGGCGCTGTTCGGATCGCGTGTCGTTTGTCGCACTGTCGGGTGTTTGAAGAAATTATTCTTCGGCTCTCAGTCTCTCGGTGGGTAAGTAAAATATAAAATTATTTTTTTTTTCAAGTGGGGCTGCTGGGACGGGTCAATGACCCCTGACGGATATATTAGGTCGAGAGTCTGATCGCTAGGGAATAAAAAGAATATTTTTTTGCACTTTTGTGATTCCTCGAGAAATTTCAATTTCTCAACAAAATTTGAGGAATCGCAAAAGTGCAAAAAAAAAATTTTTTGTATTCTTGCGTGACCTTGACCTAATTAACGTCAGTGACGTCATCATGATGACGTCAGCGGTAATGACGTCACCATGACGTCATTTATGTGACGTCATGTGACATCATATGACGTCATTGGTGCCGTCATTCGTGACGTCATTGATGACGTCATCACTGCTGACGTCATCGTGATGACGTCACGTCCCAGCAGCCCCACTTTTACACTACTCAGAGATATGCTGAAATGAAGAAGATAAACCTCAAAATAGCATCGTTATACATATATTTGCCGTCTCCATAACCGTAGGGGTTATTTACAGACTGGTTGAAAGCAGCAGAATAATTTGTAAGTCAGCTCATCTATGGATGGCCCAGCATCTTCACTCGATATTTTCTATTTAGAAAAATACCACTGGATGAATAAACAATTACCAACATACACACATTAAATATAAATACCCCCGTCGCAGCAGACCTGCGTACTCAGCGAATTTCCAATGGAATTTCAGATTATTTACTTTCCCCATAAAAACACCATAGGATCAAGTATGTAGGTTTGCTACCATTGGGTGTTGTTAGAAAATCTTAGTTAATCAATAATTGCTGAATGTAAACACAAAATTGTATCAAACTCTGGCAATTTTTTATTTTCCCCATAAACCCCATGGGGGTGGGTTTGTAGGTTTGCCGCCATATGGGTTTTGTAAGCAAGTATAAGTTAAACCTTATACAGATAATGTACATACCAAATTTGATAAAGTTATGTCAATAAATAAGTAAGACATGGGGTTTTCTTGATTCCCATAAGAATAACATGCAAAACACATTTTTGGATTTTCCCCGTAACCAGTTATGCTATGATAAAAATTCAAAATACCAAATTGTTTGTTTTTTTTACGCTCTTTTAAATGGTTTCAGTTAAAATTGATGAATTTTAAAAATTAAGGTCCAAAAATGCCAAAAACCCATTTTTGACCCCTTTGAAACCCCATAAAACCCCGTTCCCATAACCCGACAATGCTGGTTCGCGAACTCATGACAATAGACCTGGTCTTACATTTCCATACCAAATTTCATCAAAATCGGAGGTCCCTGTCAAAAGTTATCAGTACCACGGACACATAGATATATATATAGATATCTATCTTCTTATTTCTATAAGGGTTTTGTCTGTTACGTCCCTTTTTCTCTCGACCTACTGAACCGATTTTTAAGATTGAGGTGTCATTTTAAAGCTTAGGATATACCACAGTGACGAATCGCAATTAGAAAGGTCATATTGTTTCGGGCTTCGCCCCCCTCGCCTTTGATTTATTTCTAGAGGGCGCTTTAAAATGTTGACCAATTTTTTATTGCAAGTTCTTTAATATGAATTGTAATTTAACAGCTGATTACTTTCAGATGAATTTTAAAAGCCAGATAGTAAACAAAAATATATCTCTGTTACTTAATAATCAACATTCACGTACTGTAGTTGAGTTTCACTCGTAATCTAATTTGGATCATAAAATGCGCAATTTGCGCATGGGCCACCTCGTATATATATATATATATATATATATATATATATATATATATATATATATTAGATTATATATATATATATATATATATATATATATATATATATATATATATTATATATATATATATTAGATTACGAGTGAAACTCAACTACAGTACGTGAATGTTGATTATTAAGTAACAGAGATATATTTTTGGCCTCTGGGGACCTCAAAATGAAAAAGTAACATGGTCCCGGGCTTAGGTCTTACCATGGCTACTACCGTAATAGCGTATTCCCTATAGGGAAATTCGCTAAAAGTCCTTGGGGTTTTGTATAACTTAAAAATTGCATGTAAACGTTATACAGTATGGTGTTGTGAAAACTGCGTAACAAGTCCTAGTTACGTGAAGTTCCAAATTGAACAAGACTATACTCTAACCTTTCAGAAAAAAGAAAATCCGTTTTCATCCTTTTGGTTTTTATGAAAGGTACGTTGTTAAATCCAAAAAACAACAACCACTTAAAATCACCTACAGATCATACTTGATTAAATTATCATACAGATTTTACTGTAGAAACTATAGAAACACTATGTATATTGCTGCATAGACAATGTACGATTGTAATGACAATTATTGTGTGGAAATTAGGAAAGGAAACGCTTTTATCTGCAGGCCAGGCGAGTCTCTGAAAAACGATCGAACATAAAAAATAAGCAACAGAACAAAATATTCCACCAAAGAAGTCTCTTTTATTGGTCATTGTAAACTACTGGTTTGCAGCCAGAGCCATAATATGTAACAAATGCAATGGTTGTTAAGTGTGTTGATCAAACGACTGCGATGTTGCGAAAACTAATGGAGCAAAACCCAAGAGCTTATCTCAATTGAGATCAATAAATATCAATGTAGAACCATTTAATCTTGCAGAACCACTGTCAACGGATTGTACAAGTCACGCTCTAGCCCATTATTAGTACGAAATTACTGTGTGGGAAGCATTTCGATGCTGTCATCTTGCTGTTTGATAAAGCAAACTGGTTCTTTAAGGGCGCTTTCACCCTTAACGACACGACAACGACACGATATCGCGACGATATCGTCGAGCACCAAAATCAATGAGGTAGTGCCTGTAGATGAGCAGAAAGTTTTTATTTACAGTTATAACGACATAAATAATGAGATTTATGTCCCTATGCACAGGTTCTCGCGACCCATGAAGAAATTTTACGTTGCCATTGAATTTGATTGCGGCAACTATTGTTTTGTGAAAATACAGAATTGATATAGAGTGTACCTGTGCGGTGAAACAATAATCCGACTGTTACTATTGTAGTTGTGATATGTGATCTTTTGTTGGCTAGGTCTATAACGCTTATCTTACACTATTTTACTAAATAATATTTAGTTTGCAAATCAATCAAAATTGTATAAATTATTTATAGAGATTGAACCCCTCTCTATGAAAGATGCACCATGTAGCGGTATACGGTACAGTGCGGGGCGGGAGTGGCGGGAGACGGTTCGCCGTAGGTTCATAGACTATCGATGTCGTACGTTGACCTGTCGTTGATACCACCGAGGTCGTCGTCCATCCTGGGCCTAGTCCAACCCGCGTCCTGCCGCCGCCGCACCCGCCACACGTCACCACGACAGACTGGCACCTCGACGTCACATTGGCACCCCCTTGAGGTGAACCCCTGAAATATGAAATATCACTTCCCGTCTAGTTGTCACCACGACAAATTGGCACACCGAAGCCATATTGACACCCCGTTGAAGTGAAACCCTGAAGTATCACTCCCCGTGTGGTTGTCACCACGAAAAATTGGCACACCGAAGTCATATTGGCACCCCGTTGAGGTGAAACCCTGAAGTATCACTCCCCATATCGTATGGCTGTCACCACGACAAATTGGCACACCGACTTTATATTGACACCCTGTTGAGGTGAACCCCTCAAGTATCACTCCCCGTCTGGTTGTCACCACGACAAATTGGCACACAGACGTCATATTGGCACCCCGTTGAGGTGAAACCCTGAAGTATCACTCCCCATATCGTATGGCTGTCACCACGACAAATTGGCACACCGACGTCATATTGGCACCACGTTGAGGTGAACCCCTGAAGTATAACTCCCCGTCTGGCTGTCACCACGACAAATTGGCACATCGACGTCATATTGGCACCCCGTTGAGGTGAAACCCTGATGTATTACTCCCCGTATCGTATGGGTGTAACCACGACAAATTGGCACACCGACTTTATATTGGCACCCTGTTGAGGTGAACCACTGAAGTGTCACTCCCCGTCTGGTTGTTACCGCGACAAATTGGCATCCCGAAGATTTTCACCCCGAAGTCACATTGGCAACTCGTTGAGGTGAACCACTGAAAGATCACTCCCCGTCTGCTTGTCGCGATGAAAAATTGTCACCCCGACGTCACATTGGGACCCCTTTGAAGTAAAACCCCTAAATATCACTCCCTGCCTGGTTATCACCACGACAAATTGGTACCCCGACGATACATTGGCACGCTGTTGATGGGAATCCCTGAAATTTCGCTCCCCGTCTGATTGTCACCACGACAAATTTTCACCCCGACTTCACATTGACGTCCTGTTGAGGTCAACCTCTGAAATATCCTGTGTGGTTGTCACAACGACAAATTAGACCTTTCTCGAGGTTCCAATCGGTCGGATCCTCGACACGACTGATCGCAACCTCTAGGAAGGGTGCCAATCTGTCTTGGTGGCGATTGGACTCGTTGTCCCCGCCGGCGGCGCCGGCGCTGGTCACCGGAGGAAACATGAAGCGGAGGCGAACTCCGACGTAAAGGAAATGACGAAACATGACGTTAGATCGATGTAATGTAGCTCAGTTTTTAGATTGTTTATAAATGTGAAGGTGAAAGTAAAATAAAATATGATAGGCCTACGTTATCTTCGTTTTCTGCTTTAAAACATCCCATAATCTTTTTTTTAATTGCATACTTAATGTTTTTATGAATTTATTTCGTAGGGCAATATACTAGACTACTTTTATATACTTTGTAAGATAAATAATTTCATTGAGTAATCCAGTTAAGGAAAAAAAAAATACCGGGGTGACCGAGTCTTGTTCGTTTATTCAAAAACATGTAATACAATTTGTATTTACTTATGGTTAAAAGATTTTCTATTCTAAATAGGTTTTTTAATATTTTTTGTGTATACAATTCCGAATTAAATTTCTATTCATTTTTGTTATAGTATCGTAGTAATCAAGCTAGTAAGTTTACATCAACAACTTACTATACTATTTCACTGTTTACAAGTGTTCAAAACCAATGAAAAAGTGGTGTTTGTTGGTTTTTTTTGTCTTGTTACCAAAATGGCAACCCATAAGACCCGTAATGTTGAGAAATTGAAATATTACACTAGTTTTTATACCGAAAACGAAATTTCCTGGGGTCAAGGCTGTTTGTAACCTTATTTTTGGGTCCAAATACACCAAAATACAAAGTTTAAGATAATTTACCCGCTTTACTTCGAGATAAAATGTAAAAATAAATACATCACTTAATACACTATTCATGTTAGAGGCTAGTTAGTATTGGATGGGAATACATAGTTAATGTTTTTAAAATAGGAAATGCACTAGGAAAACGTCCCTATAGCGATACAGTAGTTCTGTCATAATCCTGAAAAGGACCCAAGGACTCAAATAAATCCTGATTGAGTGATTTGTATTTAATATTAAGTAGAATTTTATTTCAAGTACCATACGGTGTTTTCCGATGTTTTAGGGTATGTTTCAGGGTAACTCTTAGAATATACCGTACCTGAGGCAACACCACGAACACGAACAGTGACAGAAATTGCGCCCAGCTAGGGCTGTGGAATTATGAAACCATACAGTCTGCCGGACTGGGACCACCCATCGTCTAATTTGAATTTAGACGGATCCACAGCCCAGGCTGTTAAGCCGTGGGCTCCAAACTTGTCCCGTTATTGAAAATCAACTCCCACGCTTTCACTGGGGAAGGGAATCCTAGAGAGCAAATGTATATAAACGCTGCATAACATAACACCTTAGATTAAGCATACCCCCTATGCTTAATCCATGATAACAATTATTTATTGGAATGCAAAATTTATCTAACAAACGTTAGATGGATTCAGCCTACAAACAATGCTGTTAGGCTATGTACCACTCCACACGACGAATACAGCAAAACAAATTGAGGGGTTTTAGATAAGAATATCATTGTTACCGGACATAACGAATCATCGCCGTTCATAACCGTCATTAACCAATAGACAAAACATTAAAATTTTCACGGTACAGGAAAGATAAACTTTTACGAATATTGTGAAAATCACACCCCAGATTTCTTTCGATTGTTACAAACAGAAAAGGAAAAACTTACTTTGTTTCCATGGACGGCTCGAAGAAATCAAAGTAATCGCACTTCCGAAAGCCAGACATCGTGATTTAGGTTCGTAATCTCAAAAATAACTTGAACACAATATTACACAAACGACACAAAACATATCACACGCAAACTTTCAATAATTTGCCATTTGTTTGTAAATCAGATCCAGATGTTTGGTTAAGATCCGTTAACTGTTTTATTCGAATTAATAACACACAATGGAGACATTTCACGTGTTTTTTTTTTTCAAGACGTATAAATTGTTTTTGAAGGAAAAATGAAAGCACACTGTCGGTAAGTCGTACATTAGCCAATGCATAGCTTTTGGATACTGTGTAAACAACCGACACCTTATTCAAGAATCAAGAACCATCCAAGGCCAATTAAAAAAAATAATGACTAAAGTATTAAGAACTTAAAAAAAACTAAAGCTGTGAATCCAATAATACTGGATCAAAATGTAAAAGCACAACTTTAGAAGCCAACTCACCAGTACGAGTCCTGCTTGAGGTTTTCAAACCAATCCTTCCTGATGCGCGTATACTCCATGTCATGTCAACACTACCTACATCGCAACTGTGAATGTCAATGAGCCATCCACATGTGCAACCTGCCCCACCACTCGCCAACGATTGTATAAGAGTATCGTTGCACGAGTATCGTTATATCACTCCCACATATTATCTCTATTACTTATGGCTTAGACTTACTGTGTATGTACGTATTTTTCAGTTGTAAGACTAGAGAACCTGGGGTCCGAGCATTTGCTCAGTAAACTTAGGCTATACACAATTAATTTGCAATAATAAACTCACATAGTCACATAAGGTTATCCTAGAATGCTAAATACAAAAGGGCTTGTTTCTTTTTTGAATACGAGCTCATTCGCTCACCACATTCAATCCACGACGAGCTCGTTCGCTCCTCACATTCAATCCACGACGAGCTCGTTCGCTCCTCACATCCAATCCACGACGAGCTCGTTCGCTTCGTCAACTCCATTTAAAATGTTTTAAGTTTTGCCTAAAGAGGATAGACCTACTTTCTCACGATACTAATTTAGTGAAACAAATGTTGTAACTTTTCTGTGTAGCTTTTTATTTAGGCTAACAAGCTACATCAGCCGATCATCTGATCAGCTGATTTTAATATTGTTAAACATTATTTTGTTATAAAACGCGTTTGTTATAAATAATTTGAGTATACATAATTGATTTAAAATTTTACAGGGGAATTCTTTAAACTAGAGGAGGGTAAGAAAAAATTAAGGTGCTGCTATACATCGACGTCACATCACGTCACGTCACGTCACGTCCACGTTCGCATGGTATGCTCCCTGTGTATTCAAATGGAACCGGCTATACATCAACGTCACGTCACGTCGTTGACGTGAATCAACCGATTCGCACCCGAATGCTCCTCAGAGCATTCGAGTGCGAATGGATGCGAATGAAGACGTGACGTGACGTGACGCGACGTCGCTGTATAGCCGCTACCAACGTCCATTCGGCCGTTCGGCTTTCACCTCGGGTGTCTTCGAACGCAATCGGGAAACTTCGGAACCAATGAGAGCAAGGGTGGATTTTGTCCGAATGTTTGTTTTGTTTACTTCCGCCCTCGCGGAATCCGTGAGAATTGGCGGAATGGACGGGACGTCCAGTGCGAATGCGAATGCTTGACGTCGATGTATAGCACCCCCTCCGGAATCGCCGGATCCATCGATGCGAATGAAGACGTGACGTCGATGTATAGCAGTATTTTTTACATATGTAAAAAATAGTTATTTGTGCTTCTAAGGAATAAAGTACAATTTTTTCTTCCTTGAAGGGAAAGTGTCGACAATTTCCCTGAGGGAGAAAAGTATTGGCACTTACAGCGTACAGCCTGTGACTACCATGACTATACAATGTATTTAAAAGTATACAAAGAATGGTTTAAGTTTACCGAGCAAATGCTCGGTCCCCAGGTGCACATTAGGTGCCAATGTATATTAATCCGCTAAGGTTTTTTTTTTTTTTTTTTTTTTTTTTTTTTTGTAATTGGAAAGCCTCCTACAAATTTCAACCGATTTTAAGGTTTTTGGTGTCGTTGGAAATTATGCGAATCGCCAAGAATCGGCCCCCAGGGTTACGCCCTACCAGGTTTTTAAGTTTCAATGAGATCGTTCACGATCATCCATCGCAAAGAGGTTGGTTCATGTTTTGGCCTATCACGTGATAAAATTTCACACAAGTTATTTGTGGGATTTGTCACTTGATAGGAAAAACACAAAGAAACCTCTTTGCGGTGGATGATCGTGAACGATCCCAATGTCAATCGATTGAATTATTAAACAGCTGTTGTAATAACAAATGCTAGCAGATCAGGAAGAACAGATGTTTCAGTTATAAAATAGTTTAAATTAATTGGGTCCAGACGGTCCACACATCAATTTAAATTTTGGTCGAAATTTGACCTGGAGCTGATCTTTAGTAAGTATATAATTCGTATCAAGGCAATTAGAATATACTCTCCCTTTTCTCATTGCCAGTATGTAGAGTATTCTAATTGCCTTGATTCGTATAAATAAACAAACAACACACAAATTACTCACACTCCGTACGAAGAACGTGTAAACAGCTTATAGCTTTCTTAAGCCATCAAAATTAAATTGCAAGCGTTTCGTAAAAGTGACAAACAACGAAACAACATTTCTATGATTTTAAGCGTTGAATTCTTCATAAGCAACTTGCACATTCATATCAGTGAACTGTTTGTGGAATTTTGTCAACAATGGTTAGATTATGTTGCAGCCCCGACAATGACAATGGAGTCTCGCAAACAAAGGTCTGTCATTGCCTAGTTTCTTTGATAATGATTGTGATTTCGCATTTCCTTTTACGCACAGTATATCATTCTGAATAATATTGATGATTTTTTACAGTTTTCACAATGTCTTGTGAAATAAGATAGTAGCCTACAATATAATTTACTCTTCTGATTTAGCCATAAAAATATGATTTGTCCAATATTTAAATTATAGAAATTATATTTTCAGAAATAAATAGGGCTTATCATATTTTACAACTACCGTAAGTTAGTATATATTTAAAATCAACGATTGTTCGAAACACCAAATTAACATTACGTTGAAGGTCTCAATAAAATATTAAGTCCTTTAACAAAGGATTGAATAATTAGACCCTACCTCAATTTCAGTTCATTGAAAGAGGCAAAAAGTTATTTTGATCACATTTCTCTATTTCTCACCATGCAATAAATAGAAAAACAAGCTATTTTTTACTTTAGGCTATACAAACTAAGAGAGTTTAGTCAAGGACTGATAGTTTAAAATATATTTTCCACGTGTATTTAATATCGTTAAAAAAGTTTTGCAAAATAATATTATACGGAAATCAAATTTAGAATACAGTATTATTGAATGTAACAGTAAACAAAACATTAGCTGTTATCCATTCTCATCCAGTCTTCCACAAAATAGTAAAGTCAACCATCTAGAAGCAAACCTTTTCCAACAATAAACTCGTAAACAACAATGGTAAAGCACCATCATATGATGTCAACAATGAACCTCTATCAGCTGATTCTGTAAAGAACATTTAAACAGCTGATTTAGGAAAGTAGGGAAAAAATGTAAAATGATTACAGATTACACCTTAAAACAAGATTATACCTTGAGCAATGATGCGAAACACTCATATCCAATCGTTGAGACACTCATTGTGATAAAATGCACACACTGAACACTGCACGAATCAGCTGACGACACAGCACTGACGCACTCTGGCGGCAGCAAGACCACAACAGTGAGTGGAGATTCAAGGTCACAATGCTCCCTCTCCGTCGCACAGTCAGACGGCTGGCTAAATCGTCTTATATGGCCTCCATCATTCTAGTATGAACTGAGGTCATTTATTTGTCAAAAGTAGGATACTATTTGTTGACTTCTTTTGATCGCCACACAAAGTGCAAGTGCATTCAAGCAGATGTGAGTCAGCAGTATGATCAGACACTATGGTAATTTGATGACGGAGTTCTTGTAAATTATTAATTTGCTGGGCCCAGAACTTAGTAAACCAATTTGAAGAATAAAAGCACAAGCATGTCTAAAAGAGGGATCTATCTTTGGAAGTACCCATAGGAAATAGACGAATAGTAGCAGTGGGGATCACTCCTAAATGAAGAGTTTCCTTCTTGTTTGAAAGAGCTCCTCTTTAGAACATCAAGCAGTGCTTCGCCCATTCCCATTTTGTGCCTTATTTAAAATAAGTGAGAGAGGTTTTAAATAAAATATAAAGGACTTGGGCTTTTTGATTTTTATATATTTGGAATCAATATTAAACTATAATGGCCAATGGATCAACTTTAGATCATCTATACTTATTTAATACGCTAATTGTTTATTGTTTATTGAAAAGGAGACAACAGAGAAAGGTGAAAGTTCAAGGAAGGAAGAGTATAATTAAAAACCAATCGAAATTAAGGGATAGGCAAACAAACCAATGTGGATAAATGTAGAGATGAAGAAAGAAGAAGGAAGAAAGAAGAAAAAAGAAGAAGAAAGAAAGAAAGAAGAAAAAAGCAATTGAAATTAATTAAAAGACTTGAAAAAGTTTGGAGTATTAAATAAATTAACAATGAATTATCTTGTTGAAAAATCCGGAATTGTGAGTTTTAAATTGTGAATCAGATAGAAAGACTTTTTGTAAATTCCCATACAATGTAAATTTGTCAGCGGAATAAAATTTATTATTTATTAATTGTCTTGAGAACTCCTACAATTTTCAACCGATTTTCAAGTTTTTGGTGTCATTGGATAGGGCTTGGTCTGTAGTTGTTTCCGCCAGAAATTGATGAGAATCAGACTGAAAATAAAGGCGCTATCCACCATTGAAATCTCAAAGTTTCCCATTTAAATAACATTAGGATTGAATAAAACATTTTAAACATATGTTAATAAAAAGCTGTAAGTACATGTAGTTTTGGTGATTAAAGAGATTCACAATATTGGATTGGTCGGATGTCATGGATTTAGAGCTAAAAGTAACTTTTGTATTGTATTAAAATAAATTGCTCGATTTCGAGCAACACGTATACTAGTTATAGCTTAATATCAATTCAAAATATATATATAAAAAAAGTGAATAGCCTGAGTCTTTATCTTTTATTTAAAACCTTTCTCACTTTAATCAGACTTTAAATAATGGCACAAAATGGGATTGGACGAATTTATACCCGCGAGACGCCTGATACTGACAGCCTCTAGCGGCAGCCGCGTGAAACTGCTGAGGACGCAGACTATGGATGTAGTCAATGAATAAAATCTACATTCCATGGCAAAATTCCTTCCTTCCTTACTATCTTCTACTGAGTATTGGGTCAGTAGATAGTGCAGCAGAATTCTTTAGCCATAGTGTTTTACACAGACCATTGGATATTGTGTGTCGCCTTCTGAATGGTTGTGTTATATTGTGAACCGTTTCAGGTCGTTCCCGCAATTTCTACTTGACGTATACTTTAAAACAAGCAATGTTTGTACAGGCAAAATATTTCTCTCCAAGGATTTTTTTTCTTTTTAGCGAATTTCCCCATAGGAAATACGCTATTACGGTAGTAATCAGGGTAAGACCTAAGCCCGGAACCATGATAATTTTTCGTTTTGAGGTCCCTAGAAGCCAAAAACACCGTTCGTTCAAATTGATATATACAGTATGTATGTATATACAGGGTGTCCCGGAACTCTCTAGAACCCTTTTGTACATTTGTGCCTTGCATCGAGACAAGAAAAAAACATTATACAATTAGGGGTCTAAAATGCTGAAAATTAGGGGTCTATTAGCCCCTAGCCGCCATTTTGTTTTTTACACATAGTAAATTCTATTTCCGAAACGGATGCTTGCATTAAGTTTATATTTGGTATGAACCTTTATCGTACCAATGCCCATTTTGAAAATATACAATGGAAAAAATTAAATTTTTTCCATTGTATATTTTTAAAATGGCGGCCATTTTAATTTTTCAAACTCAAATATCTGAAAATCGGTAAATTTTATAAAAATTTTACAAGACACAAAGAATTTGCCAAATTAAATTATCTAACCAATGAAACCAAGTTTGTAAGGATCTGACAACAAATAACGGAGTTATTGCGATTTTTCTCCATAAAAACATTGATTTTTCATTATAATTCATGCAAATTAAGGCCATTTCAATTGAAAAATCGCAATAACTCTGTTATTTGTTGTCAGATCCTAACAGACTTGGTTTCATTGGTTAGATAATTTAATTTGGCAAATTCTTTGTGTCTTGTAAAAGTTTTATAAAATTTACCGATATTTGAGTTTTAAAAATTAAAATGGCCGACATTTTAAAAATATACAATGGAAAAATGTTTTTCCTTAAGGCATTGTTGTGATAAAGGTTCATACTAAATATGAACTTAATGCAACCATCCGTTACGGAAATAAAATTTATCATGTGTAAAAAAAAAAATGGGGGCTAGCGGCTAAACGAAGCATTTTAGACCTCTATTTGTACGATGTTTTTTTCTTGTCTCGATGCAAGGAACAAATATACAAAAGGGTTCCAGAGAGTTCCGGGACACCCTGTATTGTGTATTGTGTATCTATGTGTCCGTGAACACGATAACTTTTGAACGGAACCTCTGATTTTGATGAAATTTGGTACAGGGGTGTAAGCCAGCGTCTACTAGGTTGAGTTCGCGAACCAGAATGATCGGACCATGGGAACGGGGTTTTATGAGGTTTCAAAAGGGTTAAAAATGGGTTTTTGGCTTTTTTACTTTTATTTAGAAAATTCAACAATTTTAACTTAAACCATTTAAAAGGGCTTAAAGAAAACAAACAATCTAGTATTTTGAATTTTTTACCTAGCTTAAATGGTTATGGAGAAAATCCAAAAAGTATTATGTTTACAATGTTATTCTTATAGGAAATCAACAAAACCTATCTTGCTTATTTATTGACATATCTTGATAAAATTTGGTATGTACATTCATTAGGAAGCGTTTAACTTATATTTGCTTAGAAAACCCATATGGCGGCAAACCTACGTACTCACCCCTATAGGGTTTATGGGGAAAATAAAAAGAACACCATAGCCTTATAAAATTGGGTATGTACAATCACTAGGTAGGGTTTAAGTTATATTTACCAACAAAACCCATATGGCGGCAAACCCACATACTCTCATCTCATCCCCATGGATTTTATGGGGAAATAGAAAATATACCAAAATTCCATTGGAAATTCGCTGAATATGCAGGTCTGCTGCGATGGGGGTATTTGTATAATATGGTGGTTTTGGTCACGAGAAATCAATTGGAGCTGGTCCCACATCTGGGAAAAATCCGGTTTTCGTCCTACAGCCCTTCAAAGTTTCCATGTTATCCTTATGGAGTTATCCTCATAGTTAAATTGAACAAAAATCAGCCGATAACTGTAGATATGAACTAATGTGTTACATATTTACCTGTACTAGAGATCGCCTCCTGATCGAAATTCGATCAAAATTTCAGTTGATCTGGCCCAAGAAGTTTAAAAACATTTTATAACTGAAACATCTGTTCTTGCAGTTTTTCTAGCAGTTGTTTTTATAACAGCTGTCTAGTGATCCAATCAATTATCCCTCTTCCATAAGATTAACATTGGAACTTTGAAAGCCTGTGGGGCGTAGCCCTGGAGTCCGATTTGAATTAGAATATGATTCTGCTCATCTAGAGGACTATACTTTTCTAACGGTATGCGCGGAATTCTCCTACGATGCACACGAGCTGAGAAAAAAGGAGGAAACGAAACATGCTTGCCTATTAATATATAGATTTTAGGAAAATTACACCTTAGTGCAGCACCTTTCGGCCTGGCGTGTGAGCGAAGCGAATGAGCTCGTCTTAAAAAGGAAGAGGGCGAGTGAGAACAAAAATAATAATTTTATTGAGCTCAAGCTCGGTCTCCCTGTTACTATATATTTAACAATTCCAGCTTCTGGCATTCATAAAATGAACATGGGTCTTGGAGACTGAGAGAGCGAGTGATGGATTACAGGCTAACATCCACATCTGAAGGTAGTCAATGTTAGTTCTCTCCATGATCAACAGTTATTATACATCGCTACTCGAGAGTTGTTTGTCATGCCACATTCAACTGTTTAGTGAAGCTGTTCATCAAATCAATTAAATTCCTAGGAATATCATGAACTTAATAATTTGAATAACAAAATCATATTTATACCTTTGGAATGATAAAATTAAAATTATTAGTGTACAACATTATTTCCCATATTCTCAGAATTATTATTTTTATTTGTTACCAAGGTTATTAACAACAATGCCCTGGTTAGCAAGTAAATTATTCTTAAACAAAAAACAATAATATTTTACAGTACGGTAGATTTCAAATTTCAAATTTATTTTACAGCAAATCAAGATAGAAAACTCATAATACCACTCTATTGCCTTGCTACACAATTACAGCTTGAATCACAAACAAATCACTCAAAAAAATTATTAAATATATTCCAGGAGCAATAAACCCACTGTTAAGATCAAATCTGTAATTGATTTCTTATCCTCAATGTTTAAAAGGCTATTTGATTACACTGGTTTAGGGAATGTCAACTCTTGATCCAGAAGTAAGGAACCCCAGCCGTCCTGTGTTGAACAGGGACTTGTCACTTGTGCGACTAAGAGAGAGCATAACAAGAATGCTGCAGAGCAAGAGAGAGGGAGGATTGAGATAAAAAAACAGCGAAAGAAGAAAATTAACGCAAATCAAGAAAATCTTTACAGTCTAAATAAGTTTGCTCTAGTCCTGAACAATAAAATGACAAAATGATTAAAATGTAAAATTGAATCTGATACTTGCCGGGAGGCTTTCCTGTTTTAAATTGTCAAAAACCAATCTCTACAACAGTTTAAAAAGTTTAGCTTGCACTAAATTAAAGTAACTTAAGCCTCAACGTCTTAGACTATCTTTCATATTACGAGTACATTATATTATTGTTTACTGTTGAAAATGAACAGCTTCATGATCATTAACTAGAATTTTGTAATGAGTTTGAAGATAGAGGGTAAAATTATAGTCCATGCGATGTACTGTAATATATCTAAAATAAAATACATGTAATCTTTTATTAGAATTTATTAAACAACCTACATATAAAAAATATCAGTCTTAATAACACTACTCAGTCTTGGACTTTGGGGGATGTAACACTGTACTAACAAATTTCCAGACATCATCAGCCAACAGCTTTGGTTCTTCAAAAGCGGCAAAATGGCCTCCCGTTGGAAAGTCTGTCAGCTGCACAATATTTTTGTATTTGAGGCTCAATATAGATCGTGGTTGGCTCGCTAACTCGTAGGGGAACCGAGCAATTCCTGTAGGTACCGTGACTGGAGCTCTGAAACAGTTCATTGAAAATTAGAATTATAGAAAGTAAATTGTAAATACAGATAATGGTTGAAGACAACTGATACCTTAGTGATTGAAGACTGATACTTAAGAGAAAAACTTTTGAACTTCCTTCTTCCTGGAGGTGCTTTTAATACTACTTTCTTGCACCTGCTTTGTGGAGGATGTACTCTTTATTTTTCTCCCGCTACCGAATAACAATTTAGTGGACTAAAATATCAAATAAACATGAAACATTTACTATTGTTGTTTGTACTAACTCTGCTTCTTCTAAAACATTCAAATTCATTGTGGTGGAAAAATAATTTTATTAATTCCTAAAATAATTAACTGTCAGGGAAAAATTCAATTTTTTTGAGTCTTGATTGCATAATTTGAAATAATAAAATGATATTGTATGATAAAATAATGAAATGATAAAATAATAGGCTTGACAGCTCTAATGATCCAAGCAGCGGTGAATGAGTTAGTTTTCCGTACATGAGGGAGGTTGTAATCCAAGTTTTTTTTCACTCATTCATACAGCTAGAAAAAACTTACAAGTCCAATCCAAGGGCCTTCTGCTTCTTGTTAAAGGTCTCACTGTAAAGTCGCATCGAGGTAGTGGCTGATCCCGTGAGCCAATAGATCATGATGTTGTCCAGAAGGTCTTCTAGCTTGTACTTCTTCAGGAGACCTCCATCAGGCAAACTTTTCCATGAAGGATTTGTCCATGTTGAAAACTTTTCAAGGATGTAAGCAGCCAAACCAATGGGAGAGTCTCTCAATGATACTCCTAAAAAATGGTAAAAAGTTTTAAAAGGAAAATATGTCATCATTCGAGAATGTATCTGTGGAAAATGAGGGACAAAAAAATATTTGTAGTCCAGACATTTAGATGAGATGTCAATGTGAAAAAATTCTTCAGGAGCAAACTGTGTAAGAGAGAAATAAAAAACCAAAGACATTCATTATGTTAGTTACTGTGCACTCATGTTCAGGGATTTTAGATTGTAAAACAACATTTCCTGTTTTAAGATTAGTTAATAGGTATATTTTTAGTATATCAGTTTGAGGCATTTTTTTGTAAGCAGAGACAGCTTGTAAGCGTTCACCAGTGTATTCACAGTAATTAATATAAAGTTGGATTTCTTTGCAAATCTTTTTTGGTACCAGCATTATATATAAGACAAAATTTTGAAACAAAGATAGGGAAAAAAATAATTTGGTGTGTTTGTCCTCAAAACTTAGGAAGATAGATAGGGGAAGACATAAATGTATTACACAAGCTAGAACAATTTTAAAGAGCTTTTATACTTTGACCGCAACGACTACATTGTCACATTGGGCCATAGCATTTGACACAGTCAGTCTGAGCATCCAAATTTTACTCTTTAAAATACCTACACTACAAGGACCTGGCCCTCATATTGCTAGAGGCTTCATCTTATGGGTGTATTCCACAGCATCAATTTTACGGAGGAATATTTTAATCAACTGCATTGAGCTATTCCAGGAATAGCTTGCCATGAACATTGTTATCGCAAAACTTATCTCTTTAAAGCAAAAATGAATATGCCTCAGACATTTCTCTTCATGTTTTAGTTGAGTTTAGTATTGTTACTAAATGTTTCAACAGTGATGCCCTCAATACCGGCAGACTGGACGCACCTGCAGTGTCGGGCTTGGTGGCCTGCAGGTGCATGTAGCCTGTCTCCTCCAGCAGCAGGGCGTATCTGTCCAGCATCGGGTAGACCAGCTGCTGCTCGCCCTCCTCGCAGACCAGGCCCGGGTACAGGCTACCGGCCATCAGTCGCAGCTGGATGCCCAGCGTCGGCATCACTACTGCCATGTTGGTGTGGTAGCCCAGCACCCTAAAAAAGGTACCTGATACCTCTTCTCAAACTCTTTCATTTTTTAAATTACGATTACACTGTTGTTTAAACATAAGTAAGGTACAGTATATGAAAAACACATGATTGTTGCAAGAGCTCAAAAGTGGAGCCTGGAAGCAAAAAGAGTACATAACTTTGAACATGTTGATGAATTGAAATATTTTTCTGTAACAATTACATATGACTACAAAGAAGAAAAGGACATTCAATGTAGAATAATTCTAAATGCAGCAACATACATTTCCTCGGTTATTGCACTAAATAGAAAGTGGAAGACCGAGATTGGTATGAGATGTGTGGAGGTGTGGAAATATACCATTAAAAATATCGACTGTCACAATCCAGAAGGCGGACCATTCGGCACACAAAGACTACAGTCGAAGAACCCACCCCTCACCGCCAACCCTTAGAGACCCAGCTGGAGAGAGCCTAAGCTATTGTTTTTTTTTTTTTTTTTTTTTTTTTTTTTTTTTTTTTTTTTTTTTTTTTTTTTTTATGTAATTAGTGGTGTGTGAAAAGATTTAACACAAATTTACAACAATTAGTAAAATTTGTTTTTAATTGAATAATCGTAAATTTAAATGGACATTATAGTTCAAAGCTATTAGGCCTACAAATTAGTATAATCATAAATTAGCATAATAGTTTAATACAAGCATTTTTCCCAGTTTGAGAATAAAAACTGCTTACTGAATATAATAAAAAATAATAAAAAATTGTTTCAACTAAAACAGCTAAAAAAAGTTATATTGCATTTCTACAAAAGTACAATAACTAAAACCATGAAATAAAAAATAAAATAAAAAAAAACTATACTAATAATACTGGCATCACAAAGATTGTTAATGCTGCTGTTGTTTCTTGTTCAGGAAAGGCTAGATGTCAGTACTAATTAATAATCAGGACTAATAATTAATTTTACACATGAACGAATAACAGTGACGACACGAGGCTTAGCCAAATACGCGAATACACCTCACGCGGTGGTGCGCGTACCACCAGTAGAGAAACACTGGATGAAGGGTAACAATCTTGTTCATCTGACTAATGTGGAAAATGGCTGGTCCAGATTTTGAAAAATATAGATAAAGCAAAGATGGTAATGCGAAAGATGGTAATCAAGTTGTAATTGTTTGTGTCAATGTGGGGACCGAACTTTTCTTTTTAATGCAATACTTTTTATTGCAGCATGAAACCATTAAACAACAGGAGTCCTATATTCCTCAACCCAATAGGCTACTTAGGCAGTCCGTACCTGCAGTATCACACAGTACGGCAAAATACAGTGCTCCACTGCTTTGTGTCTG
Source organism: Neoaliturus tenellus (assembly GCA_030545055.2). NCBI lineage: Eukaryota > Metazoa > Arthropoda > Insecta > Hemiptera > Cicadellidae > Neoaliturus > Neoaliturus tenellus. Next base: position 220,248,770 of record CM061531.1, read on the forward strand.
TAGTAGTACCTTTTTTTATATGGTAGAATTGAGCAATGATTGAGGCAATTTTTGTTCCTATAATTCTTAATATCTACTCAACAACTTGGTTTTTGTAGTTGAAAGGAATATTTACAATAGGCCTAATTAGGCCTATCATTAAAATAGGCCTAATTAATTGTAATATTCTAATTGTGAGAAACGACGTGACGTCAACGAATTCAAATAAATAGCCAATTGTTACTGTAAGACCTCTGGAATAACGACTCAACAACATAACCTCAACCACCTTGATTGATGTTAGATGTGGATGTGAACGTTTACGGTACTTCCCGAACTCTATAAATTTGTACTTAGAGTGCTTCATACTTATATTCTGTTTCTGTAGTATCTAATCTAACAATCGACATCATGGCAATTAGTATAGGCCTAAAAGTGAGATTGGCGACAAAACTAAAGAAGCTGGTCCTTCTTGTGTGCATACGGCAGCATTAATCCTACCATGGCCGGTCTAAGAAAAATGTTATAAACTGAAGATAACTTTATAAATATGGTTGTTTACGTCTTTGATGTAAGTCTTTTTATTCGACAATTTATATTTTCGACCACTATTCTGTTTACATTATCTAGGCTCCATAAGAGTCACAAATTATTATATTAAATGAAAATATGTCTTAAAACAATACCAAAAAAGGTATAGGCCTATATTTTAAAAAAACTTAATTTAATTTTAAGTGGGAAAATTGGGTGGTTATACATCACAAGAGTAAAACAGGACCAGATTGCGAAAGTAGCAAAGTAGCTTTAATTGTAGCGAGCTACTTTTTAATTATAGCTGTAGCTGTAGCTAGCTCCTTTTTATAAAATGTAGCTGTAGCTGTAGCTTAAGCTACTTTTTTGAAAAAGTAGCTGTGGCTGTAGCTAGCTACTTTTAAAAAGTAGCTTCCCCAACACTGCTAAGGACTATGTGTTTTGAGGTTCTATTTGCTTTTGATGAAAATTAAAATGATGATTGTGAGTTTTTTAAGTAACAAATCTGATAATTAATTTATCATGAGTTTTACATAGGGTGACCACTAAATAAGCTTCTGCTGATGAAAGTTAGGTACAATTTATAAAAATCTAGAATCATGAACAAAACTTTTTTAAATCCTACTTTTAAGGAAGGATGCAAACGGTCTCCTTACGTTCACAAAATTCCTCATTTCAAGAAATCCTTGCTGGGGTACCACAGGGGTCTGTTCTTGGGCCATTATTATTTATAATTTTTATTAATGACCTCCTAAACTGTATGCCTTGTAAAACATTGTTATAAGCCAATGACACAACCTTTTTTCATTCAGGTAAACATTTTTTGAAAACAGAAAATGTCATTACATCCATGATTAAGTACAGTAAAAATTTATTTGATAGCAAATTTTTATCTATTAATGAAACTAAAACTGAAAGAATAAGTTTCTCATTAAGACATGTAATTAGGGAGGCAGATCATGTAGTGGGTGAACATGTAAAATTACTTGGAGTCATATTTGATTTTAAAGTACCTGGGTACCACATACCAATAATGTTATTTCCAAACTAACTAGCATCTGTTATTACGAAGTTTGAAACAATCGCCGATATAACACGGTCAATACGGATCACGATATTTGGATAGTGATCCTGGATAACGATACGGATTGAGTGTGATCCATAAATCATACATCAATATTTGATCTTACACACTCAATCCGTAACGTGATCAAGGATCACGATCCAAATATCGCGATCTGTATTGACCGTGTAAGATTCGCCAATGTGTATCTAATCATCAGCTACTAGTTACTTATCATAGTTTTTTCATGCTCACATTTTATATGCAAATCTTTTATGGGGAAACAGTAGTGCATCAGCTACACAATTTTCATATGGCAGAAGAAAGCTTTAAGAATTTTGTTTGACATTCCAATTAGAAATATTTGTAAAGTTTTTTTATTCAACACCAGATTATGACTCTTCCTTTTATATTCATTTTTCAAAACCTAAATTTTTTACAGAAAATATAAATCTCCATTCTAAACGATATTTATACATTTTTATAATATAGAGGCTCTAATGACTTAAACCTTCCTCCTGCTGGATCAAGTGAATGTTTTAATATCCATAGATATTTAGTAGAAGTAGTGCAAATAAAATTATTTAAATTGTTCTTCATATTTTCGCAACACAGGTCTTTTTAAAAAGGGCTTGTCAAAGTGGCTCTTGGGAATTGAATGGCTTTTTATTCTGTCGATGAATATTTAAATTGTACTGATTTCTCTTATCTTTATTTTAAGAAGTTGTATTTTATGCAGTGTCCTTTATTCTTTTGTTAGTACTCTGACGTCTATTTCTCTATTGATCAATAGAGTCTAATGTCTAATCTTTATTGTCTAATGACAATAAAGTTTATTGTTGTTATTATTATTATTACAAGTCCATAACTGTTATGGTAGCCTAGCCTACCTGTCTATAATTTTTTAGTACAGTTGGGCATCGATTACCCAAACAGTGAATTATTCAAACCCTTGAACGGCTTACTAATGCAGTGTACAGTATTAACATCCTGTTAGAAAAATGTCAAATATCATGCAAGTGTCTACAGATATAAAGACGTAGCCTACTATTTTTGGTTTCAATATAATTTTTTATTGAAGCCTACAGATTATCTGGAAGTACTTTTCATTGAAAAACAGTCAATGAACCATATTGTGGTGACTGGCAACCAGTAATTGCAAATAAAATTAGCATAACTCACCGTCTAACAGCAATCCGTTTTGTTCAGATGAGAACAATTGTTGTCCTAGGGGCATTATAGACAACTAGGACATAGGGGCTAGACAATTGTTCGCATCTGAGCAAAAGGATTGCTGTTAATCGACGAGTTTCACTAAATTAATAAACCACTTATTGGTTATAAATTATAAATAATTTTCATTTTCATCTGAATAATTTGATTTTCTGAACCACCTCTGGTCCCAATTAATTCGGTTAATAGACTCCCTATTGTATTAACAAAATCATATTAAGAGGGGGTGAAAGGGCTCCTCTCAGAACATCATGCAATGCTTTGCCTGCTCCCATTTAGTGCCTTTATAAAATCCAAATAAAGTGAGAGGTTTTAAATAAAAGATGAAGGATATTTGATTCTGTTTGGGATATTTTAATATTTTAAATCCATAATAAGCTATAATGGTTCAAAGTTGTTTAAATTTAGATAATTAGAGCTGAATATGGATTCAAAATATTAAAAATGTTAAAAAGGAATCAAAGAGCTCAAGTCTTTATATTTTATTTAAAACCATTCTCACTTTTATTGGATTTTGAATACAGGCACTAAATGGGACCAGGCGAAGTTCTGCACAATGAATTTTTAACCCACCAGACCCATGCTACTATGAGCCTCTGGCGGCTGCTGAGTTGAAACTGCTGCACGCAGGCTATGAACGTAGTCAATGGAGAGCATCTATTGATTCAAAGGCCTGCATTCCGCGGCAAAATCTCCTCACCATCCTGAAACGTGAGTCTTGGGTCCAACACTTGCTGAAGTGCAGCAGCGCTTCTTTTGCCGCAGTGTTTTACACCGAATACTGGATTGTTTCTCACCCTCAGTATAATAGTTCTTGCAACGGACACTAGACTGTGCAAGCAAAATAATCGCTCTATCCCTTTAAACCCCTCTTACCAAAGTCATTTTACAGAGCTCTTCTTATTGGAATTCCATATAGTAATTTCAAATTATAGTAGACGTCACAAACTTGCAATCCTGAATTTAATTGAGTGTTACCAATTTGTGCTGCCTAATCCAGCTTTTGTTATCTGTTAATATCCGTAGCAAACTTAAGCAAAAATAAAAAAAATAAAAAACTGACAACCTAATTAAGACTAATGAAAATCTACTGTTAGCTGTTTAAATTTTCAAACTCACAATTTTGTGCTGCCTAGTAAAATATATTAACAAAGGTTGTTTGTGCTGAAATTAAAATCAGCCATTACTGGTAAATTGGCCAATGGGTAAAACGTTATATTAATGAAGTATTTGAGTTGTTTGGATCTACTCACGAGTCAGGGTACATCTGCGCCAGGTTGGCTCCGATCATGCTACCCCAGTCGCCCCCCTGGATGAAGAACTTGTCATAACCGAGGCGCTGCATCAGAGAGTGGACGACTACAGCCATCTGAGCGGCCCCGAGCCCAGGGCGGGCGGCTGGGTCAGAGAAACCGTACCCGGGCAGGGACGGGGCAATCACCTCAAAGGCAAAGTCCTCCCCTGGCCGGGCTGTGGTCAGCTGGGGAATCAGCTGGTAGAACTCCTGGACGGAGCCTGGCCAGCCGTGCAGCAGCAGCAAGGGTACTACCTTCACCTGCAGAGAGGAATGTCTCAAATGAAAGAAGAGTGATTTAAACTTCATGTCCTGCAATTATTTCTTGAAGATTTGCTTGTCCTGCCTAAATAGGTGGTTTACTCTAATAAAATCTAAATAAAACAGCACAGTGTACTCTCATTCATCCGGAATAATATGCTTCTTTCTGCTTAAAAATTTCCATCTCCAGAGCCACTGGTTGTCAATCATGACAAGACACAGATTCAGAAGCATCTAACAAGCAAAATAAAATACATTTTGTGTACTGTGGCGTTAGTGAGTAAAAAATTTAAGGCGCTAAAGTACAAAAGTTAATGATGTTAAGAAAAATTAATAAAATAAAAAATTAGTTTGGATGAAGTCGATTCAGAGTGCTTACTGCACTTAAATAAAAATCATACTATATAACCCATCCTCAGTGGCGACTACAAGGTATGTAATAAAAATTCTATGTACGAGGCATGTTTTTTTAAGTACCGTTTTTAAATACCGCCACTGTAGCGCTGTGTACCTGCATCCGTCGGCAACACATGGACAGCATTTTTCACCTCTGTGTTCGGACTTTTTCAAATGTTTAAAGAGCCTTTGCTCATTGAGATACCCGCCGACTGCTAAGTCCTTAGCCCGTTTACCCTACCCGTTTCCCTATATATGAAATTTTATCAAGTTATAGTGTTATTTTCATTTTCCCCATAAACCCTATAGGGGTGAGTACGTAGATTTGCCGCCATATGGGTTTTCTAAGCCAATATAAGTTAAACGCTTCCTAATGCATGTACATACCAAATTTTATCAAGATATGTCAATAAATAAGCAAGAAAGAAGGTTTGGTTGATTTCCCATAAGAATAACATGGAAAACATACTTTTTGGATTTTCTACATTACCATTTAAGCTAGGTAAAAAATTCAAAATACTAGATTGTACGGACACATAGATATATATATACATAGATATATATATATACATAGATATATATATATATACATAGATATATATATATACATATATATCAATTTGAACTAACGGTGTTTTTGGTTTCTGGGGACCTCAAAACAAAAAAGTATCATGGTCCCGGTCTTAGTTCTTACCGTGACTACTACCGTAATAGCGTATTCCCTTATAGGGAAATTCGCTAAAATACACTTATATGATTTTACCACAAGAAATTCTTTCTATAATGCTAAATATCCTTACCCCCGATTTGTTACCGGTAGGCTTGGCACGGATGAAATGAATCTTGAGGCCTTGTATTTCAGTAGTAAACTGCGGCAAGGAGTTCAGATAATCCTGACGCTCCTTCCACGAGTATTTGGTCTTCCAGAAGTCCAAGACTGTCTGCAGGAACTTTGAGTTGAAGCCGTACTCAAAACCGACACCTTCCAGAGGTGGCTGGAACGGTTTGGTGCTGCTCAGTCTGCGGCTGAGGTCGTCTAGCACCTGAACAAAGGTTTAGTTTGGTACAGCAACTTCCCGATTGGTGGGGCACTAATTGATCAAATTCCAATGTGTTACAATACAGTTAAAAGAAGTTTACTGGGTTCGTGAACTAAAGAGAATGAGTATTTATGTGCCCCAATAGAAACATCTCTAATCAGGAAACTACTTTTGAAGTAAGCTTGTCCCACAAGGATATCATAGAACAGTTCAAAGATAATGGCCTGGATGACGCAGTTAGCTTCTTGGTTGGTGTGGTCAGCATAGCCAACAAGTTTTCCAATTTGGTTCCGAAGAGCTGTTATATCAAATTTCAAGTCTAACACAGAGTTACATTTAAGAATTAGTGAGGGCTTTGACCTGACAATAATGTATAATTTGCAACTTAAATATTTTCTCTGTTTAGAAAAAAAAAAAACAAAGACATGTACTGTAAAAAGAATAATTGAAAAGTATGTTTTTAATATAAACTTGGTCACATTTAACAGTTTAAAGTAATTGAGTATATGTAAGTAGTGATTGAATTTGATTCGCTCGCATATCAACTATACCTGCCAATGCCTTTAATTTTCAAAGCTGATTAAACAATCTTTAGTTATAAAGCAGCCAGCATACAAACATCTTTATGCTTGCAAAATAGACCCATTTAATAATAATCATGCCATACCGGTGTTTAAACATAAAATGGTCTGAAAAAGGGGATTAGCAAAAATGAACTTTAGATTAGTTGAGAAATCATCTCTGTATCGGCAACAAATTTTAATGGAAAAATATATCAAATTAACACAAAAAAGACAACCAATTAGTTATTTTGATAAAGATTTTTTTTTTGTATAATTTTAAAAATAATTTTCAAAATCTCATCAAAATTTAAGTTGAAAATATTAACAGGAAATTAATTTAGATAATTAGTATATTTGTAAAAAGTAAATTTGTCCACGCATGCGTTTTGCTCTTGGGGACCTGTAATATTGTAATGAAAAAATTAGGAAAAAAGGATTTTGACTTGAATTGAATATTCGCCCAAAAACTTACACAAAGTACAAAATTGCCGATTAGTCCAATTATTTGATTAGTTTAATCAGACAGCAGTTGATAAGGTGACATTCCACTTTAGAATAGCACGTTGGGTGACCCTGGTGACTCATCTGAAGAGTGACTTGCAAACTGATTCTACCCAGAGAGATTTATTTTTACCACACAAACAAGATGGAATGCAATTGTTGTCCATTAAGTGTTTGTTCACTTTGAGGCTCAACTTGTTACATTATGTCTTATAGGTGGTTTTTAAAACACTAACGACATAAAGCAATTTCATTTTTGAAAGTACAAAAGAGTGAACAAAGGCGCTCAACAGTATAAGTATGTGAGCTTTTAAATACTGGCAACTATGACTTGCATCCTTCAAATAGCTGGATGAGATTATAATTTGGTAGAAGTGACCTTGAGCAGCGCTCAGAGACTAAACTAAAATTGCTTGCGAAGCAAATTATACGCCTGTAGCTTAGTAATGAGTCTCTCTACCTGAGCTATAAATATCTTTCCAGTTGTGGACTCACTTGAATATACAGCATTACTTGGATTTACTTTGCAAGAATGTTTGATAAATTCATCAATTGACTATCATGTACTGTTCAAGTGAAATTCATGTTGATCCATATGTATATTTTTCAGTATTTTTTAACTTGTTAGGCATAATTGAAAATGAACTTTTGCGGGCCGACTATGAAGTGTTTGAAAGTTTTATAATATTTTCGTTATCTGTTTTGAAAACTGAGTCTTTTAATTTACTTTATACATGTTTATCATCATATAAATAAACTGATCAGGTCGACAAATGCCTAATGTTTACTTTAGTATAATATCACTGTAAACTGACAAATCAAACTAAGAGCTCGGTGAGGCTTTGGAGGAGCGAGGCAAAGACACTGGCATATTTAATTATTGTAATATCTGTTATTTACTTTTAATCTATTCAAGGAATAATTACAGTTAATTGTAATTTCCTTGAGTTACTAAAAGAAATTGTTGGTAATTTATTAAAAATGTATTTAAGATTGCTTAATAGTATCATTAAATAAAAGAAAAATTGTAAATTTATATTTAATTCCTAAAATTTTTTATATGTAATTTTTATTTATGATTGTGTAAATCACTATTCTTAATCTTATATGGACTAATAGTAATTGACAAATATTTACGTTAGATTTTATATTTAAGCCTTTAATATCTTTGCAAATAAAAATTTAAGTTTACCATAAAAACATTACCTTTAGCTTAATAGGTTAAGATTGTGTTTAAACATTAAACACAACTAGACTGATGTAATTGTTAAATTAATGTTTTCATTTTTATTTATTTACAAAAAATTTGGGGCAAAGCACTTATGACTCTTCAATGTTAACTGAAACCTTTTATTATTCTGGAATACCTGTATTTCTTGAATGCAAGTGTTTTATTTATAAAACATTATATCATTTTACATTTTAAAAAGTTTTACTCAAACGCTTTCTTATTCGCTATTCAGTTAATTCAGGTAGCATTTTCTTGAAACTTAATCAATGTTATTAAAAATAAATGTAAAAACTCATTGTGTCCAAAAATTTAATTGATTAGACCATTAATAATGTCTACTAGTGACAACCACTGACCTCCTTGGGGTAGTTGATCTTGAATGGTTTGACACTGGTATCGTCTGGTCTCTGTGCACCGGGCCCCCACCACTCCTGCGCCAGCCGCGGCGCCGGGCCAGTGAACGCCGTCAGGTGGTCGTAGTACACGCCGGCCCCCACCGCGAGCAGCAACACTGCGACGCTGATTATCACGCCCTTCACCATGCTGCCTCCTATGGTGCAGGCAATGTATCAGAGGTTAGCTCGGGGACAGCTTACACTCTCCCGTGGAAGTTAACATTTTACTTTAGTAAACAAGCAATAGTGAATAATTTGGGAACATCACCAACACAATGATCATTCCTCATTCTACCTCAGATCGTTTGAGAAAAAGAACTCTACAAAAATAAAAAAACTGTACACTCTTAAGGATTATTTTTAACATAACATAAGTATTTTTAGTATTAAAGTTTAATATGTAAAAACTTTTTTTTTAAGAAAACATCAATTCATTTTACTTTAAATTCACCAAATATAGCTATTTGAAAAGAATCCTTTACAAGCATCAATAAAAATAGTAAAATGTATCAAAAGAAGTATAATCAGAACTTCATAGGTGGGTTGAAGAAAAATTAAAGAAATATTCAATTCACTTAAGATTTCATAGAATATATAATTTTGGAAAACCTCTATTTTAGAAAATCAAAAATGCATAAGAAAAATGTGAAAAGCAACATTAAATCTAATAGGAAAGTAAATTTCATAGGTCTAAAAAGTTATAAATAGCAAAAGGGAAATCTTTGTTTTATTTATTAAGGCTAAAATATGAACTTAAAAACCATCATTATATATAAAAAATAAGCTGTTAGAGTTGCTCTTGCAATTAACTCTTCAAAGTATTAATCAGATACATCTATCATGTAGTTTTCTCTTTAGTTTAATAAAGGCACTTAATATTTTTTCTAATGAAGTTTTATGATTAAAGCAAGTTTAAAATTATTTTGATAGTAAACTATACTGCACTTTTGATGTTATAATTTTAAAACAACTAATAACTGATTTTTAAAATAAATCAAATTCTTGACACCTTGAAAAAAGCAAGAAATCTTTGCAATAATAGATTCTAATAAATCAAACTCTATCAGTTTGTTGAACTTTAAAGTGATAATGGTAAATATCAAGTCCATGGACTCACCAGCCAACGAACAGCAGAGGAGTGGAGTGAAATACTGAGATGTAGATGGAGGTACAGTCTGGTGTTGATAAACACAGCCTAGACACGGTACAGTCACTGCCTGAAGGTCACTGTCTCTACCTCTGTGGCTTGCAGTTTGGTATTGACTGATCCCATTGATATGATTATCATGCTTTAGTTGTTTGCTAAGAAGAGCCTGTCTATTCTTGTTAGACTTTGAGAAATTCAAACTTGAACAGTGGTTCAAAGGTTGTTGAACTTGTTTTATTTTTAGAAGGATTAAATGGTAGATTTCTCTCAATGTCCATTGACAGTAACCAATCAAACATAAAGTAGGCCTACTTGAGTAGTACAGTGTATTCCTTGGGTTTGGTATATATGAATTATTGTATAATTGAGCTAATTCTTTGATAACTTATAAAACAATTATCCATTTTTAGTGTTTAAAAATTATTTTAATAATAGACAAGAATGAAAGTAACTAAAAGATGCAGTTAATGCATAGAAATATGGAAAAACTAGAAAACTGTTACCATTGTTATCTAGGCATTTAAGGGAATTTTTCACCATGTTATCTATGCATTTAAGGAAATGTTTCAATACATTAGGATTGCTTATACAAATTTAAATTTGATATGAATGATTCAAACTGAAAATGATTTTGCACCTTAAATAATTTCATTACTACAGTAAAAAGAAATATTGATAATAAAGCACGAGAGAGAATATGTGGAATTAAAGCCAGTTGAGAGTTCTACTTATTATAGTGCTAAACGGTGTTTAATATAATAAAACAACAATATAACAAAATTCTCTATATAATAATGATCAACAATGCTGTCATTTTAATTATTATCAGCAACAAATATTGTTTAGAAATTTTAAGGTTGTTTGTCAAGTTGCCACCTTTCCCATGAAGAAATGATGGCACAAATTACATAATTATTTTGACAATTGCATTAAATATTTTATGAAAAATAATAAAAACATTTAATTTTAAAAAGTCATATAAGTGGGTAGCAATGAATATTCACATCTACATTTTAAAATAATACTTTACTCATATAAAGGTAAACATAAACAAAAAATATATATTCACTATTTACACAAAGAATGGCACGCAGAAGGTTTGGGCCATGAGATCACAGGGCAGGGCTGATCACGTGTCTGAAACAGAACAACATAGTGTAAGTGAAAATTACAGTAACACTTTTTTAAAAACATAATTCCACTGGCCGAGGGTTAATATTCACTTACAAAACCCCTATTCAAACTTGAAAATCCAGCACCATGTGTTAATAGGATTTAAAAATAATTAATCTTAGTAAAAGTTAATAAATTTAATTTTTAATTTGTTGAACTTTGGAAGCTTCATTTCTGTAAATATGAATCGTAATGAGTACCTTCAACTCCAGTCAGTTGTCAAGGTTGTCAATGTTTTGCGTTTAAAAAACGTTTGAGTATTATTTTTAGCGAATTTCCCTATAGAGAGTACGCTACTACGGTAGTACTCATGGTAAGAGCTAATACTGGAGCCATGTTACTTTTTCACTTCAAGGTCCCTAGAAGACAAAAACTCAGTTTATTCAAATTCATATACAAGTGTCAGTTTACATTGAAACTTTTAAAAGAAGCCTTTGATTTAGATTAAACTTAGTATGAAGATGTAGGGCAGCGTTCTTTAGGTTAAGTTCGAAAACCAGATTGATCGAACTATTGCAACGGGATTCTATAAGGTTTCAAAAGGGTCAAAATTTTGGCCTTGGCATTTTCACCTTTAATTTTTAAAATTCACAAATTTTTAAAGGGGATTCAAAAAGGCTTTTAAAAATAAACAATTTAGTATTTTTAATCATGAACTTAGCTTCACTGGTTACAGAAAAAATTGTGTTTTATGTTTATTTTGTATTATGTAGTCTTTGTGTCGGGTATTGTTTTTATGAAGAGTTGAAATATAATCTAAAGGTTGAGAATCAGCTTCCTCAACTGCGATTAAAATGGAGTAAAAAATATACTGTCCGTAACCTGTTAAAATATTGAGTACAACAAAGTGTTTTTTCACAGAAGCATCATTTCCAATTTTAACAAAACTCTAATTGCATATTTAAAAAAAATATACTGTCAAGATTAATTTTTGAAGTTGCTCCAAATAAACAAATTCCAAAAAATGTGGGAATGGATGAATACAAAATATATTTTACGCAATGTTTCAAAATAACAATAAAAGGACATTTTCTTCAAAACAAATAATCCATACCTAATTTTAGTTAAAATTTTGTCCACATGGCTATTTTAATCTAAATGCTGATCAATAGTTAAGCCAAGAAACTGAGCATTGTATTTTATTATAATTTTTTGAGAATTAAAATCTATCTGGGTAGCTGAGTGGTTATAGTGCTCGCCTTTGAATCCAAAGGTTGCCGGTTCGATCGTGAGAAAAGTTAGTAGCTTTTTTAAGGTTTGATTCCGGACCCAGTTTCCATTTGTCATTGGGCTATTAATTAATTATGCTTTCTAACAACTGGTCTATGTTAGATAGTAACAAGACTAGGGTTTGGACCGTTCCCCGTCAAAACGTTAAAAAATGCCACTGGTGTAGATACACTCAAAATCAAATAAAAAAATAAAAATCACTGGTTCTCTCCTATTTCTGTTTTGTTTTAAACTTAATACAATTAGTTTTTCCTACGTTCAATAATAAATTATGATCCTTGAGAAATTCATTGATATTTTCTAATTCTAGTTTACAATTTACTTCAGTTTCTTTCAATGTTTCTGATAATAATTTAAAGTTTTGAATCATCAGCATATAAACTTAATTTTGAATTTAGTTTAAATAACAAGGCATTGTCCATGTTTTTCATATGACATAAAAACAACAGAGGACCTACTATTGAGGAACTTGTAGGACGCCAAATGTAACGGGACCAGTATCTGAGGATATACTAGTAAGTTTATTTGAGTTTGATAGAAATATTATTTCAACATACTGACTATGGTTGATATGACTGAAACCAAATGAGAGAATTTTTTGAAACTCCCAAAGATTGTAATTTTTATAATAAAATTGAGTGCTTTACGCTGTCAAAAGCCTTAGACAACTCCAAAAAAATACCAGTTGTAAATTTTCCTTAGTCAACAGATTCAATTACAGATTCCACAAATGAGACTGCGGCACTAACAACAGATCTACCAGATCTAACACCATGTTGAATATCATCCAATTGATTGTATTTTTCTAAATAATTACTTAACTGAATTGGAGCTATTTTTTCAAAAATTTTAGATAAAGATGGGAGCTAAGATATTGGCCGATAGTTGATAACATCTGAAGCATCACCTTTTTTTGGTACCGCATTTCTGCATTTTAAAAATTTTGTTGGATATGAACCAGTGATGAATAAAGAATTAATCAGGTGACTGAGAATTTTGCTGATATCCTGTTTCACTTTCTTTAAAACAGTTACTGGAACCTCATCATACCCGCTCGACTTGGTACTTTTCAATGAGGTAATGACTTCTTCCACCTCATCAATGTTTACTGGATTAAAACAAAACATAGGTTGAGTAATCTATCTTCCATACTTTAACATTTTGTAGGGGAAGGTCGGGTAGTATCGGGACACTTAAGCTTTTTTTCGATTTTCTAATTAGTTATAAAAGAAATGATAATTTACTATGCAAAATATCAAAGTTTGAAATGTTATTTATCCACACATTTAATATAATAATTATTGTATGAATGAATGTATAACTTTTCCACACTTTTTCTAACCCTTACTTTTGGGCCCATTTTATTTTTGGAGGGTAGTATCGGACAGGGTTAACTACAACTGCTTGTTGCTAAAATAAAACAACTTGCAGCCTAAAAACACACTTTTATCGTTACAAATTGTTTCAACAAAATAAAAAACTTAACTATAAGTATAAAAAAAATTTGTTTTCACTATCAGTTTTTTGGCTGATAACCTTAAGTCTAAATTAAAGGAAACTGAGTTTCAAAGTCACAAAATTAAGATCACTTTGGCTCAAAACATTGTTGGTGTTTCCATTTAAAATCTTTTCTTCTTTGCTTCGTGCCCAACACAAATATCATACACTTGTAATAGAGATGGCTGTCCTCAAGCTAAGCACAGTTTTCGGGAAGCCAACCCTTTCAATGTGAACATTGTATCCAGTTTTATTGAAATGTCTCATCACAAATAATGCAATGTGTTTCAGACCTACTTCTTTCTTTAAACTGTAATTGCCTTTTTGTGATTTTTTTTACATTTATGTCTTTTGCCTCTTTCAAAACTTTCTTATTTTCATCCTTAGAAGGCCTTGGTCCATTATTTATATTTTTAAGTCTACCATTGTGATTTTTATTTTGTTCATTTTCTCTTTAATGATGTTCGAAAACCTAAAAATAAATAATGGGATTTAATTATTGATTACGTTAAGTTTTTTACAATTATTTCAACAATTTACAACCTATACATTCTGTCCGATACAACCCGACGCGAGCTTGTCCGATACTACCCGACTGACATGGTCCGCCATTTTGACTACCACTTCCATAATAACCAAACTAAAATAACCATTCACCTACAAAACAAAGTAAAGCCTCTTTACTATCAAATAGTGGTGTTGAATCATAAAAGTATTTACTCAGTTTAGCACACTGATGTCTCAAACATACGTACGTGCACAGAAATTGTCACAAAAACAAAAAGAAATATCACAGCGCAGACGATTATTGAGGCACGAAACGCATAATGGTGTTCACATAGTCTTTCTCCTTAGTGCTTCTGCTGATGTCCTAGTCAGTGCTGTCTCTAGCTGCAAAAGCTGGAAACAGAGTTTGTCCGATACTACCCGCTGTCCGATACTAGCCGACCTTCCCCTATTATTTTGAATATTCAAAGAGTTAACCTATGGATTACAGTCCTTAACAATACTAGAAAAATCTTATACTCTAAAACAAGCTCCGTTTGTCCGGGCATAGTTTTTTTTCGCTCCAAGGATTTTTGATTTTTTGATTGATTTTTTGGGGTTTTGGCCACCAGAAATCGATTGGAGCTGGTCCCATAGCTGGGAAAAATCCGGTTTTCGAACTAGAGCACTTCAAAGTTTCCATGTTATCCTTATGGAGATTTTTTAAATGAACAAAAATCAGCTGATAACTGTAGATATAAACCAATGTGTTACATCTTTAACATGTAGTTTAAGAAAATTATACCAAAGTGCAGCACCCGTCGGCTTGGCGAGTGAGCGAAGCGATCGAGCTCGTCTTTAAAATGGAAGAGGGCAAGTGAGCGGAGCGAACGAGCTTTGTGTGAGAACGAAAGTAATAATTTAACCGAGCTTAAGCTCGGTCCCCCTGGTACTAGTCATTAAAATAATTAGACACATTGTTGGATCTGACACTTTCTTGCCTTTAATATCTGACTGAATACTATTGACTCTGTTTTTGGGTTTAACCATGCCAAACCTCTTAGTTAATCAGACCCCATATAGTTTTCTGTACATTAGTTGAATTACTAATTTTCTTTTCAAAATATTCCTTTTTTGCTTTTGCTAACATATGTTTGGGATTACATTTCAATTGTTTACATAATTTTGGTAACTTAGTTTCTAGTTCTTCTTATTTCTCTTGTTAATTGAATAATTTGAGTTTTTTTTTAATTATGTATTTATTAGTATGTGTGTACTATTTTATGAAAAAAAGAAAACAATTAAAACAGTAAGAAACCACTTATTGCGAATCTAGACATCAGTATCGCTAGCATACTTTTCTCATTCTAACCTAAAAGAAACTGCCTTGTGTCGTGACTGACTCACAAGCCAGAAAGATAGACTATGGCACAGCCATACCCTTACCAACTGTACAAACAGAAAACAAGGCAGTAGTCACATCATTACCTAAGCTAGTTACAGGATACGGTTAATAAGAGAAAAAGCAAAACATCTGCCGAAGTAAAATAAACTCTACAGATAAATGTTTATAGTATTTTTATAGTAAAACATTTTTCAATATAAATATTTTCAGTAAATTCTACCAATATTACTACATTTATACCCTAAAGTTGGTTTTTGTCACATACTTTCTCATTCTACCTTTTAAATGGTCAAAACGTTTACGATTTGCTGAAAACGAATGAAAACAATTTGTTGGACACAGTTACAGTTCTATACTCGGAGAGATTACTTTTTCTCTAAGTAGTTTGTTTATCTAGTTAAACATCACTCCGTGTATATCGCATGGAGTGATTTGTCATCTGCATTGATAGTAAGTTTTCTTCTCGTCTATTCAATTTTCATTTATGTTTCTTACGTAATGTTGGATTTTTTAAAGTTTACACAATTTTATAACTTAAAGTTAAGCATGGATAAAAAATCTTTAATGAAATGTTTCAATAATTATTTAATTGAGTGTGAAGATACAAATTTCTACCCCACTGATTACGAAAATTAGAGGTGTGCAGATAGTGAAATTTTTATTCAGATCGGATTCAGTTCAGATAATTAGGATGCGGATCGGTTCAGATCGCATAGTAACAGGATGGGATCAGATAGTTTTTGGATTCGGATATTTGCGCAGTCAAAAGAAAGAAGCAGAAAAGCAATTTGAGGCCACATTTTTTAAGTTAGGCCTAGGCCTTGATTAAAAACAGTTCAGGAATATCAAAATTAAATTTAACAACAATTATTATTAGAGAGAGGAGGGTTTTTAACCCTATATCTGGCAGGGGTCTGGCTTCTATAGTGGCAGAGCATTTTTACAGCTTTTGTAGTATATGCTTTAAAGTATAAATACCTCATTTAGTTTTCACATAAATCATATACATATGTATATATTCTTTTTCAGGCAAGAATGTAGAACAAGTTGGTAATACATTTATGAATTTTCGGACAACCATTTAGAAATTTTTTCTGTATATATGCCAGAACTTTGTTTTGATAAATTTGAAATTTCAAAAGTAACTATATAAGATTTGCAGTTATAATTTTTTTTCAGTCCTGTTATTTTTTTAGAAGGTGTACAATTTAATTCCCTACGTGAAAATATGATCATATATAAAATGGTCATAATAAAAAAATAAAAAATACTTTTGTTACTTTTTTACTTTTTTTCTTCAAAATTGCAATATATTTTTATATTGGTAAGTAAAAACCTTTTTAGGTATTTTTGCAAAAATATATTTATATTTTATTATAGGCAACTAAGTATCCTATTAGACAATGTTTAGTTATTTCATATTATAATGACAAACAAATTATCAGAAGCAAAAGAAACACAACTTTGTTTTTTAGCGAAAGAAAATGCAAAAAATTTAGTAATTTCAACACAATACAATTTATAAAAAAATATCGTTATAAAAAATCCAAGATATACATTTTGTAGCAAATGTTATGCAAATTCTGAAAATATAAACTTTTACTATATGATTTTGAATAAAATGAAAGAAATCTGATAAAATATGAAAATACGTACTGTTTGTACTAGTAGGCCCAAGGCCGGCCGCACACCAAAACGGGCGCGACGCAACAACACGAGACAAGACACATATTACGACTTCGAGATAAAAGTTAAATTTTCTAAAAGAGCTCTTATTGAACTTTAAGAAAACATATTTGTTACTATGGAAACAAAATCTGTGTTGGAAAAAAATTGAAATTAGTTAGGCCGGCCGCACTCTAAAACGGATGCGACGCGGCAAGACATGCACAATAAACCATCTTAGGACTTTGCGAGCGAAGATAATAAAATATGTTTAAATAGTGTTTGAGTATTTTATTTAATAATAACATATTTTATTATCTTCGCTCGCAAAGTCCTAAGATAGTTTATCGACCATGTCTTGCCGTGTCGCATCCGTTTTGGTGTGCGGCCGGCCTAACTAATTTCAATTTTTCTGAAACTACATGTTACTTTCATGTTACTGCATGAAACTGTATGTACTTTTCCCTGAAGAAAAATGTATGTTCTTGTCAGCAACTATAAAACTATATATTTACTTTTTATTTGTCAAGAAATTTTAGTAACTACACATTCAGTAACTTTTTCTAATAATAAATACATAAACTTGAAATTTGGAACTAACACAATTATAATTTTCAACTGTCAATTCTTTGTTATTACAAAATTACAGCTGCAAGTAAAAACACAAATAGTCAGCTGCGCTTCACATCAAATGGGAGACAGTAAAATGGCGGTGGATACTGAGTGCGACGACAAAAGAAGTAAAAGTTTGCAACATCACTGTGAAACTAAATAATAACCGAAAGACTCTTATAATCATTAGTTTGAAACTTAATTTCTTCTTCTTCATTTCTGTATTTTTTTCATAAATGTAATCGACAAATCATATGACATATAAAAGTTTTAGCGAGCAGCGATTTTCGCTGCTCGCCGCTGAGGACGCGTCTCTGATTGACGGAAAAAAAGGTTTTACAAAAACGATCACAGTAAATAAACTACTCATGCTAGAAAGAAGTAGTCAACAGACGAAATTATGTGCAAGAGATGCTCTAAATAATGGTACCATTTTTGTTTGTCTGTGACCAAAACCTATCTCTAGAGAACACCTTGAAAACAGTGAAAGTTTCGTCTGACAGCTGTTGCAAAACAGTCTCACACGCTACTCAAGAAAAAGCGATTTTTTGTTAGACCGTTATAAGGTAAATAAAAGACTCAAAAATATATATTATGCATGGAAAAGAAAGTTCAGAATCTCTTCTTTCCAACAGTATGTGTATTATTGCAGTTCCGTTTCAGTGTCATGCATTTATTTATGTTCGAACCTAACGATGTCGGGAGAGTTGAATTTCGCTGCTCGCCGCTGGAAAACGGGATTGCGAGAAGCGAATTTCGCCGCTCGCCAGATAGAGGGTTAATAAAAATGAAGATGTGGTCTCTTTGATTTGCTTTTTGATTTTTTCATATTTTGAATCCATATTATGCTACAATGGTTCAAAGTTGATCAACTTTAAAACATTACAGCGTAATATGCGATCAAAGAATAATAAAATCAGCAAATCAAATAACCCAAGTCTTTATTTTTGATTTAAAACTCTCTAATTTTTATCTTTAAATAAAGACACAAAATGGGAACGGACGAATCACTGCATGATGTTCTGAGAGGAGCCCTTTCACCCTCTCTATATGTGATACAATAGAGGTCAATGAATGATTTTATATTCAGAACTCTTTTTATTAAGGATTAGCAATGAAATAATCCTCATAACTTAGATTCAATAAAGACTAGTTATTTTGACAAAACTTCACACGTTAAAGCAAATAAAAAATATATTTGTACCAAAGCATTGTTGTGTATTACCCTAGTAACATAACTAAATTATTAGTATAGATTTTCAGTCATATTGGTCTCATCCAAATTAAATTTGCTCCCATTCAAAAATAAATTTCAAAGATTCATAAGTGACCTAAACAACTGATATTACTGATATTACCCTTTAGTTATCTAAATTTTATTTCATGGAGGAAATCGTAAACTGTTGAACCAAGAAAATTTTGCAGTCTGCCATGGAAATTTAAAAACTTAATCCTTGATCACATAATGCAAATTGCAAGTGTTTTACTAACTGAATATTTAAATTGGCTAATTTTGAAGAGAAATAAATTATTTAAAGAAAAACTGATACAGTACACTCTCGTTCATCGGACTCGGCGACATCGGAACTCCGCTTCATCGGAACTGAAAATCTGGATATTATTAATTTTGTTTCTTACGAAATAAATAATTTTTTCCGTTTCAGCGCCTTCAATTTTCATTCGTTCTATCTGCACAACAGTGAAGTATCACATTTTGCATCAAAATTCATCAGGCGTTTTCCATAATCTGTACCTGTCGATGTGATTTACGAGGCCGTGGAGTATTCGCACAAAAATAGAAAGAGGAAGGGGGCAGGAAGTGAACAATACATCCACTTCGACCACTTCCCAAACCATCATTCAGTCTGTATCGCGTCGCGACTGCACCTGTGTTACGTGGAAGTCAGTTGACTGCTGGAATATGAATATGGAATATTAGAATAAAGATTTTGGATCATTATTTCCTGCGTTGTTTTTATTCCTATAGGTTCATTGTTACCGTGTTCAAAATTTGAGTGCCTTATTTTCATAAAATCTCTTGTGTTATCTTAAAAACAAGAGTGAATACAATCACGATAGGTCACCGTACGGGCGGAAATTATGACTCACGACGGACTCCGCTTTATCGGAATTTTTTGACATCCGAACCGGCCGTCCGCCACATTAGTTCCGATGAACGAGAGTGTACTGTATATCATCTCAACTTATGATTTCCAGCAATGACAACAGTATAGTAACACCAACGAAGAAAAGGACTACCACCATTACAGCGACTTAACCCGGATTTGACGATATAAACAAACTTTGTCCGAACCCAAGAAAGGATGACCACCGGAAAGAAATTTTACTAACCAGAAGAATGACCTTAAATCCTCAATAAACATCATGGGCACTCTTTAAACTTGTGATGGCAAGTTTTTAAATTTCAAGTGGATCTTCTACCATTAGTCTCCGTTGTTCAACTTTCTTATTCTAGTTGTGGTTTTTTAATTCTTCTTTTCAATCCTGCATGTAAAAATCTAGAATTTTCTTTGTTGAATAAACCTTTTGTTTAATTAAAGTATTTACACTGTATTTTGTTTTTCAAATAATTATTGACAAATTTAAGTACGATATTTAATATTTAATCATCTCTTTTTTATGATTTTCTCAAAATATGCACTTCAGTTTTAAAGCGGTACATTTTTTATAAAAAAAATATTTAATTCGTGAAGAGAAGGAAAGGCAGGAATAAGATAAATTAGATTTAGCAAAAATATCATTTTATTTGCAACTAAAATGATAGTATAAAACTAACCTAGATTCAGCTTGCATTCTGAGCATTCTGTCAAATAATCATATTCAGTTTTGGCCAAAGACTTAAAAACAACACTTTTTTCTTTTCCCCATCCATACATCAATAATTAAGAGACAATGAAAATGTTCAAATCAGTTTAAAATACGATCAGAGTATAAAGACATACCTATCAACATCAAAGAGCAAATAAATACAGATGACAGCAGAACCTATGTTTGAATAGCGAACCAATGCCTTTACAAGGGGAGGATTTATTTCTTCCCTCGTAATTTCTTCCCTCTTATTTCGCACTGTTTATTTCTTCCCTCCACTAAAACTATAAGTGCATATCACTTCCCTCTACTAATCAACTGTTTATTTCTTCCCTCTGATACACTCAAAACTAAAAACGTAGACTTAGTCTAGAGAAAACTCAAGGACAAAATTACAGAGGGAACAATTAAACACTCTAAAACATAATTCACTAAACAGTTTGTTTATTTCTTCCCTCTGGGAGCCAAGTGTATATTTGTTCCCTCTGCGCGGCAAGTGTTTATTTCTTCCCTCTGGCACAGTCAGCGTACCAAACAATAGACCTCGAGCCGGCCACGACGGTGTCTGCCGCTGCCACCGCTCCTCATCCTGGCCGCTACGGACAGTTTAAATGAACAGCTTAAAAAACCTCTACTTTGTGGTAATTCACGCATATACAAGTTGGCTAGTTATAATCCATTTATGTACTTTAAGTAACTGGTCACGATCCACTAATGCGTCTGTTAAAAATAAATAAATATATAAGCATTTAACTGTACTTTTTGATGTTTACTGGTTATCTCGACATTCATTAACTTCTGTCCCTATGTTAAAAACAATTTTTCCCATTTCTTCCTTTAAAATTTCCAGTAGAAATAATACCTGTAATAGTAATAGGCCTAATAAAAATAACTAGAAACTCCTATTTATATGCCAGAAGTGTCAACAGTATGATTATAAAAAGGAGAACAGACTTCTCACAAATATTTGCAAACCGTTTGAACTTATAAATTTGGCCTAACAGTGGAATTCAGTCCAGTGCATAATTCTGCGGGAGTAGTAAAAAAGTCCTCTCTTTTTAAGCGAATAAAATGTTCAGTTGCCGCGTCTGCACTGGCCGATTTGTGGCAAACTTGTTGCGCGAACACAAAAAACAACAATTATTTCTAACGAACGACAAAAATTAAAGAAGGTCACGTCCTATATTAACATCCACAGTCAAATTTTTCGCTAGGAAAGCTGTAAACATAGAAATTGGGCACTCCAAAAAGAGATAGCGCCAGCAAACCGTAAACATTGTGCAAGATAGAGGGAGATATTACATTTCTTTAATATTGCGTCTGTTGTTAATAACACAGTTTAAACCAATGCATTCCTAGCTTATTTGGTATCACTGGAAGACTTTTCAAGGAAAATGGTTATTTTAAGTCATTGAATCCATTTATCGTACAACGCAGCTCAGGTGGTAAGAGCAGGTCCAGTCCGAGCGGCATGCGGTCGCATGGAGCACAGGCCTGGGAGGGGCGCAGATTAAAATTACAGTGTTATTTGATAGTTATAAAAATTAACGCCTTAACAACCGTGTAGCCTATAATTCGGTGGTGTATGTCAAAACACAGCCAAAGGTCAGGGACACACGGGACGGCTAAACTCCCGGAAATCTGTTTCGTTTCGCAGCGAGCTGCCGACTGTATTTTGAGAGTCCGAACACAAGACAACGGCGAAACAGCCAGACCTGGCGAGACTACCATGGTACTCATTATGTTAAATTTATTCTCATTCGAAATTATGTTGTGTGCATTCAAGAAAGTGTTTTTGCTCTGTCACTGTCCTAAAACATGTCCTAAAAAAGGGTAGCCGAAAGGAGAGTCCGGGCTTTAGAAATGACATGGAAATTCTTGTCTTTACATGTTAGCACCTAGGGTCCGAGCATTTGTTCAGTAATTTTTTTATAGTAATATTAGTTACAGACAGTGCACTAAAATAACAAGTGCCAAAAGGTTTGTTCAAGACCAAGACGAGCTCGTTCGCTTCGCTTACTCGCCTTTCAGACTGTTTCATCGTAGGCCTACGGGTTTTGCACTCTGGTGTACATTCGTTGCACCACATGTTGAATCTGTAACACGGGGAATCTGATTACCTATTTGACTAACAGCTAATTTTATAAAAGTTATTAATTGTTTTATTTTAAATTTTAATTGCACTTTTACAAACTGAATAGTTGTTTTATAGTTTAACATAACTTTTATTTGTGTCAATATTCATAATCAGCAATATTTATGACCCCAACCGATAACGATGAGCTGGCCCATTGTCCGTTTCCCTATGGAATAAAACACTATAATACCAAATAGTTAGTGAAGACCGGTCAAATATTTTTTGGGACAGAATGTTACTAGGGAGCAGGTAAAGAGCGGCGAACGCATCTCCTTCCGAGGCCGCGACGGTGCGCGCTGGGTTAAATATATAGCTGTCTAGATGGTCTTTCGTATTACTTATCGCTACCGTGAGATTTGTTTTGAGTTAGTGAAAGTATTACTGACCTATTAATCAATAGCATAAATAATAAAAGCGTACTGTTAACTGTATTGGGGGCTAATTATGAGTATCAGCCCCGGTGTCGCGGCCGCGGGCGACACCGCGGCCTACCCGGGCCCCAATATTTGTGTCTTTCTACCCAATATTTTTTGTCCTAATGGAGAAGAAGACGAAGGAGGCGTATGAACTAGTCTTTGACTTTATCAAACATATTGCACCAGCACTCAACCCACAAGTTGTTTTAAAGTGATTTCGAAAGATCCCTCCAGGAAGCTTTGAGAGTGAATTTCCCAAGCAGCCACATTCTCGGCTGTTTCTTTCACTCATCAAATTTAAGTTTTTAAATACTTGGTGAATTTTAAATTTATTTGAAATGCAATATACAGAAATTACGACACTATTAATACTGTATGATTTAAGACACTTTAAGATAAAATCAATTGTCAGATACCCAATCAACCATACTTTACCAAGAGAATTGTGAATCATTTTATAAACGTCCTGATACAAATGCCAGCACTCATATGTCTGAGAATATTTGTTATGATTACATTTGTTATAAATTAAGTAATATAAGTTACTAATAATTGGGTAAAAGCAGGGATTTAATATTAAACGCCTTTGTATCATGTATAGGCATGTGACCTAACCCGGGACCATGTTAGTTTTTCATTTGACGTCCACAAAAGCGTGGTGTATGCCCAGCGCCGCATCTCCTGAGCGCCGTGAGTAAATTTGTATCCTGAGCGCAGCGACCATAAATTACCAAAAGGTTCTGCTCGCAGTGATAACTGCAGTTTTTTCATCGCATTCCGCGATGAAAGGTACTTAGTTGCCTGTAGATGAGCAGAATCTTATTAATTCACATCGGCTTCCAGGGCTAAGATATCTAACGGGCCTGTATACTTCCCCCCACCACCAAAGTCATGTGACTAAATGCGGCCGATCTGCACCACAACATTCATTAGGATAACATTGTGACATCCCTCACTTATTTTCCATCTCTTAGGAATTAGATAATAGGTTATTATTCGACAAGACTTTTATATTCTAATTTAAATAAAATAAGAAACAAAATTATACCATAACTGCAAAATTCAAAAATATTCTTAGAAATTTATTACGATATAAAGTGAACAATTGTATTCAATTTATAGTTTTGTTTACACTTATCAGCTGTTGACATAAAATTATATTTCATTGCTAATTATGATTTTTTAGAAGGTAAAATATAAAATTTAACTTGTTTTTAATAAAAATAAAAAGACTAATCGGCAATCTACTAATTTTTGACGTTTATTCCATGTCTTATTCCCAGAAATATCTTTGAAAACATCAGAAGAAAACTCTTTACAAAAAAGACAATACACTCTACAGTGGTATAAATTGATATTTTTGTTTTACCTAAAGAATGTGTTTTAAGTTTTGCAAAGCATAACGTTATTAGTATCGTTCAATTTGCAATTTAATGACGATTAGAATGATATGCAACACTTAAGGCTTCATTGAATTACATTTAAAAGTAAACGCAAAAACTACAGCGAAGTCACCAGTTACGCTAATGACAGCTGAAATTCGGCCGCATCCGGTCGGTCATGTGACCAAACATGTATGCATGCAGGCCCGTTATTTTTCGTAGGCCCCGGCTGAGCCCTATAACTCTAAACTACAAGCTTTCAAAGTTTCAATGTTAATCTTATAGGAGAAGGATAATTGACCGATTCATTAGACAGCTGTTGGTAATAACAATTGCTAGCAAATCCAGGAAGAACAGATGTTTCTGTAATAAAACATTTTAAACTAATTGGTTTATGATCAACTGAACTATTGATTGAATTTCAACCAGCAGTGGGCGATCCCTAGTTATTTTAATTACGTCATAAAAACCTCTTTTTATTGTTATTAGTCCATAAAATATATAGATTTGTATGTTTTCTACATATTTTTGAAATAACTAATTGTATTTCGCGTATTATATCACGGTAGGCAAGAAATAGTTTTACTATACAGTACCTATACTCTATGAGTAACGCATGGACATGGTTAAAAACAAACAACTTAAGCACCACTGAAGAAATTATGTGGGAAGTAATATACACACTCAAACATATTTCAATGCATTTCTTATGGGGAATTTTATTTCGGCTCACTAGTTTAGTAATGCCTAGAATGACTTCAATAACAAACTGTGTATGAAGTGAACGAGCTCGTCGTGGGTGGGGCTGAGTGAGCGGGGCGAATTAACTCGTCTTATAGAGGAATTAACGAACTAACCAACCTTTTTTTAGCTTGACTTTTCAGTGGATCATATCCAGTTCAGTCGTTATCAGTCAACCGATGAGTGCGGACCTCGTGACCTTGCCGGCGTGCAGTTAGTTTTCCTCGTTGGGAGCCGTCCAGTTCATGCGTGTACATAGTTGCAAATATTAAACTCTACACTTCATTTTATAATTTTTTATATTTTATTCTTGTCAATTGCTTGTGAAACAAATAAACATGCCGTTGGACAAATGTGTGAAGTGCGAAATGGATATTAATCAGGCCAAAGAAGTGATTAAGTGCACCGATTGTAGTTCTACGTTTCACCTTGCGTGCGCGAGAAGTGCGTCAGGAGACTCTAAAAAAGTAAGTACGAGATCTAGCTACAAATGTGAAGGATGTGTCTCTGAAAACTCGTCCACTAATAGCAAGATGGGACAGGAACGTGATATTGCCGCGGTTTTGGAGGCGATTGCCACAATGCGAAAAGAAAACACTGACTCATTTAGTTTAATCCGGCGTGAAAATTCCGAAATGTGGTCAAAAACCCAAAAGAAACTGGAAAAGGTTGAATCAGATATTGTGAGCTTAACAAACGAACTTAGTGATGTTAAAATTAAGTATGGAATTATAGAGAATAAACTATCCGAGTCTGAAGCTAGTTTCAGGGAATTGGAAAATAAAAATCTAGAGCTTAATGAACAAGTGCAGGATCTTAAATCGGAACTAAACGATCTACAACAACATTCCAGAATAGACAACATAATTATTACCGGAATTCCGCTAACTACAGGCGAGGACGTTTTCTCCATTTTGGCTGACGTTGCCCGTGCCTTATCTATTCCGTATAATAGGTATGACATCTCTGCAGCCCATAGGCTCTCAGCAAAAATTGTCCGCGGTCGTCCCCCAGCAATCGTTGTCAAGTTCGCAACTAGATCCATCAAGGCGGACTGGATGTATGCCCGCAAACAAAAGGCGGTGTTAAGAGCCAACGAAATACACAGAAGCTTCCCAGACTCTACGGTGTATTTTAACGAACACATGACTCCCCATACTCGTGATGTCTTCAACAAAGGAAGACAGCTCGTCAAGGAGAAGAAGTTGGCCTTCGCATGGGTTAGCGATGGACGTGTCCTCGTGAAGCAGACGCCAGAAGGAAGAACCTACAGGGTGCGAGATGTCGCAGCTGTAGAGCGCCTCGCGACACACCGCCGCCTCCCGTCTGCGGACCCGTCACAGACCGCCCCCGCTGCCCCCGCCGTCCCTGCAGGCTCGACCCCGGTGCCACCATCCGACACCCACGCAGCAGCCACCAACACGGCTTGATCCCCGGCCAAGTCCAGTAACAAGTAAAATAAAATGTAGCTCTTAATTAATTTTTTCTAATTAATAAATTTTAAGTCTTGCAAAGTGTTTTAACAACTAATGTGTAATAAAGTGCTGAAATTAATTATTATTAGATTAAATTCTTACTGTAGTCTAACTTACACAACAGCAGACATTTTTCTTTGTCCATTTTCTGTATTTATTGCTATAGTAAGGAAAAAAAAGTACCGATAGCAAAATTGTGACTTTTTATACATGTTTTGCAAATTTAGATGTAGATCATAAAAGTTGGTTAACATTCGAACTTATGCAATTAATTGTGGATATAATTTGTTATGTTTGTGAACAACTATAAATAAAAATTATTAAAAGTACTGCACAATTTATTGGAAAATATGATTGTTTAATTGAAATTCACTTAAGTTTATTTTTATTATTATTATGTAGAGATATTATTTGGGTTGATTTTAATTGATCTTTTTTTTCAAAACATGTTCATTTGTTATATGAACATTTCGTCTTTCATCGAGGGCTACTAATTTTATTTTTGTCCAAATTAATGTGTGTAATAAAAAATCATAATCAGATACATTTGAGAGAATTCTTTTAGTTATAACTAGTACATATTTTAAGTAGTTATACAAGGTAAAATACAACTCTAGTAGTATTTATTTTAAGAATGAATACTCGTAACAAAACTTTTATGGACAATAATTGATTATTTTTATTACTTTATGTAGTGCATAATTTTCAGTTCTTCTTTTAAGATGCTTTTATTATTGGTATTCCGTTTGTATAGTTGCATTTGTGAATCAATTAATTTACGCTGGATGGCTTCCAATGGTTACTTAAAATAACAATTGCTTTTTTAGATGATGAAATAAATTTAACTCCTATAAATGAATGCGAGCAGTGTGAAGATTTTAACAATATTAATTTATTTTTAACTGATGAATGTGAAGGAAATAATTCAAACTTTAGAGTAATTCATCAGAACATTCGAAGTATTTATAAAAACTTAGATGAGTTTCTCATTTTGCTGGAAGGTATGAAAATAAAATTTCATTGCATAGTTTTGTCGGAAGCGTGGTTAACAGAACAGGAAATTGACAGTATTCCAGGTTATAACGTGTTCAGATCACAGGATAATATCAATCAGAGCGACGGAGTCGTGGTGTATTTAGACAACTCCATATCTGCAAGTTGTAATCAGCTGCTGCTGGGCGGTGTAGCCACTGCCTTATCTATAACCTTCGACTGGGCCGGCCAACCTTGCGAGTTATTAGCCGTGTACAGAAGTCCCAACACCAATTTAAATCGTTTTGTTGAGGGAATTAGTAATTACTATTCTCATAACAACTCAGACAAATTTTATTTTCGTATTTTCACTGGGGATACGAATTGTAACATTTTGAATCCTGCTCCAAACTCGATAGAAGAAAAATACATTGACACTTTGCTTGAAATAGGGTTTATCCCATGCATTGATAAAATTACTCGACCTGAGAGCAAAACGTGTATTGATCATTTTGGACTAAAAATCAAATCTTTTTCAGAAATTACCCCCCTTGTTTTGCATACCCAGGTTACCGACCATTTTAGTATAATCCTAAATATTACTAAGTCTGGAATAAATTCAACTTTAAAAAACAATAGAACTTTTTTCAATAAAATTGATTGGAGGACAGTAGAAACTAATCTTGCAAATCATGATTGGAAAGATATTTTAGAAACAACAAATGTTAGTGAATGTTCTTCCTTATTCGTAAAATACATTCAAAGTGCAATAGATAAAGCCTCAAAACAAATTAGATTTAACGCAAAAAATAGAAAGCTAAAGCCTTGGATTACTACCGGACTGTTAAATTCTATTAGGACGCGTGATTCATTATATAAACGACTAAAAAAAGAACCATACAATTTACAACTTCGGAACCAATATGTCCGTTACAGATCCATGCTTCATTTTTTAATAAAACTAACTAAATGTAATTATTACAAAACGAAAATAGATCAAGCTGAAGGAAACCCAAGGAAGTTCTGGGCGGTTGTCGGCGAAGTCTCCGGTCGACCCAGGCGCGTTGGCGGGTTTCCGGTCGAGGGTTTCCGTGCTAACGGCGGCGCTGTCACCCCCTCCACAATCAAAGACATCAGTCAGAACTTCAACAACTTTTTTGCAAATGTAGGTGTAAGTCTTGCTCGCGCTATCAACCCAATCGGCCGGCCCGAGGTGGAGGATGCCGACCACGGCTGTGATGCAGTCCTGACACTGGAGCCTATCAATCAATCTCAATTAATAGAGATAATAAGTAGCATTAAGGGGAATTCCGCTCCCGGATGGGACGAAATACCGTCAAAAATAATTAAAAACTATTCATGTCATTTAATAGCGCCTTTACTTCACATTGTAAACTTAAGTATCATAACAGGGGAATTTCCAAATCCTTTCAAAATTGCGAAAGTAATCCCAATCCATAAAAGCGGTTCAAAATCATCCATGAATAACTTTAGACCTATTTCGTTGTTAACAGTAATAGATAAAATTTTAGAGAAATGCATAAAAATCCAACTTACAAATTATTTAACAAGGGAAGGAATCATCACTGATTGTCAGTATGGTTTCAGGAAAGGCAAAAACACATCAGATGCCTTGTTTGATGTTTCTAAATTTATTTTAAGTAAGATAAATGACAAAAATAAAGTTTTGATAACGTTTTTGGACCTAGCAAAAGCTTTTGATTCTGTTGATAGAAAAAAGTTATTAAATAAATTGGAAATGATTGGAGTAAAAGAAAATGCTTTAAAATGGTTCAATGATTATTTTAAAAACCGCAAACAATTTGTTACAATAAATGGAATCTGTAGCGATCAAACTAATGTAGACTATGGCGTAATCCAGGGAAGCACTTTAGGACCTTTATTGTTTTTGATCTATATTAATAACATATCAAAATTAAATATCAGGGGTAAACTATTTCTTTTTGCCGATGATACGGCTCTGGTGTCGTTTGGTGGTACATGGGATGAGGCATATGATCGAGCATCCTCTGACCTGGTGAAAATCAAGAACTGGTTCGATCATAACATACTTTCCGTAAACGTGGAAAAAACCAAAACGATGCCAATTTTTTTCAAAAATGACTCAGGACCAGGTCAGAGAGAGCTTAAGATTCATTCCTGTGGTGATCCGCGGTCAGCCACTTGCAGTTGTGGCATAATAGAGCAAGTTGATAAATACAAGTATCTTGGGGTAGTATTAGATAAAAAGATGTCGTGGGAACCACATGTTCAGTACGTCAAACAGAAAATCAGAAGAATGATCTATGGATTCAGACAATTGAGTCGTGTGCTGACTGTGGATCACTGCAGGAGTGTTTACTATGCCTATGTACAGTCCATCTTACAATACGGTATACTGGCGTGGGGTGGTGCCTCTGCCTCGGTGCTGGAACCGCTTGCTATCACTCAGAGATCGATTATAAAAACAATCTTAAAAAAAAGACAGATGCACCCTACTCATTTAGTATTCCAAGATTTTCCCGTTCTAAATATTAGACAGCTTTATCTTAAAACCTTGTTAATATACATTAAAGAGAATAAGGAGAGTATTTTTACAGTCACTTCCCATCACTATAATACAAGAAATAGGTTAAATTTTGGTTTTAATGTCCCAAAGCTGAGTATCAGAGCAGAACAGTTTAACTCTTTTTATATAGCACATCAACTTTATAAAAACCTTCCCAACGAGATAATTATTTCAGAGGGTGACAGTGTCTCTGTTTATAAGCGGAAGGTGGAGGAGTGGCTGCTTCGCATCGGCCCGGCGGCTGCTGAGACAATATTGCAATCACCCTACACTTAAACATACATCGGATGTTCTGATTTTAATTTTTAATTTTTTTTCTGATTTTAATTTTTTTTCACGTTGTTTAGTCGTAAGAAGAAAAATATTAAAGTAATTACAAATTCCACAATTTAGTGTTAATTTTCAAATCAAGCTCCATTTATTTTATTTTTTTTTTTTTAATCTAGCCATATATGTTTTTATTTTTATTTTATTTTTGTCTACTTATAGTTCCTAAAAGAAGTGATAGTGTTGACTGATGCGCTCTTCCTCACACACAGACCTAGTTGTCTTGTGAGGAATAGTTTCCTTTCACATGTAATTTCTGTAAATGTAAAATGTAAATATTATGGAAAATAAACGTATTGTATTGTATTGTATTGTATTGTAGTTACCTAGTGTTCATATATTGATAACTAGCCAATCTGTCTATGCGTGCATTACCACAAAGAAAATCCGTTGCCGTCGGTTCGGGAAGGAGCGAGCGGTGGCGGCGGCAGACACCGTCGTGGCCAGCTCGAGGTCTATTGTTTGGTGCGCTGACTGTGCCAGAGGGAAGAAATAAACACTTGCCGCGCAGAGGGAACAAATATACACTTGGCTCCCAGAGGGAAGAAATAAACAAACTGTTTAATGAATTGTGTTTTAGAGTGTTTATTTGTCTCCTCTGTAATTTTTTCCCTGAGTTTTCTCTAGACTAAGTCTACATTTTTAGTTTTGAGTGTACCAGAGGGAAGAAATAAACAGTTGCTTAGTAGAGGGAAGTAATATACACTTATAATTTTAGTGGAGGGAAGAAATAAACAGTGTGAAATAAGAGGGAAGAAATTACGAGGGAAGAAATATACACACCCTAATATTTCCGTGATTGGCCGAGCCTTGAAACACTTGTATCTTTACTGCTATCACTCCAAGCGAGAGGTTTCAGAATTCACACTTTGTCAATTGCTCAGTTGATAGTTTAACACTTAACCTTGGCATTTGGGCGTTGTGACTATTTCCCGTTTAGTTTATGATCTGACTTAATCTGCTTCAGTGCTTTGGATCTCATCTTAGATGTTACGTCGAATCGTCACCATTCTATGCAGAATCACCATTGCGCAGGACGAAAACCAGCACAGAATAGAGAATCTTGGTTATCATAAAAGATGATAAGCGTATTTCTTTCAACCTTCGTGTGTAACATGTATTAAGTAAATTACTCGAAAGACCTCTAATGATATCCAATGTGATAACCGAAAACGGATAACAAATGTGGCATGGCAACAGCCATAGGCTTTTAATGTATTGCAGAAATTGTCTGATGTCATCATGTACATTAATTTAATAGCTGGTGGGACACGGATACCACTTACGATCTGTTGTTTATAAAAGGTGTGGTAAACCCTAGATCAGTTTTTTTAAAAGATAGCATAATATTATTAAGACACCATTTACATCTACTATTTATAAGAGTTATGCAAGATATCTAACGATGCCTGTTTGACAGCGAGAACCATTCAATCGCAAGACATCGAGGATTAATTCATTATATTCATGTGAATTTTAATAAGAGATCAATCAGGTGTAAAAAATCATTGTAGTTTATTAGGCTGCATGATGGATTGCACAAAAACCACACTGTGATTCATAAAATCTAATCATATTAATTTGAATATGAATCTAGAATTGCATTGATGCAAGCAGGAAAAAATTGTTGCATATCACACCCCTAATGTCAAGTGAATTAATGAGCATCAACATACCGCTGGGTCACGAGAGCGGGGCGGGTGTGGGTACGGACATGAGTGGGGACTCCAGGTAGTCGAGGTTCTCCGGGATGGGGGGAGGCTCCTGCTCACTGCCAATCTTCTCCGTCAGCTGTTTGTACAGAGAGTGGACCGCCTCGTTGTGCTGCAAACGCAATGTAAAACCAGTAAACTCTCTGTTGTTACTGTCAGTGCTGAAAACAGCACATTCGGTAGGTATAAGACAGAGCAGAATCATGATTATACAGTGACTAACTTATTATATTTTTAAAAAATAAAAATGTAAAAAGATTCTATCTGATAAAAAATTAATTTTTGATTGGGGTGTGTTTACACCAGTGGCATTTATCCAAAATTTACTGTGTTCAGATGCAGGAGTGATAATACAAAATCACTATCTTCTTTTCGTTTGCACTGAGGTCAAGCTTACGTTGATACCAAACATACGGTAAACTTCATGTAATCCAGCATCCTACAATCTGGCACACTTGATAATTTAGCACGGCTTTCAGAAATTTTTAATTGATAGGTATAAAAATAATAATGAGTGTTCAAGTTTGTTGGTGATCGAATCATATTTATCCCACATCAGATGACGGGATGAATCCTCATTTTAGTTCTCATTTTAGTTTCATAATCATGTACGGTATTTTTCATTACAGTATTTTATGTAATGTTTTTAAACTGTATGTAGTAAAGCATATTTTTATTAGGCCTACATTTAATTTAATTATTTCTTAAATTAATATTTTCCTGATAGACATTCATCCTAAAATCCAGAATGTTTTGTAGTCCGGCATGCGTCAAGTCCCAGACATACCAGGTTAGAGAAAGTTTACAATCTATATATTAATAGGCAAGCAGGTTTCGTTTCCTCCTTTTTTCTCAGCTTCTGTGCATCGTAGGAGAAATCTGCGCATACTGTTAGAAAGGTATTGAGCTGTAGATGAGCAGAATCACATTATAATTACCATCGTTCCTCAGGGCTACGCCCTACAGGCTTTCGAAATTTCAATGTTATTCTTATGGGAGAAGGACAATTGATTGAATCATAAGACAGCTGCTGTAATAATAAATGCTAGCAAATCAGGAAGAACAGATGTTTCAGTCATGAAACCCTTTAAAACTAAGTGGCTCAAGATCTAATCAACTGAATTTTTGGTCGAATTTCAACCAAAGGGCGATCTCTAGTATATCTAAATACAAATGGAACATTTGGCGGATCACAGGCTGCTTACTCCATTATCAGGCAACAAATGGAAGAAAAGACAGGTCCAATATAAACTGCATAGTAAATTTAACAGTTTTCAATCAAAATATTTTATTCAATGGTACAAATAACAAATAAAGCCATGACACTGTTCCTCTCACCTGAGCATTAGGCTGCAGCACCTTCATGATGGCATGTAGCCGAGAGCTGGAGAGCTTGGGGTAAACGTACCACAACAGCTTCAGCATGTGTCTGACTACGTTCTCCCGGCTGATGCCCGCATAGAAAAACTCATCGAATATCACAGTACAAAAGTCCTCTGTAGAGAACTCATCTCCCATGTGGATCAGCAGAGAGATCTGCATGAAAAGAAAATATTTAGAAAATGATTGTCAAAAATACAATTAAAATAATTTTCTCTGACTTTCCCCAACTGTCACTAACCACTGAAACTGAATTTCTCTGGTTCTCAAATATAGATCATGGTCTAATTGGTTATCTAAAGGTAATTCAGGAGAAAGACTCTGAAATAAAAGTCTGCAAACAACAAACGTCACTGTTTGAACAAATATGCAAAGGTCAGTTCTGCATTCAATTGATTTGGTAATTATTGCTTGTAGACTTATCAATAACCTTAATTTAGTATTCCCTCAGTTTAATTTTTTATTATCATTGATTTTGTTTGTTGCATAATCCCTACTAATATTATACATGAGAATGTCCATTTGTTCATTAAGCTTTCACGAGAAAACTACTCAATTGATCATCATGAACCTTTGTACACATATTTTTGGAGGTATCAGAAATAACATGGGATACTTTTTATTTTGAAAACATATTTTTTACAAAAGATAAAAAAATGTTTGTCAGAAAATCTCAAAATCTATTTTATTATTAATTTATTTGTTGCTAAGAAACAAATTCAATGAAAAATTCCAATTTTAGGAATTTTAGCTATTTGTTACCTTTAAAGTGAGCGTAGCAAAAGAGCTAAACCTGACAGCGGGTGAGCGTGACAGCGAGTTAGTGTAGTGAACAAGCTAAACCTGACGGCAAGTAACGCGAGCGAAGCCGCAGGAAAATCTAGTGCATTAAAAGTAGGGGTGTGCGAATAGTGAATTTTCTGGTCGAGCCGAGCCGAGCCGAGCTGGTAATGAAATATTCGAGTTTCGAGCCGAGCCGAGCCGAGCCCAGACAGCAAAAAAAAAAAAAAAAAAAAAAAAAAATTTTTTTTTTAAATACCATCTTTTACCTTCTCAAAAGGCCATTTTTTGGCCATTAAATGAAAAAAGTAAAGCACAGTCAACTCCCGATTAACCGGGGTAATGACTGGTTGAAGGATCCCGGATAACCCAAAACCACGGCTAACAGATCTTCTAATTGAGTGAACAAGGAATAATAAAAGGGTCCAATGTGGACAAAAAACCAAGGTCAGGTGTTCTATTGTTTGGCATCTGTCAGCTGGGATGGGTGGGTAAGGTGAAGGGGGGAGAGGGTCCGGCGCTGGGTGAGGGGGAGGGTCGCTTGGGATAATTTATTCAAGATAAGAGCACGCAAACAAAAACAAGTTATTGTTCATCTTTTTGTCTAAGTGGTAAAAATTTAAGAACAATAAATTGTTTTAAATGTTTAGTTACCAAATTAGTCTAATAAATTTGTCAAATAAAATGTTAATGTAACTTTATCAAAACATTTCTTGAAATGCAAATCAAATGCATTTTGAAATGTGTTGTTTTGCATAATATAACCCAAAATTACTAAGGGTCACTGAACAGCACACGAATCAAAACGATAATTACACAATGAAGTGGAAACTAATAGGACCTTTCTTTGGGCGAGGGTGTGTGAGAGTGTGTGTGTGTGGGACGTGGGTGCATGTAAGAGTGCGTGGGTGCGTGTGTTGACTCCACCAGTCAAGGTCATTTGCGTCGTAAACAAACCCCGCCCCGCACCTGCCATCGTCTTGCCTCCCTAACCCTGTTTGCGATCACCCAGCTCAATTATAAATTGCCGTGTTTCTCTGCTTTTTTCCATTAATTAATAAATCAAATAATTGTAAGTACAGAGTTTTCTTCTTAACTCTTTTTCTTTTGTGGAATTGTTGCTTCTGTAATTATTTTCAGCTCGACCACTCGAATAGTTTAGCATAACCTCGAGCCGAGCCGAATAGTGCTAGTATTCGACCACAACTATTCGACCACTCGAGTACTCGCACACCCCTAATTAAAAGTAAGTACGTTGCTAATTGCTTGTCAGTTGTTATTAGTATTACATTTTAAAGTATTCAATTCTTACAAAAAAGATTTATTTGCATTTTAAATCGATTTTTTAATCCATAAAATGTTATTACATCGTGGGAGAGGCCATGTTGAGTAACAGCTAGTATATACATATATATGAAAATGAATGTTTTTTTTTTCTTCTGGGAACCACAAAATGGAAGTGTAGGTTAGGGTGAATCTGGGCCTAGGTCTTACCATGGCTACGTAATAGCGTGTATTCCCAATGGGGAATTCGCTAAAAGCGTTTTTGTCAAATTTTATCTAAGATGATAAAGTGAAAATGGGATTTTTTATGATTAAGTTTGATGAGTTGCAACACCTACCTACTTATCACTGAAACAGCCGTCATACAAGAGAAAAATTGGGACAATAAACAGTTGAAATGTAATAACACCATCTGCGTTCAACCCTCCACACTCAGAAACAATTTAAGTAGCATTAAAATCTCGCTGTATACACTAGTTGACGTGAGACTTATACATTACTAGGAAGTGCAGGAAGGGGTCCTCGAAGGCCCGGTCGCTGTCGCAAGTCGCCAAGGTGCCGAGTACCCGCATCAGGCCGATCCTGTCCCTCTGCTTGGCTGTCTGCAGAGTGTAGTACATGGCTATTATGCTGGCCACGGAACTCTCCTGGACGTACGCCTGGCAGGCGTCGGGCGGCGGACCTGTCACAATACAAAGCTGTAACACATGACCAAAGTGCTCCCCATAAGTACAACTATAAAACGTAGTAGACTCAAATGGTTCATTAAAACTCACACATAGAACAACTTTGTAAAATAATGATAATAGGAATCATAATCAGAAAAAAAAACAACTGTATGAATCCCAACCAACGTTTGCTATGTGCTACTTGAAGCTCATCTGAGACAGCATCATTATGGATCATTATCAAATTAATGACCCATTTAGGTTCTGCAGGAAAAAATTACTAAAATCATTTTTCTCATGCAAATAAAGATTTGTAGTAGTAAACATGATGTTGCTTTAAATCAAATTCTTGGATGAAAATCAATGTAAAAAAATAAACAATATGAGTCTCATTTTTTCCCTCGCTCACTGTTTCCATGCCTCAGAGTGTCCATAAAGTCTTGCCCTGATAAAGAAATTGAATAGCATGAAAATTAATGATCATGGCTGTGACGTACTTTCGGGTCACGAGAATATTTATGTAATTAATTTTTAGTTCGTACGCCACAATAAAAAAAGGATAAGTTTTTCCTGGATTCGCTCAGTACAATGCAGGGTTGATTCCAGGGTTCACGACGTAAATACTTAATCTATCACTAACAACAATTGAATGACGAATGCCGAAATATATCATTAAATTTACTACGTTGGTTTTTCACCCATGTGACGTTCTAATAAAATAATTTGACCAGATAATAAAGTTCATTAATTTAATTACCTATTGGTTCTTCACCCAGGTAGTTGAATAATTAATTTAACGATCGAAAGGTGATTTATAAAATCAAAATTACAAATTAGGAGTTACTATTTAACATTATTAAAATACACAAGCGTTTCGTCAACGTCTAGTTTCGCCGACTGAGATAACAAAAGTGCAAGTCACCGACCCGGCTTGTCGCAACGGAACCAAGTTTACTTGGTTCGCTCACCAAATTAAGTTTTTACTAAATAACTAAACGAATTTAACTAACTTAAAACTTCTTCTAGAGGATAAATTAAACTTAAAATATAAATCTGGGATGACCTGCCCTACAAAATAAAATAACGGAATTAAATCGAACCAAAAAACCACTCGGTGTATAAGAATAAAATAAAATACGAACCGAATTACTTTAAGGGATGCAACGTGTTACTAAAATGTTAAAACTAGAAAGGGGCAAGACGAAAGGAGTGGTTCGAGATTATTATTAGTCGAACTACGATAAATTATACTTTGGAAAAATCTAGTAAGAATATTAATTATCTGATTTCCTTTAATAACATGCTAATAATTTACGTACTTGTGGTCGTGTATTTTTTTATAGGGTTTAAACACCCCTCGGACTTATAATTTTACTATGGACAGGTGGATTTGCTCCACTCCTGTCCCGGAGCTGGTTCCTTGTTGGTTTCTTCAACCAAGGCAGGACGACGACTGAAATGACCACCGGGGCCCGGAGATAGATCATTACCCAACACCATGGCTGCTGCCACCGTTCCACAACATTGACATTGCCCAGTGTCAGAAGCATGGCTTGTATTTCAATTTCATAAAATGTGAAAGTGTAAAAACACACAAACATTTTTTTTAAAGTTTTTAACATCTCTACAAACTGATAATCCTCGGCACACGTAAAATAGAGACAAATAATGATAATAAATTAAGCTGTGTACAATGTGTATTCACCTGAATGTTCAATAATAGTGATTGCAGATTCTCGTTCATCCGGTGGCAGTTTGGAGTTTAGCGCTCTAACCTGGTCGTCTACCATCAGTGACATGAGTGCCGGCAGGAACTTGGTTACAACTTGTGAGTCCAGTTTGGGCTCTTTGAATTCCTGAAAACATTAATCAGATCCAGAGGGGGTGTTTGTGATCAGATTAGGCAAAAATAAAGCGTCCGGTCTTTTCACACAATTTTAAAGTGCACTTGTACGAAAAAAGCCATAAAATAGCCCCCATCGCAGTATACAGTAGACTTCCTCTTAACCAGCCACCTTTTAACCGGTCTCCGCTTTAACCGGCCTACCCTGACACAAAAAAATGACATCTTTTTAACCGGCCATGTTTTATCTCTAACATCGCTTAACCGGCCGTGTTTCGCCGGAAACGTAGTTTTCTTATCTACTGTATCAGTCAATTCAACGTTATTTCATATAGACGTGCTCAAACCAATTAAAATGTAGGCCTACTGTCCTAGACGGAAGTGAATGACACCGGAAGTCAATGCATTTGGATCTACTATCCAGTTAGTAGACCTCAATAAAGAAATGATTTATTATTAGTTTAGGTTTGTTGTGGATTTCATGGGTGTCGGATGTTAGCTATAAATCATATATACAGTAATGTATTTAAAGTTGTTTTTTCAAGTGATAATTATATTTATTTTATAGACAATGTATAAAATTGTAGGTTGGCGTTCTTAAATGAACATCGGGTTAATCGGCCAATTCATTATCCGGCCTCGGTCTGGTCCCGAGGTGGCTGGTTAAGAGGGAGTCTACTGTACCTGCGGACTCAGCCAATTTCCAGTAGAATTTAAGATCTTTTCCTATCTCCATAAAAACACCATGTAGGAATGAGTATGAAGGTTTATTACCATTGGATATCGTTAGAAAATGTAGGTTAATCCCTAATTGGTTAAGGTAAACTCAAAATTGTATTAGGATATGGCACTTACTCCCCTCATATACAACATGGGGGTGAGTATGTAAGTTTGCCGCCATAAGGGTTTGTAAGCAAGTTAAATCCTATCTAGATAATGTAGATACAAAATTTGATTATGTCAATAAATAAGCGAGATACAGGACTTTGTTGATTTTCTATAAGAATGACATGGAAAACACACATTTCTTGATTTTCTCTGTAACCAGTTACTCTTGAAGTTTAAAATTCAAAATACTAACTTGCTTCTTTTTCAAGGTCTTTTTTATGGTTTCAGTCATTTTTTAAAGAAAAATGAAACGTTGGAATCAACAGTTTTAGAAAAATTGTCTAATTTTAAAAATTGACGTTGGAAGATGCCAAAACCTATTTCTGACTCTTTTAAAACCCTGTTGATATAATCCAATCATGCTAGTTCGGCAACTCATGAACATAGAACTGATCTTACACCTCCCGACTGAATTTCATTAAAATCAGATGTTCCTTCCAAAAGTTATCAGTACCTTGGACACACATATACAGGGTGTTCGGAAAAAAACTTTGCAAAGTTCATGCGAGTATGAACTTAACCTTCGAGGGGACGCTAAGTGGAGGAATCCTCCTGGTCAATATTTCTCGTTGTGGGAAATATATATCTTATGGGGTTGGCAGCGCTGCCCTTTTGTGCAATTGTCGCCCACCGCCTTCCATCCCCGCATTTGACCTACCCTACTCCCGCTTTCACCGACCAAGGTCAGTTTGGCAAGCGATGCCCTGAGGTGCTGGACAATTCCTCCGTGAGTGCTATTTTACGTTGATCGGTTCCTTGAGGAAACATTTCTTGAGAAGAGCATTCTTGTATGTTTTGAGGACCCAGAGGAAGAGTCCGTGTGCATTTGTTCATTTGGTTATTTGTAATTTTGTAGGTTACAGTTGTTATTTTAAATTTATTTTTATTTGAAAATGGAAATTGAGAAAGAAAGAATTGCTAGACTTATTGCGAGTGTGGAAAGAGAAGAACAGTGTGTAAATGAATGTAGGCCTATTGGACCTTTTTGTTTCCATATGAATATCTACTTGATCCGCCTTCAGACTCAGAAGATGAAGAAGTAGAGAAGCCGCCATATGAGGAACCAGACGTGCATTTTTAAAAAAAACATAAGTCAAAATATTACTTTACATGATGACAATGATTTTGTTGACATTGAATCAATTTCCTTAAAAAACCGACAAACTGCAAACATTGTGACCAGACAAAATGGGAAAGCAGCTTATTGTAGTAAAACTGCAGCCCAAGAATTCACAAGTAAGAACACCTACTATAAATATTTTGCGAGTGAGGATGGGGTGTGCAGCCCAAAGCGCAAAACATGCAAAGTCACTGATTGAGGCATGGATCTATTTTTTAATGATGACACGATAAATGATACACCAGGCTACACAAAATAAGACTACACAAAAATAAGGAAAAGTTTGCCCGTGAAAGGTACATTAAAACAACAAATCCCACAGAAATTAAGTTTACTGTACATGGCTAATGTAATGCGTAGTAATCACCATAATTTAGAGGATCTTTGGGCTACTGATGGGACTGGTATTGAATTTTTCAGGTGCATTATGTTGCTAAGCCGATTTAATCTACTTTTAAGATCTAAGAGGTTTGATGACATCATGAAAAGAGCAGAGAGAATTACAAATGATAAATTGATAAATATAGAATATAGGGATAAATATAGGGATATAGAGAAGAAACTATTTTATAATCGTTTCCTGTTTTTATATAAAACAACGAGAGTGTTTAGAATAAATTTTGTGCATTTATTTAGCCTAAACCCGGAGGAAACCTCCTTGTCCAAGAGATGGCGTTTAAAATTCAAGCGACCTCTGGAAGGTTAATACAATGATCCGTAACAGAAATAAAATTATTTAGTGTAAAAAAAAAATAAAACAAAATGGTAACTAGTGGTTTAAAGAAGCATTTTAGACATATGTTTATAGGAACTTTTTTTCTTATTTTGATCTAGGCAATAACCTCATGAGTTCTTGAAATGTTTTTGAACACGCTGTATATGA
Organism: Neoaliturus tenellus; assembly: GCA_030545055.2. NCBI lineage: Eukaryota > Metazoa > Arthropoda > Insecta > Hemiptera > Cicadellidae > Neoaliturus > Neoaliturus tenellus. The sequence goes on from CM061531.1 coordinate 220,289,878, forward strand.
AATTGAACAAATGGTGTTTTTGGCTTCTGGGGACCTTAAAACAAACATATTACTGTCCCGCATCTAGGTTTTAAAACGAGTAACAGCGTATTCCCTAAAGGGAAATTTGCTAAACATCCCTATATAGAATATAATGGTATAAATTTATAAGCTGTACATTAACACATAAATGGTAGTGATAGTACCTGATGAGGGAATTTAAAATTTTACTGTATGCTTTTTAAAATTGAAAATACCTGTGAGTCGATCATAACCCAAGCACTGAGACCTAGCGCCAGCATCCTCAGAAGTAATATGAGAATTGTATTTTCCTGCAAGCAAACAAACAAAACGTTAGCTTCTTTAATAATTGTCTGTTATGATAGTTTCTTCTAAGAACAAAAAATATTGATTGAAATATTATATAAAATTAAAATTTAGCATCTGAAGGCTCCAAACTTTGAAGGGGTCTGCAGGTCCCCAAATTTTTGGGCCGGGTCGGGTCAAGGGCTGGCCCGAGACATCAGGTCGGGCCAAACCATTCTTCAAGCCGATATCGGGCCAAGTAAAATAAATTAATGATTACTCAATACCAAATAAACTTCTGTCGTTTCATCTATTATAGTAGATGAAATAAAAGGTTTATATAGTCATAAAAAAATAAAAATAATAATAATAATAATAAACTTAAATTAAAAGAAAAATTACTATGAAGACTGTTTGTGACGTTTAAGTCACAAACCCAAGGATGCGGGCTGTTGCCACTACATCCAGTCAGTGATGAGGTACCTACGTAGTAGTGTAAAACAACAAGGTCAAAAGGAAGGCTATTCATCTAAGAGTCCTAACTGATCAGAAAAATTTATTAATTTATACACAATGTTAAATGTATAAATGAAGGTATTAAAAGTGTATTTCGCAAAAATTAGCATTTTTTGTTTTATGTTAATTTATTGGGGGAAAAATAAATGTTTTGAGTTTTTCAAGGATTACAAATGGATTACAAATCCTGGCAATGGTTTTGAAGTTGCACTCTGGGTGGTTCCTTTAAACTGTGTTTTATTTATACTATTTGTTGTCGTCCCTCTGAATAGCTTTTAAACCAAGCGTTTGCCTGTCCTTTTATACCTACTTTTATGAGTTTATGGAGAATCAAGTCACGACCTATCAAATACTTTACTGAAGTTATTAAGTATTATGGCTGTAACGAAGTTATTTTTTTCTAAGTTATCTATTGCAAATTCAACAAGTCTGTGTGCTTGTTTGCTGATGATACAAACATCACTGTTTCAGGCAAAACTATAGAGGAAATTGAAGTGTCATCTTTTATTGATCTATCTGTCACAAAAGATTTTTTTGATGACCGCAATTTTTTTCTAAATTCTGGGAAATCTAATTTCGTTTCTTTCTCCACTAAACAAGCCAGATAAAAAATTAGCCCTGATATAAGAATAGACAGCAGCAGATTAGATCAAGTTGGGAAATAAATAGCGAAAAAACACAGCTTTTCCATTTTATTTTAAGACCGCTCAAAAAGGGAAAAATTTTGAATTCAACGTTGGAATAGAAGGAAAGGACATACAAATTTCTGAATCTACAAAATTTTTTGGTTTGAATGTTCAAAAAAATTTAAAATGGGGAGAATATCTACAAAACCTGGGTAAGAGATTGAATTCAGCCTGTTTTCAAATGTCGGTGTTGCAATCAATTATTGACCATGAGACAAAAATGGTAGTATATCATGCTCTTTTTGGATCTGTAATGCAGTAGGCTATGGCATTGAAATCTGGGGTAGCAGTAGTAATACGGACATGATTTTTTTTTTAAATTCAGTAAAAATATCTCAGAATAATGACATTTTGTAGTTCAAGAACATCCTGCCATAATATTTGTAAAGAATTAAAAATCTTAACATTGCGCTCTGTTTATATTCTAAAGTGCTAGCTTTACGTTAAACAAAATATCAATTTGATTTTTTATCAACAGAATTTTCACGATTATGACACAAGGCATAGAGAAGTGTTGCAATATCCCGTTCATAGGCTTACTTTAACTAAACATATGCCTCAGTACATTGGAAAAAATTTTAAAATAAGCTACCTTCTGATTTTATTGATAAATTTAGCATTTTTAAGAGTAGAGTTGAAAAACTTCTTGTTGATAGAGCCTATTATAGTACCGTATTCAAGAATATTTAAATGATGTCATCCATGTACAATAAGCTGATACGTATTTTAGGCTAAGTTTTTTTCATGTAATTTTTATCAATTGACAATGTCACCTGTTTACCCAGCATTGCTGGATTATGAAAATGTATTTTTGTGACAACAAAGTTCTTGATTCTTCATTTGCTTGGTAATTTGTGTTCAGTATTGACCAGAGGTCTTTATTTGGCAGTGACGGACGTCTTCTGTTCAGCGGATACGAGCGTCTTTGATTGGCGGGCATGAACGTCTCCATTTGGAGGACACAGGCGTTCTCTGTTTGGCGGATATGAGCATCTTCAATCAGCGGACACGGATGTCTCCATTCAGGGACCACGGAATTCTCCGTTAGGCGGCCATTAGTGCCGTATATAAATTCTTAAAATAACAAATTTTCTCAGAAATTCCTGTATAATTTCTGTACTTTTCACACCAATAAAATCCCCGTATAGTTCCTGCTTTTCCTGAAATTTTCATTGTGTGGACAATTTAGATCTATAACAGATCCTTTATGGCTTGAGATAGTACAACAAGTAATAGTAGGCTTACTGTACTAGGAGGTAAGAGCTAGTGGAGTGAAAGTGCTCGCCCCATAACATTAACAAATTTTAACAGTTTTTTTTTTTTTCTGTAGTGAATCTAGCGTGCACAGAGAGATTAACAGCATACTATAGTCTACTCTGAAGTGAGACGTACCCGGGGAAGGCCTTCATTGTTGATGAGGTGTTGGAGTATCTTCATGGCAGACGTGGCCAGGAAGTTGATGGCATAAGGATCACACAGAGTCATGGACAAGTCTCCAAGCACCTGCTCTTGGCCACGCTTTATACTGTCCAGGAAACCCTGCAAATGACAAGAGAAGCATCTCTCAGCATAGTTTAATGTACTAGCCTATTGTCATTTATTAATGCTTTTCAAAACTGACGTATTTTCAAATATTTTATTGGCATATTGGCATATATAAAAATACCATTATCTTCCTGACTAAAAATCCATAGTGGCACACACTAGCAGCAAAATCAGTGTTGACCAAGGTGAACACTGACGAGATCATTAAATTGTTACCATCATTTCAGAATAAATAGGAGTTTGAAGTATTTGTCATATATGCGTTGATATAGGCTAGTTTCTTTTTTTGACAGTGTAAGGGTCAAATTTTCCCCTTACAAGAAATTTTTTTATTTTATTTCGTTATGGAATATTTTATTTATTTTAACAAAAAGGAGTTAATTTATTTTATTTTATTTATACACCTGAGAGTTATTTTGTTTGGATGATTTATTAAATACAAGTTCATTTTTGGGTAAGGCATTGTTTTATTTAATTTATTAAAACACCCCGATTAAGTTAGTAAATTATAAAGTTCTAAGAAGCAATGATTTAGTTCAACAAGAATTATTTTGGCTACCGCATTTTAAAGTGACAGTCAGAGTAGATATTTGTTGGGGAAACCCGTTATCTTGACTGATAAGGCCGGCAGCGGCCGGGCCGGGAGAACAATAGGCGGTCGGGTCGTGCGGCAAGCGGCGAGCCTGTCGCGGCCCGCTGTGCCAGCAACTACCCCTACGCCGCCCCTACGCCCCTCCCTGCTGCCGTGGGTTATAAAAGCGGGGCATCGAGGGAGGCAGGCAGTGTATGTCCAGAGAGCAAGACGAGCGGAAGTCTGGAGGTAAGTGGGCTCGAAGGAATACTTCGTAGGTGAATAGAATAAGGATAATAGTAAGGCTCCGCCAAGCGATATAACTTGGGCGTGAGTAGTGTTGATTTGTGACTCCTAGGTCAAAATAATATTAAGGCCAAGGTAAGTCTCCGAAGGTGTGGACGTATAATCCACAGCCTGGTAGGTAACACGAAGGCTCCGCCAAGCGATATAACTTGGGCGTGAGTAGTGTTGAATTGTGACTCCTGGGTCAAAGTAATATTAAGGCCAAGGTAAGTCTCTGAAGGTGTGGACGTATAATCCACAGCCTGATAGGTAACAGTAAGGCTCCGCCAAGCGATATAACTTGGGCGTGAGTGGTGTTGAATTGTGACTCCTGGGTCAAAGTAATATTAAGGCCAAGGTAAGTCTCCGAAGGTGTGGACGTATAATCCACAGCCTGATAGGTAACACGAAGGCTCCGCCAAGCGATATAACTTGGGCGTGAGTAGTGTTGAATTGTGACTTCTGGGTCAAAGTAATATTAAGGCCAAGGTAAGTCTCTGAAGGTGTGGACGTATAATCCACAGCCTGATAGGTAACAGTAAGGCTCCGCCAAGGGGTCAAGCAGTGTGCAGAGGTAGTACCTTTGTACAGGGTCGACCTGACACTGGTCCTCGCACACTGTCAGGGGTTTAGCTGAGAGGAGAGGCCTTTGAGCCACCTTGAGGACGCTTTCCCAAGACCGTCCGTGATTGCAGTGCCCATGCGGAAAGGGCACTGCAGCGTGGTGAAGAGCCACGTCCTGCCCGAGGTTGCCCTGCTTTTACTGAACACGGCGGATCTAGACTGGGAAGTCGATAAATATCCCTGGTGGTAGATCTCAGCAATCACCAGTACTGGCGTGGGGCCGAAGACAGTAGGAGTCGGGAGGGCCCATGGCTAGGCATCATCTGGCGGAGTTGAAGGACAGCGGTACGGCAGATGTACTGGGCTCAGCGGGGGGCAGCAGCCTCGCTGGGAGTGCTGGCACAGGGCTGAGGCCATGGGGGTCAGAAAGGTCTGTGTGCAGTGTAGGAAGGAGCTGCGGCCAACCCTACGGTCAAGTGAGGCGCTTATGGGGTGAATGGCACCTGGCAGTGGTGTCACAAGCCGAACATGGTAGAATAAAATCAAGCACAATGTCAGTACAACCTAAAGGACAAACTACCCCAGGTGGGCAAGGCAATTTAGCTGAATCCCATCCAGGCACACAGCCTGGCCGGCGCGAGGATTCTGGGGGCGCCAAACTGGCATTCACAAACAAGACAGATGTAGAGGCAATCACTGATAGAGAAAGAAGGGAAAGAGAGGAGTTTGAACAATCCCTAATACAGGAGCAATCAAGACAGATCAGCCTGAGCAAATCCCCTAATCGAACCTCCCAAAAGGGAGAGAGCAGCGTGGAACATCCAGTCGAAAGCCCTAACAAAACACAGGATTACCAACCACATGGTGAGGAAAAGCCAGAACACATCTCACCAAAAGAAAGGTCAAAGTCCTTGGATAGCATCCGAGTGGATGGGGCTGGGAGCAAAAAGAGAAAGGCGGTGGGATCCCCACACCTTGAAGACATGCGCATGGAAAAGCAGAAACTCTGGGCTAGGATGACAGAGAAGATGAGTGAATTGTGGTCCATGATCCAGGAAAATCCGAAAACCAAGCGTGATATCAAGAAAGCCGGCGAAGATCTGCAGAGTCTCATGACTATCTTGAGTCAGATAGACAGGGAAGTTGACGGCAGTTTTTCAGCCCACCAGAGAGTGTATGATGAAAGAGATCATACACCAGTCCCCTGTTGCTCGGTGGCAACCCAAACAGAGAAATACACTGATACCTTGGAGGCAAGACCATTCAATGATCAATCAGGTCTTACAGTGGAGGAGGTACGAAGCAAAATTTCTGAGGGTATGGATATCTCCCAAATCCAGCAGCTTACTGCCATAGACTGGCCTGAAGGTGCATATGCCAGGACCACCCTTTGCAAGAGCAGTATTCTGGGTGTGGAGGCTGATGATATGAGGGTGGTATTTGTAAATGAGAAAAAATTCAGCAAGAGTCAGCTGGAAAGAAACCTCTGCTCTCAAGTACCAGGTCTTAAAGGGAAAAAAGTGTCCTCTGAAAACTTTCTGATGATTGAAAGTACAGACTCCGTTAAGTTGGAAGGTGAAGATATTATAGAGAAACCCCGTCTTCTAGTAGTTGTTGGACTAACATCAGCTCCGGATGGCAAACTTTTTGATGAGACTGACGTTCTTAATAAATTAAGAAGAGTGAGGCAGATGGCAGAAGAAAGGTCAAAGCCGAGTCTGAGTCTGGCAGTTCCGGAAGATTCGGATTTCATCCAAATCCGCAAGATTGCAGAATGCAGTTTGGCAGGTAGTGAGGTTAGAATGAACATGCGACTTGGAAAGCGAATGTTCCGAGGTAACAAAGACCTTGGCGTAGTGAACAAACGCTCTCACTCACACGACATTCAAAGACAACAAGAGCATGTCAATAATGAAGATGACAGAAACTGGAAAGAGGTAAAGAGCAGAAAGAAGAAAAGACATCCGCAAGACAGCGTGATTGTAGTCAGCAAAGAAGGCAAGTCATACTCAGAAATTCTAAAGGCTGTGAAAGAAGGCATAAACCCATCGCAGCTACCTCCAGCAACAACAGTAACTTCTATCCAACGCACAGGAAAAGAAGGTTTACTCATCCGAGTAAAGGGTAATAGTAAGACAGCAGAGTCTCTGTGTAAGACAGTTGCAGAGAAAGTTCCAGAATTCAGCACTAGACTGAGGGCCCAGAAGAAGGCAGTAATACACATAAGCGATCTTGATGAAGAGACTACAAAAGAAGACATCACACAAGTAGTCAGATCAGAACTCGGTTTGGAAAATCCGCAGGATGTGGAAGTTACATCTCTCAGACCAGCTTTTGCTCGGACCCAAAAGGCAACATTGAGACTCTCACATTCTGCTGCTGACAGGTTGGTAAGGAAGGGCAGAATCCGAATTGGGTGGGTTTCATGCAGGGTGAGGCTGCGTGAAGATCAACAACGTTGTTTCAGATGCTGGGAAACTGGGCACATGGCCTCTGCATGTAGAGGACCAGACAAGACAGGCCTCTGTTTTAAATGCGGAGAGAAAGGTCATCTGAAATCAAATTGTAGAATTACTCAACAAGAGAGAAGAGGACCAGAAGAGGGTAATGGTAATGAAGCTCCTTCAGCTTAATGTGAACAGGAGTAGACCATCTCAAAGTGTATTACATGCCTATGCACTCAAGACAGGAGCAGATATTTTAGTGGTAAGCGAGCCAAACCGTGCACTCATCACCGGAGGAAACTGGAAGGCTGATGCAGATGGGGATGCAGCTATTTTACTAGTTAATAGAAAACTGGCTACTATACAGAGTGGATTTGGCCGGGGTTTTGTATGGTTGGAGTTGTCAGAATTCAGAGTCTTCAGCTGCTACTTCTCACCAAACAGGTCACTGGAGGAAGTCACTCAGAACTTAGACGAGTTAGCAGATGCAGTTAGATGCAGCCAAAAAGCATCAATAATTGGTGGAGACTTTAACGCAAAATCTCCAGAGTGGGGAGAACACAGAGAAGATGCAAGAGGAAGAATGCTTGCTGACTGGGCGGCCGCACTGCAGCTATCATGCCTTAATGAAGGGACTGAACCGACTTTCATCAGAGGGGAGTCATCATCAAGACTGGACGTGACATTTTGCACTGAAGGAGCTGAAAGGAATTTTTGAGTCTTGGAAAATCCTTGAGATGGAAACCTTAAGTGACCATCAGTGCATTGAAGTACACTTCAAGAGAGCTCAACAGCCAATCCCATATTCCCCTAAGGGCTGGAGGATAGACAACCCTGGTTGCATCCGTCTCAGAGACAAACTACAGCAAAAGATAGGTGAACTGCAAAGCAGTAATCCGGTTTCCTTGACCAAGGTCATTTCAGATTCTTGTAAGGATAGTTTAAAACCTAAGGGTGGCCATGGCAGAAGAAAACCAGTATATTGGTGGAACTCTACAATTGAAGAACTAAGGAAAAGATGTATGAAAGCGCGAAGATGCTTAATGAGAGAGAATAGAAGGTCTAGGGGGCAGGCTCCGGATCATCTGAAACTGACATTAGCGGAGGCAAGGAGGGAGCTCCGAAAAGAAATTCTTAAGTCCATGAAGCGTTGCTGGAGAGAAGTCTGTGAGAGTCTGAATGAAGACCCGTGGGGCATGGGATATCAGATTGTGATGAGGAAAATGGGCCGAGCTCTCCCTGTGTTAACATCTAAAATGGGACAGCAAGTATTCAGGACCTTATTCCCAAGACATGAACCAGTAATCCACGAAGAAATTGCTGCAACGGACATTCCACTATTTACAGAAGAGGAGCTTCAGATGGCCTGGAGAAAGATGAAAACAAAGAAGAGCCCAGGTCCGGATCAAATACCACCAGAGGCTGTGAGACTTGCTGCTGAGGTTCAACCAAGAAAGGTGCTTGAAGCAATGAACTATGCACTTATCAACGAAGTGTTTCCAGCAGATTGGAAGAAGGCTAGGTTGATACTGCTGAAGAAGGAGGGAAAGCCTGACAACCAGCCTTCGTCGTACAGACCGTTGTGCCTCCTAGATACCACTGGGAAGTTGTTGGAGCACTTGCTCCTTCTCAGACTGAAAGGGGAAATAGAGCGAACTGGGGGCTTAGCTGAAAACCAGTTTGGCTTTAGAGAAGGCCGGTCCACCCTCACTGCTATCCAGAAAGTGGTCCAACTGGTCGACCAGGCTGCTAATGGCACAAGGCGCACTAGACGTATTCCTGCAGTAATAACTCTGGACATTCGGAATGCATTCAACAGTGCTTGTTGGCAGGGAATTCTTGACATTCTGAAAGCAAGAGGAGTTAAGGATTACCTGCGTCGCATGCTCCAGCAGTACTTTAGGGACAGGAAGGTGCTGATGGAGTCTGAGCAAGGTTTCCTGGAACTTGATGTGACAAGTGGCGTCCCCCAGGGCTCAATATTGGGACCCACCCTGTGGAACCTTTTGTATGATGGAGTGTTCCATCTTCCCTTGCCTAGCGGAGTGACATTGGTGGGCTATGCAGACGACCTGGCTTTGGTTGTCACAGCCAAAACAGAACAGATACTCATGGCTAAAGCAAATCAGGCCATCAGCAGGGTTGTTGGCTGGTTACAGCTCCAGAAGCTAGAGATTGCACCTGAAAAGACCGAGGCAGTAGTAATGGCAGGTAGGAGGACTCTGGCTGAGATCAGTTTTGAGGTGAACGGTGTCATAGTGCATCCAGCCAAGAAGCTGAAGTACCTGGGGGTGTGGCTGGACCATAGAAGATCGTTCAAAGTTCATGTTGAGGAGGTAACGAACAAAAGTACCAGAGTAGCTGGTAGTCTCAGCCGTCTCATGAGCAATGTTCAGGGACCGAACCCAGGGAAACGAAGGGTGCTAGCGTCAGTTGTTGAATCAACTGTGCTCTACGCGGCCCCTGTCTGGATGAGAGCCCTTGACTCAGCCAAGGTTAGGTTGCTACTGGAGCGAGTACAGAGAAAGATGGCACTTCGAGTGTGCAGTGGATACTGCACAATCTCAGCTGAGGCTGCCTTTGTCATAGCAGGTGTCCCACCACTGGACCTCCTTGCCCAAGAGCGACTGCACCGTCATGAGGGGATGCCAAAGATACAAGCAAGGGAGATGCTACTGGACCAATGGCAGGATAGATGGTATAACTCCCAGAAGGCAGCCTGGACAAGAACTCTAATCCCTGATGTTAGGGCCTGGATCAACAGGGACCATGGAGAGCCAGACTATTACCTGACCCAGTTTTTCTCTGGGCATGGTGATTTCAAAGAGTACCTTTTCCGCATACAAAAGGTTCAAACACCAAATTGCAGGTACTGTGGGGAGGAAGACACTCCAGAGCATACCGTCCTAGAGTGTGAGCGTTGGGCTCGGCAGAGAAGACCTTGTTTCCTAGAACTTGGAAACCTGACAAGAGGAAATATTGTTAGGAAAATGCTGGAAGGGATGCATCAATGGAATATGGTGTCTGAGCTGGTCAGGGAGATCCTTAGACAGGAGAACATTGAATCAAGGGAGGATAACCGGGATCTAGAGATAGCAGAAGGAGAAAACGAAGATTGATTTGGTTAAAACAGAAGACCTCAGACAAGACAGACAGACATGAATAATAATAGACCCAACTGGACTGAAGTAATACCTTAGGTGATCCCAGCTCTAGTAGGCTGTAGTTGTGAGAGGTTAGGTTTAGTGGGTGCAAGCCCCACACGCATAGAGGAACCATGGTGACAAGCGGCACCCTCTTTGCGTCTGGCAGAGATTCCCCCTCTCAATCAAGAAAAAAAAAAAAAAAAAAGTCTCCGCCAAGCGATATAACTTGGGCGTGAGTAGTGTTAAATTGTGACTCCTAGGTCAAAGTAATATTAAGGTCAAGGTAAGCCTCTGAAGGTGTGGACGTGTATTCCACAACCTGATAGATAACAGTAAGGCTCCGCCAAGCGATATAACTTGGGCGTGAGTAAGTTAGTGTTAAATTGTGACTCCTAGGTCAAAGTAATATTAAGGTCAAGGTAAGTCTCTGAAGGTGTGGACGTGTATTCCACAACCTGATAGTTAACAGTAAGGCTCCGCCAAGCGATATAACTTGGGCGTGAGTAGTGTGGAAATACGCCCTCTAGGACAAAGTAATATTAAGGGCCAAGGTAAGTCTCCGAGGGTGTGGACGTGTACTCCGCAACCCAACAGGAAATAGTAAGTACCCGCCGAGTGGTATAGCTCGATCGGGAGTTGGAGTGACTTGTAGGGACTTTGGGAACACGAGAGCAACGGAGCCCACGAGGGCAAGACACCACGTAAGTATACCTGTGAAGGAACATCTCGCGTGAAAGGTGTAGAGAGCATCCGTTGGGGAATAAACGAGACCGCGAGTACACAAATTTTGAGCCACGGGGCTACAGTCAAAATTTGTCCTCTTGAGGCGGGCGATGATGAATCCATGAGACGTTGGTCTATTACACGGACTGAGCCTTAACCTCAATACTGAGTAGTAGGTAATAGGTCAGGACACTCAATACTGACCCCTGGAATTAAACCCGGCACTTTGAACTATCCAGGGTAAAATAAAGTTTTTTATTGAATTCGATATTTTGCAGGAATAAAATATCGTCTCACAACAGTATATGAACTGAGGGTGTGCTAGTATTTGAGAATCGTGTATTTTTCTAACCAAATTTGCACTATTTTACTTTACTCATAGTTTGAAAAATACTCTTAAGTTTGAGCAGATTTTTTGAGCTGACTTATAAAATGAAAAGATAGACAGATTTGTACATATGAAACAAATATAATCCAGGGCCATATTGGAATTCTTTTTCATCCCATTTGTAGAAGAAAATCATGAGATTTTGTTTTTATAATCAATTTATCTACCAAGAAAAGAGAGGTTAGGCCTATGTCTCATTGGCTTCCTATCAATACAAGATAGAAAATAACTTCAGATGGTGTTGTTCAAACAAATACAACATCACACGGTCATCACTGCCATTTTTGAGTGAGAGATGTACGGCATGTAAATTATTGAAATCAGAACTAAAAAACATATTATTATTAATTATTTCATGTGTAAAAAATATTCAATTTCGTAAAGTAATCTGTTGGTGGCATATTAACATTCAAAATGTATTATTATGAGCAAGATTTTGATGATTACTATTTGTATATAGTACCGAAACTGTATTGACACTGATTATGAATCCTGCACACATGATCAACACACATATTGATGACTTTTAAGCCTCTGTTTTGACCAAACTATCCTAAAAGTTGAATACGGTACGTAATAAATGAGGATAGTTAAAAGGAAAGTTTAACTAAGTTCTCATAATTTAGTCTGCTCCGTATTTTAAATATTTAACCATACTAGAGATCGCATCCTGATTGAAATTCGATAAAAATTTTAGTTGATCTGGACTCAAGAAGCTTAAAAACATTTTAGAACTAAACCATCTGTTCTTCCTAATTTTCTAGCAATTGTTTTTACAACAGCTGTCAAAAAGTTTAAAAAATTTTATAACTAAAACATCTGTTCTTCCTGTTTTTAGCAGTTATTTTTAAAACAGCTGTCTAATGATTCATTCAATTTTCCTTTCTCCATAAGATTAACATTGGAACTTTGAAAGCCGGTGGGGCGTAGCCTGGAGTCCGATGTGAATTAGAATGTGATTCTGCTCATCTACAGGACTATACCTTTCTAACGGTATGCGTAGATTTATCCTACGATGCACACGAGCTGAGAAAAAAGGAGGAAATGAAACATGCTTGCGTATTAATTTAACCTTATTCCAAAAACCAGGAATAAAGACGCCTAAATACAGAAAATTTATATTATCTTTCATAGCTATATTTCATTACTTTATTACTCCATGACTTTATTAGTATTATCTTTATTGTATTCATAAAAAAAAATAAATGGCACACCCATATTTGAAAAAGGCTTAGTTAAAAAGTTTAAAAACTCGACTCAGCTTTAAAAATTAGTGCTAGCACCCCTCTAATCTGAATTAAGTTTTCTTCAGAAGATCACAAAAAAATGGACAACAAAGGATCTCAACTCAAGAGAAAATCCAGGAGTCTTGAATTTAAACAGAATTAAAACCTCCTGTATTTAGTTTACAGATATTTATAATAATGCTTTAAAATTATTATTAAATTTAAGCCATCCTCTACTTAAAATTTACTGGACAAAACATGGATATATCTTGTATTATTATAATTGCTCTTACCTGCAACTCTCTAGATCGTTTGATATCCACATTTTTCTCTCTGATACAAGCATCAAGGCACCATGTAAACTTATGGCACGGGTCAACAGAAATAATATCCTGAAAAAGTCCCTCAATAAAAACTCTACAACATTTCAATACATGAGGAGCAAATTTAAAGAAGAGCTAACAGTTCAAAAATAGACAATGCAAACATGAACACAAGTACATTAACCCAACAATTGACAATATTTTATTGAAAAAGGATCAAATTCTAAAATGGGCAAGTAAATTTAAAAACCACTGCTATTTTCCATTCAACAGATTTATATAAAACAATAGAAAAAAACTTTTAAAAACAATCAAAACTATCCGATACATGAGCGTAACACTCACCTGCACTTCCAAGTCATGTAGGGCCATGAGCAGTTCCGCGCGCAGCGTGCAGTAGTGGACGTTGCGTGTGCGTAGAAACAGCGTGCGCAGGAACTGAAGCACCATGTCGTAAAGTTTCACGCTATTGCCGATCATATGCGCCAATTTCTGCACCACGTCTCCTTGTCGCCTCACCTGGAAACGGGCGATAAGACATTGCAGACGTTGGTCTTTATGATAAACACTATAAAAATTTAATCACTCACTCAGTACTGAATTTACATTTTGTCCAAAGCAACTACCCTATGATTCTTCTTACCCATTTCAGTAGGCCTAAATAAAAAAGGGGCCGTAGAGCCAATAAAAAACTAAAATACACGGTCAGTGAGGATTGTGTTTTGGTTACAATATGTTATAACTGCACAACGAGCTTTCCAAAAAATTTATGGTAGTGATCCCCTCATGCCAATAGCATCAGATGGTGGTATGGGCAATTTTATAAAAATGGCTACCTTGCCTGCAGGATGAAACAGTCGAGCATGCATTCTAGAGTTGCTTTCATATACTGTAATGTAAAGAAAAAACTTTTTGTGTTTTTAACTATGGGTTGAGTTGTTAATTTATCTCAATTCCAATGGTAGATTTGATTCTTTACATTGCCACATCCTTTTTTGATGACCTTTAAAACATTGCCCATAGAACATCACCAACATCACTCTGCCAGACGATTTGTGGGAAGAACTCTAAGTAAAGTGTAACATATTTTTGAAGACTTACTTTTGGGGACGGAGTAAAGAATAGGTTAGTCAAGTTGTTATGGTCAAACAAGACATTCTCCTTCTCCTTGATGTACTGTGACAGCAGAGGTGACACTTCGTCTCCGAATAGCGATTGGTTGTCTTTCCAAATCTGGCGTTTAACTTCGGTGTCTGTGTCGTTGTACAAATCTCTATCTCTCACCTGTCAGTATGATATTGATTCAATTGTACAATTGCATACCACATTAATTAACCGACAATCAAAACAATTTTAAAGAATCAAACATAGCTTTTATAAAAAAAATACTACTTGATCTAGAGTATTTGGTACCTTATAGTAAATTTTAAATGTTATGATATTGATAGATTCAAAACCGAACCCAAAATTCTCTAGCTGACAAGGTGATGTTTTAATATGTCTTAAAACTTGTATCAAAGATCTTGATTTTTTTTATTTCCCAGAGGAACTTTTGTCATTTTATTCCCACATAAGTGGGTATTTTAAAATTTAAAAGCCTATGGTCAGTGGTTTTATTGTAACCTTTTTTGTGTTACAAAAGATGAGGTACAGTGTTTATTTCTAAGTTATATTTTACACTAGGGACAAAATATATGCCTACTGAATGAACTGTTACAATTTTGAAAAATTTACAATTTGATTCGGGTAATTTATCATATTATTAATTTTTAAGGATTCAAATAAATTTTTTATGGTTTTTAAAATATGTTGTCAAGACATTCAGGCTCCAAAAAATTATTGCACTTAATGTAGGAATGATTCAAGATTATGATTTCAGCTCTGATTAAATTATTGATGCAAAAGATTAGTGTTTCATTAGTTAGAGTGAAACTTACCAATACACGTAGGTATTTGTCATCGATGTGAGTGGTGTTGCGCAATATGGCCATCACCACTGGTCTCAATGGCTTCACTCTCACAAGAGGAAAACTTTTTGATAACAATTCCTTAAGTTTCTTGTCTCTTTCTCTTCCTTCATTCTGCCCAATTTCATTGATGTGTTGAATAAGCCTTTCTCTGATTTCCTATAACAAAATCAGCCAAATAATAAGGTATCTCGGAAAAGTTGGTTACACTTAAAACAGGTGCATTAAAATAGGTACACTATTAACAATTGGTTGGTCGTATTATTTATGTGTAAAGGATGGGATATAGATTTGGTGCTGTAACAACAACAAAAGTTGATGCTATTGGACTAAAAGTTAGATATATTTTCGTTGAAAATTTTGCCAGCAAATACTGAGAGGTCATAAATTTTCTACATGAACCTTATTAATACCTTTTTCAGTATTGCTAGATTAAGTCTGTACAAAGACCATAAAAAATGGATTAGGCCTAAATAGAAAATAATTAGTGCTGGATCTGAATTTTTATGGGAGGGGGGAAGTTTCAAATTTTCAGTTCTTTCTCATTTAAGATAGTAAATGCCCCAAAATACTGACACCCTAAGACTGAATTCCAGTTTATGTTGGTAGAAAAAAATGTTATGTAAACTTGAGTATTATGAAATAATTAATTTTATAATAGTAAAAACTTTTAGATTACATGAATAGATGAAATAATATACCCCTGTCACAGCAGACCTGCGTACTCAGCAAATTTCCAAAGGAACTTCATATTTTGTATTTTCTTAATCAACACCATAGGAATGAGTATGTAGGTTTACTGTTGTTAAAATATGATAGAAAATGTAATGGTGAGGTAAGGTTAAAATCAAATTTTATCAATATTAGGCACTTTAGCGAATTTCCCATAGGGAATAAGCTATTACCGTAGGTCTCATGGTAAGACCTAAGTCCGGGACCATGTTACTTTTTCGTTTTTAGGTGCCCAAGACCAAAAATAATAGCCATTTAAATTTATATATATATATATATATATACAGTGCTCGATTTCTAAAAAAAGAGGTAAGGGAACTGTAACGGAACTGGCTCACCACAGGCCCTCCCCCGGAAGATTTTTTTAAAATTACTTTTAAGTTGCAGCGTTTTTAACGTACCTGAGAATATTTTGGCAGCTTTTTTATGACACTCATAATACAATTTTAAAGATTTAATAAAAACCATTAAGCCTTTCGGGAGCAGGCATGTTTCATACTGACTAACTTAACAATGTAAAATCCAGATGAGGCCTAATTTTTCTAATTTATTTTAAAAGATAGCGACCAGTCAAGGCCTAGAGACGGTACCTTAAACTTCTAACAATATTATATTCTTGTTAAATAAAAAGTTATTACCATTTCTCAATATTAATTCACTGTGACAAAAAAACACATAAAAATTATGTTAAAAAGTTTTTTTAGTTGTTAGGGTAGTTAATTTTTTTTTTACATTTTTTAAAAAAGGAACGGGAACGCCGTTCTGCCGAGTTCCCCCTGAAATCGAGCACTGTATACACATATATTATATGTATGTATGTGTCCCTAGACACGATAACTCTCGTAAAAACAGTCCGATCGACACCAAATTTGGTAGAGATGTGTAATCCTACGTTTATTCGGATGAGTTCATAAACCAGACATATTGACCTATCGGAAGGGGTAGTTTTGGGGGGTTTTGTACCCCAAAAATGGGTTTTTTTGCATTTTTCATATGTAATTTCTAAAAATTTTAAATTTTTTATTATGACCATTGGATTTAGCTAAAAAAAAAACACAATTTAGTATTTTGAAGCTTAGTTCTATCTCCATTGGTTACCGAGATATGAAAAAGTCTAAAGACAGTACATTGTATTTTGGGGCTTCAATGTTAATCTTATGGAGAATAAGGATGTGTTAATATTTCACTTATTAACCAATATTTTTGGATGAAACTTGGTATTCAGCTTCATTTGGTTGAGATTCATCCATTTATCGTAAAATATCTTGGTTTTTGTGATTATCATGGCAGCAAATTTGCATACTCTTTTCCCATGTTAATCATATGGAGAATAGGCAAACTCCTTTAGCAATGGACAGATATTGATGAAACTTAAGTATTTGGCTTCATATGGTCGAAATAAATTTTTTTATGCTAAAATCCTACTTTTAGTGTTCCCCATACCTGCATACTCTTTCCCTATATATATCATAAGGAGAATAGACATTTATTTCCCTATTTATGAGCATGTATTTAGCATATTTAGGTTACAGGTTTAGGTGGCCAAAATTAATATTACTAATTTGGAAATTTGCTGAGTACGCAGGTCTGCTGCGATGGGGGGTATTTAATTTTCCCTATAAACCACATGGGGGTGAGTATGTAGGTTTGCCACCATATAGGTGTTGTAAAGAAATATCAGTTAAACCCTATCGAGTGAATATATATATACACCAAATTTGATCAAGTTATATCAATAAAAAAGCAAGATATATGGTTTTGTTGAATTCCCATGAGATTAACATGGGAATTCTATTTTTGGCTTTTCTCCATAATCTGTTAAGCCAAGTTAAAAATTCTAAATACTGATTAGTTAGTTACTTTAAGCTGTTTTAAATGGTTTTAGTTAAAATTATTGAATTTAAAAAAATTGAGGTCCAAAAATGCCAAAAAAATTGTTTACCCCTTTGACACCCTATTAATTTAGGTTACAGGTTTAGGTGGTCAAAACTAATATTATAATATTACTAATTTGGAAATTCGCTGAGTACGCAGGTCTGCTGCGACGGGGGGTATTTAATTTTCCCTATAAACCACATGGGGGTGAGTATGTGTTCAGTATGTAGGTTTGTAGGTGAGTATGTAGGTTTACCACCATATAGGTGTTGTGAAGAAATATCAGTTAAACCCTACCGAGTGAATATACGAGGACTATTCAGAAAGTAAGGAACGTTTTCGTCTTACGTCGTTGTACGCATGCGTATTGACTATATTAGGGTATGAGAGTGCTCGGGGCCTCAGTGGCTATCCAGCCGTGACACTTGGAGCATCGTCGCACCGCCCGTTTTCTTTATATTTAAATTCAAAATTGCCGCTTTTGTAAAAATCTCGCCACTTGCGAAGTGCGATCGGTAACACGGTTTTTGTTGGCAAAAAACTAAAAACCGATAGAGATTTATCGATTTTCATTCTTTCAATTTCAACACAGCAAAGTCCGTGAAACTTGAGGGAATGATAACGAAAGCTTTGTTATGGTGGAGCAGCGGTTTTCACGGATCTTCTCGTCAACTTTAGTGACCAGTTCGTCAGTCACAATGCTCGGTCGTCCACTCTACTGCTTATCAAAAACATTGGTTCGGTCATTTTTAAACTGAATACACAACTTACGCACAAAACTTTCATTCAATACATTGTTCCCATACACCTCGCACACTTTTTGATAAATCTTTATCGGTTTTAAGTTTTTTGTCAAAAAAAACCATGTTACCGATCGCACTTCGTAACTGGGGGGAGTTTTTACGGAAGTGGCCATTTTGAATTTAAATATAAAGAAAACGGGCGGCGCGACGATGCTCCAAGTGTCACGGCTAAATAGCCACTGAGGCCCCAAACGCTCTCATACCCTAATATAGGCGATACGCGCGCGTACAACGACGTAAGACGAAAACGTTCCTTACTTTCTGAATAGCCCTCGTATATACACCAAATTTTATCAAGCTATATCAATAAAAAAGCGAGATACATGGTTTTGTTGAATTCCCATGAGATTAACATGGGAATCCTATTTTTGGCTTTTCTCCGTAATCTGTTAAGCCAAGTTAAAAATTCTAAATACTGATTAGTTTGTTACTTTAAGCTCTTTTAAATTGTTTTAGTTAAAATTATTGAATTTAGAAAATTGAGGTCCAAAAATGCCAAAAAAAATTTTTTTTTACCCCTTTGACACCCTATTAAACCCCGTTTCATAACCTGATCATGCTGGTTTGCAAACTCATGAAAATAGAACTACACCTCCATACTAAATTTCGTCAAAATTAGGGGTACCTTTTAAAAGTTATCAGAACTACGGACCAAAACACATACACATGTATAGATAAATATATACTTATATATGAAATGAACGGATGGTTTTTTTATGGCTTCTGGTGACTTCAAAATAAAAAAGTAACATGGTTCAGGGCTTAGGTCTTACTATGGCTACTACCGTAATAGCATATTCCCTATAGGAAAATTCTTAAAAACAATTATATTGACAGTTTTTAAGCATCTTAATAATGGGGAAACTAGTTTATCATTTATCTGATAAATATAAAAAACAATGAAACAATACCGTCATCTCATGTCCTAATTACCGACATCAACATTATGACACCATTTTGAGAGAGAAGGGGAGCATTATATCGTCCTAAAAAAATGTTATATTATTTTATGATTGTTTTTTCATTTAACCATCCCAAAACTTTTGTTTTAATAATTTGTTAAGCTATTATCATCTACAAAAATCCAATACTTCAAAATCTGATGATTCTTCAATTGGGTGAGTAAGCCACCCCAACCTACATCAGCACTGACGGCAGACGACATATCTATCTATCTATCTATATATATATGTGTCCGTGGTACCGATAACTTTTGAAGGGAACCTCCGATTTTGATGAAATTTGGTATGAAGGTGTAAGACCAGGTCTATTTTCATGAGTTCGCGAACCAGCATTGTCGGGTTATGGGAACGGGGTTTTATGGGGTTTCAAATGGGTCAAAAATGGGTTTTTGGCATTTTTTGACCTCAATTTTCAAAATTCACCAATTTTAACTGAATCCATTTAAAAGAGCTTAAAAAAAACAAACAATTTGGTATTTTGAATTTTTATCTTAGCATAACTGGTTACGGGGAAAATCCAAAAATGTGTTTTCCATGTTATTCTTATGGGAAATCAAGAAAACCCTATATCTTGCTTATTTATTGACATAACTTAATCAAATTTGGTATGTACATTATCTAGATAGGGTTTAACTTATAATTGCTTGCAAAACCTATATGGCGGCAAACCTACATACTCACCCCCATGGGGTTTATGGGGAAAATAAAAAATTGCCAGAGCTTCATACAATTTTGTGTTTACATTCAACAATTATTGATTAACTTAGATTTTCTAACAACACCCCATGGCAGCAAACCTACATACTCCATCCTATGGTGTTTTTATGGGGAAAGTAAATAATCTGAAATTCCATCGGAAATTCGCTGAGTACGCAGGTCTGCTGCGACGGGGGTATTTTCATTTAACCATCCCAAAACTTTTGTTTTAATAATTTGTTATTATCATCTACAACAATCCAATACTTCAAAATCTGATGATTCTTCAATTGGGTGAGTAAGCCACCCCAACCTACATCAGCACTGACGGCAGACGACAGCCAACGCTGCCGACACTCATTTTGTATTGCCACCATTAAAAGCTGCCCTGGGTTAGCTAAATGGGTTCTGTATTTTACTGGTATATTATTAAAACAAGACTCGAATAAAAAATCTAAAATATACCCAGCCGCAGTTGTAACTCACTGACTCACTTAGGTATACATATTTCTGACCCCACTGTCTGAACTATGTATGAGTATTTTTGTTATTTTACGAATTCGAGGCATCCGCTAAGGGGGCATGGGGGCGGAGTCCCCATCGAGCCGTAGGCGAGTATCTATACTTATTTAATACGCTAAGGGTTTTTTGTCTTGAGAACTCCTCCTAAAATTTTCAACCGATTTTCAAGTTTTTGGTGTCGTTGGATAGAGCTTGGTCTGAGTTGTTTCCGCCAAAAATTGATGATAATCTAACTGAAAATAAAGGCGCTATTCACCATTGAAATCTCAAAATTTCCCATTGAAATAACATTGGGATTGAATAAAGCACATCTGTTAATAATCAGCTGTAAATACGTGTGTAGTGGTGATTAAAGAGATTCACAATATTGTATTGGTCGGATGTCATTGATTAATAGCTAAAAGTAACATTTGTATTGTATTATAATAAATTGCTCGATTTCGGGCAACACGTATATACTAGTTAATTATAATATGTCAAATTTCAAAATTTAAAAGTTTCAAAATTTAAGCCAGCAAACACTAAACCCAAATATCAGAATAATAATTTATACTAAAGATCGCCTACTGGTCGACATTCGACCAAAATTTAATTTGATCTAAACACAATTAATTATTTTTAAAATTTTTTATAACAAAAACATCTGTTCTTTCTTATTTGCTAGCATTTGTTATTACAACAGCTGTCTAGTGATTTTTCAACTACCCTTCTTTCATAAGATTAACATTGAAACTTGGAAAGCCTGTAGGGCATAGACATGTGGGCCGATATAAATTATAGTGGGATTCTGATAATCTACAGGCACCATATAGGTGTTGTAAAGAAATATCAGTTAAACCCTACCGAGTGAAAAATAAAATTGAACTAAGCTAATTGAACTATGATGCACACAAGATGACAAAAAAGGAGGAAAAGAAACGTGATTGCCTATTAATATACAAATATAACAATATAATGATTATTTATAAAATTCATTATATATATGAAATATAAAACTAAAACATCCGACTGTCCGTTGCTCCTTTGAAGAATCGACTTTAGAGTTCCCTCTCAGACAAGGTCTAACGACGTCTTTTTCAGGCGACTTCACTCTTCAAACTACGATACCAACAGCCGAATAGCCCGTCTTCACAGACTTGGAAACTTCACAGAAATTGTCTTTGCACATTCCTCACCTTTCTCATTTAGGGAATTATTGATTTTATTTTTATTCGAATGAGTCAGTTTAATCAGTTGCTGAAAACATTATTATTGCGTTGATGACAATTATTATAATTATGTTACTGTACGTTGCATTTGTTATTTATTGTTGTAATAGTTATTTATTATTGTGTAATAGTTATTTATTGTTATTGTGTCAACATGTTATCCATTGTTATCGGTTGAACATGTTTATCTATTTATTGAACTATTGTTATTCATTGGACATTGTTATCTATTGCACATTGTCAGCTATCGTCACTTATGGACACACTCTAACTTCATTATAAACTAATCTTGTCACTATTGTCACATTAATTGTTGTTACGTTAGTCGCATTACTGTGCATTCAATTTTTCAATTAGAGCATGAATATGTATCATACCTATGTAAAATGGAGATGATCTGTTGAAATAAATAAATAAAACATGTTTTATGCCAAGTGTCAGTATTTTTTCACTAGAAGAAGAAGAAGAAGAAAAAGTGCTTTATTGATCATAAAGAAAATACATTTCTATTACAGTTTTATGATTATTTATATAATTAAATTAACATAGGCTAAATCCAGCTTAAGAGTCAGAATTGCACATAAAGCCATAGTCACTTTGACTGTCGGCTTGGTTGACACACTTACCTAGATATTTCTTAAATTGAAAAACAAACAAAAAATAACATTCAGCTTTTAATTACTAATAAAACACTTTTAAAATTAAAAACATGAACCAACAGCAGTACTAAACTACGGTTTTTCAGGAGCTAATGATAAGCTAAAAACTATTTACCAAACAGATCTGGCAGGTTTTTTTTTATTTATTTTTTTTTTTTTAATTTGCTATAATTTATTTTAATAAAGTTTTGTATCAAAAATTGAATTCCTCGGTTAAAATTTTTCTATATCTCCAAGCATCCCTCGTATACAAGCCCAGCCGGCGCCAATCTCTCCCATTTAAATATTCATATAACTCAATCTCCGACAAAATTTATTTTATTGAAATATTTGTTTCTGATGTTAGCTAAAATAGGACATCTTGCTATAAAATGATAGATATTTTCTATTTCCTTCATATTACAAAGTGAGCAATTATAATTTTTGTCCGCAACCCAAGGTTTGAAATTAAGATTTAAAAGTTCTCCTCTAACTTTAATCACCCAAGAGATAAGACTTAAGTCAGCATTCTTATCAGCAAGGTAACTTTTTCGACCCTAGGTTTAGATCAAGCAGCCGATATTGTTGGTGAAACATCGACGTTATCGCCCGACCTTGAACGTCCGCTCTCCAACGCGCCCTCGCCGCTTCCAGCACACGTGACAGCTGCCGCTCTACCTCAGTCGAATCCTGCATATCAAAATCTATTTTTACGTCATGTTTTTGACCTAACTGTTTCCAGTGCCTATACCAAAAATGTTTTTACCTACAATTAATTTTGCAAAAATGTTTGGCATTCGATTAGTTGATAAATTGGAAACTTTTACCAAATAATTAATATTCATTCTGGCTGTCAGGAAATAAATTTTTTCAAGTTCTGTTTCTAGATACAATACATAATTTGGAGTGTTTAAGGGAAGTTTAAAAAGCTTTTTGATAAACATTCGCTGCACTGATTCTAAACAATCGTTTTCCAAAAAACCCCACACTTGCGCTCCATAACAAATAATTGCCTTGATGACTGAATTAAAACATTTATATTTCGCGTTTGTTGGTACACGACTATTGGATATTAAATTTTTCCATACCGAGCTCATAGCTAATTTTCCTGCCAATGATTTTTCCCTAAGGTGTGTTTCCCAAGATAACGATGTCGTGAAGTTAACCCCCAAGTATGTATAATTATTAACAATTTCAACTGCCTCACCCCCATAGAAAAATTTGTCATTTGCTCCCAGTTTCCCCCCCTTTTCTAAAGACCATAATCTTTGATTTGTTTAAATTGACTTTAAGATTCCAATTAGAACAGTAATCATGCAACCTATTTATCATAAGTTGCAGTACTGTCGATGTCGGTGCTATTAGAATTATGTCGTCCGCGTACATTAACATATTTATTTTATACCCGCCAAAATTACACCCCCCTCCCAAATTTTCTGGCATATCATTAATAAACAAACTGAAAAGTGTCGGAGAACACACGCAACCTTGCCTCAAGCCATTTTCTGTGTTGATGACTTCCGATAGTCCATCTTTACACCATATATTGGCTGATGTACCGTTATATAAATCCTTAATTATGCCCAGCAATTTCGTTGTTAACCCAAACATGATAGCTTATAAATTAAAGCCCTTCTATCTACGTAATCAAAAGCGGCCGTAAAGTCCACGAAAAAACAATAAAGTTTGCCGTTTTGGTTGCGAAATGTTAAGATGTATCATACTTGATAAATTGAAAATATTGTCCACTGTAGAATATCCCTTTCTAAACCCGCTTGAAACTCTGTTATTATACCTTGCTCATTAATCCATTTATTTATTCTATTATTGAAAAGACTCAAAAATATTTTGGCAATGCAATCAATGAATGATAAACCCCTGTAATTTTGAACCACGTTAAAATCCCCCTTCTTGTGCAACGGAAAAACAATAGACTTTTTAAAACTTGTTGGGACTTTACCTTCGTAAAAGATACTATTATAAATACATAAAAGCTTTTGAAAAAAAGTATCAGATGCGTTTTTAAAAACTCATTGGGCACTCTGTCCAGTCCAGGCGCTTTGTTATTGTTTGCCTTCTTTAAAACAACACGTAATTCATTCATAGAAAACTCCGCATCCATTATCTCGTCTGATAAAAAAGGTTCCGCATAACTAATAGCGCGCGCTGATAACGTAGGATTCAATAAATTTTTAAAATGTCTCACCCACTCTACTGTAGAAATGTCACCTACCTGCTTAAAACCCTTTTACTTTAAAATTATTGATAGCCTGCCAGCACTTTTTGGCGTCTGTAGCAACACTTAATGCATCTATAATGGAATTATAATGTGCCATTCTCTTAGCTCTACATAAATTGTTATATTCCTTTTTTAAATCTAAATACTGAAGTTTTATAACATTACAGTTACTTTTTCTAAAACGATTTAAATGACTAAAAACTCTTTTTCTAAGATTGTAACACTGCCCATCAAACCACGGTTGTTTATTGTTGCTAAATTGCTTACAATTAGTTTTCTGGTTAAAATCTGCTGAGTCCTTTATGCACTTGATAATCTTATTAACATTTTCCTGGTTATCATCAGAGAAATTGACACTACTAATATTTCTTGTAATCTTAGCCTTATAAAACTTGTTATCATTCCGTGTCCATTTTAATTTTGGTAATAATGGTAAACATTGGCTTTCCTTCTCATGACCAAAAAATGTAGATTCTACTTCAATTGCGACAGAAATTGGGAGATGGTCCGATCCCGGGTGGCTTACGACCTCAAAAGCTTTAACAAGAGACAAACAATTAACAGAAGCCGCCCCATAATCAATTACTGAACAGCCCGTGGGACCAATAAATGTAAATTCCCCCAAATAATCCGTTTCATACCTCCCATTAAGTAATATTAACCCCGCGTTATACATAAAATCGAGTAATTTTCTCCCCCTTGAATTTAAACTTTTATCTTTTGATTTTCTCTCTTTGCTAATTGCCGCGTTTATGCCAAAATATTCCAAATATTCATCAGGTAATTTTTGTTCTTCCGCTAAACGTCCGTTTAAATCCCCCATTAGTATCAAGTTGCTAGTGTTTGTATTATTAAAAAAGACTCTAGTTTCGAAAACTCCCTGTCCCAGTCATTAAAGTTAAGGTACACTGGCATAATCAACAAATCTTCGTGCTTATCTATCCCCAGCCGTTACCAGTGTAAATCCATCATAATTAACAAGAGACATTTTGCTCGCCAAATGGCACTTTTTATTGATAAGCAAAACTGTTCCACCCTTAAACCTGCCAAAATTGGCTGTCCTTACTGCTGCCTCAAAATAAACTTCAAAAATTTACAAAATATTTACAAATAAAATCCTTTTCTTTTTCCGACATAAACGTTTCTAAAAGAAAATCAAATCATAATTGCCTATTAAATTTAAAAAATCATTATCTCTAAACTTATCTTTCAAACCACAAACATTATATGCTAAAAACTTAACTACGGATGAATGTCTTTCACCCCGACTGCTGCTCGCCTCCTGTCCGCCGCCGCCACCGGAGGGTTGGCGCTGCCTCCTCAAGCTGTTGATGTGTTGGATTCTCGCCCTCGCCCTTGTCCGCTGCCGCTGTCGCCGCCGTCACGGTCACGCCAGTGCGGTCCCCCACTGGGGAGTCCTCGCTAACCATAGGCTCCTCGATCTGGGCAGCAATCTGCGTCTCATTGCTCCTTGGTTTCGGCCCGTTCCTTTTGAGCTCATCAATGAAGTTCTTAAAGTTGTATTTAGTGAGCTCACACAACTTTTCTGTGCCGTCCCGACCGCCGATCCGTAGGCCATCTTCTCCCCATGTAAATCTCGTCCCGTTGACAGTGAGATGATCGTGTACAACTGGCATCCGTCTCCAACCTACTCGCCGCTCTATTTCTTGCCGGATTGCGAATAAGTAGGTCCTCCTCTTTCTCACTTCAATCGGAAAATCTCTAAAAATAGCAACCCTTTATCCTTGCCCATATACGCCCTTGACAAAATATATTCGATATCTATATCCTGCGGGATATGGGCGATGACTAACTTCCTATCTCGGCCTAGAGTATGTGCACGGTTCACCCACAGCTGATTATCACACCCTAATTCTTCTTGACAAAATTTTCGAACTATGTGTTTAAAATCTGGTGAATTCCCGGCCCACTTTAGACCTCTAAAAATTAGGTTATTTCGCCTAGATCGAGATTCTAAGTCCGTTAGTTTGTCCATCACCTGCTTTCCTGCTCTCTAAGCCGAGATAACTCATCTCTCATCTGTTGGTTTTCACGCTCGAGATCAAGGATTTTTGTTGACACATTTTTAAATCTTCCTTGGTTGCTAAACTCGCAAGCTTTTGGTCCAATATATCGCTCATGATAGACGTTAAGTCCAACATTAGCTGTCCACGGGTGAGCTCTCCTACCTTTTCGTTGCCCATAGCAGCAGCTGCCAGAAGGTGTTCGTCTTGAGTTTCCGGAGTAGAGTTCTTTCTGGAACGCTTTAATGCTGATTTTGGTGTAAAAAAGTCCGAAATTTTCGTCACACTCATATGAAGGCCTACCAGAGCAGCCGTAGGCTGTCGTCACTCACACGATTCGGCACCAGAACACGCCGCAACACGCACGCCAAAACACGTGGTTGACCGCTGCCGTAATAGAACACTGTTTTATAAATAATTAAAATTGTTTATCACTGAATAAACACTCGGATTACGTAGAGCGGAACTGAACACACGTGTACGCTACTAGGCCACGCACAGCAATGACTAATCTCTGCGATAAGTTAAATAATCGTCGGAGCCGACGTTAAGTAGTCGCTGTCAGAACCGCGGCAGTGTTGCCAAACCTATTTTTTCACTACTTGGCTAAAATATAATACCGACAATGGCGACTACACTGTGTCTGTAATTGGTGAAGTGATAAAATTATGCTTCAAATACTGACATTGGCAAATTAAAATACAAGGAAAAGAGATTGCAGTAAGTTTAAAATTTAAAAACATTATTTAGTTTCAAATTAACACATAAGTTTAATTTAAACATATAATTTTCCAAAAACTTATTCACAAAAGCTGATCTATATGTTCGTAAGGGGTAAGGGTAAGCTTCTCAACTGAAATCACTGTAGATGAACAAGGGCAGACAAAACTTTATAAGCACAGACTCAGAAAAGGTGGAAACTTGTTTCTTTTTCATTTCTCGCATAGAAAAAAGACTCATCTAACTTTGAAAGTAGCCAGTGCAGACGACAAGTGGATTATATTTTGAGATCATTTTGATGACTATGTTGGTATTTGGCATGGTATTTGGGGCATTTACCTTAGTACATTACTCATTTAGTCATAATCATTTTAAATACGTAAATAGTTTTAACATTTCACAAATAAGAAGAAAAATAGCACATAGCCTTCAACACATAAATTTGTTGTCGTATGTGCTTTATTACAAAGGCTAAGCAATTGCAAAGGGCAAGACTTGAAATATTTGACTTAAAAGCAAGATAAATCAATTCCAAAATCTGGTAAACTGATAAATTAATCAACAGAAAACTATTGATTTATTTCATTTTAATGAACTTTATTGATTAATTCTTTTGGCATTCAATTTACCTCCATTACCGATGTATGGAAATCAAGCCTTCTCACACCATGAAGATCCAACAGTGGCAACATCTGTCGCAAAGAGGGGAGAAGAATTCCATTTTCCAACTGCGAACCAAAATTTTTGCAAAGATTAAAATTTTATATAAGTTTTTTTTTTTTAAGAGGTTGGCGGACCTTTTTTTGCCTTACTTTGCCCCGTCCACATAGACTCTTGATCTGTGCGTGGATCGTTATTAGACAAAGTAAGGGGGTGAGCCGCTACAGTACAAAGTTAAAGGTACTGATAAAAGTCACTGGCCAGAACGCGGATTCGAACCCACGACATCGCTGCCATGGTCCCGAAGTCCGGCGCGCTAACCACTACGCCACCGACTCACCCAACCACTACGCCACCGACTCACCCAAAACCAGTTAAGCCTGGTATATAGACAGGGCTTAAGCTGCAGTCCCATTTGTCACATTTTGTGACACCCGCCACAAATGCAACAATTTTCTGGCAGTCTGTTGCGATTTTGCTACAAAGATTTAACAGATTCTGTTATTTAAGAATAACAGGTTTCCAAATTTAAGTTTTCTGTCATAAAATGATGTTTAAAGGTGATATTTACATCAAAGTAAAATACAGCTTCAGTTAGTGAACCTCAATCTATAGCGTCATGATCTGAAGTGCAACTACACAGCTGCGCTAGAAAGAGATTGAAAGCAGAACAGCTGAGGCTACGGCTACTCCCATCCGGCGATCACGAGCATAACAACACCAGTCTAATACCACTGACTTTGCATACTAAAGTATGTAAAGTTAATGCTAATACTGAACTTTGACGTCTGAAATTGCAGCCGTGGAAGTGGCTTGTGGTGTCTGACGCATAGACTTGCAATGGTTTTCCGATTAATATTTAAATATCTGCCGGACAACCATAGTTCCGCCTGGCAAGTAGGGAATTAAATTTGCCATACCATTCTTTAATAAATGGTTAGGTGAACTAAAGATGTTGCTTTGAAACTAAAACTATTCTTATGCACCATTTTAAAATAAGTTAACAGAAAATTACTAGTTACGAAACTATACACCAAGAGCGCTATTGCAGTTTTTTTTCAGACACCACAGAAACCAGTCGAGTTACGTGACTGAATCCCAATAAGAGTCATTATCAAGTAGAACATGACAGATAACTGTATCATTCACTAACAGACGACAGTACTTATTCGTGCGTTACCTCTGAGTTGTTACTAATGTTATGTCTAACCTCTAAAGACTAAGTGGTAAACATTTAAATGATTTACTCATGGTTGCCATTGAAGGTTTTAAAGAGAAAGGATTTTAACTTTGAAACTGCTTTTGCAAAATGTTATTTAAAACCAAGAATTTTAGACTATATTGTTGAGTAGGCCTACCCCTACCTAGCCATGTTCATGTTGATGTTTGAATCCGGTGACAATTTGGAGCAAATGTATACTTAAGTACTTATGTAAAACTATAACCTTACATCAACCTAATTTAATGTTTCCAATAATACAAAAGTCATCTTGAACTTCTTGTTGTTTTTCTTTTACGTAAAGAAATAACAGCGTAAACAAAAATATTTTTACTGTGAAAGTATTGGTAAGTGGTGATGAATTATACCCTACTACGCGTGATAAAAATGATACAGCATTTTAAATTTTGCTACAAGTATCTAAGAACTTGTAGCATTTTTGTTCCAAGAAAACTTTTCCCAGCTTAAACCCTGTATTAAAACCTATCCTAACCATCCTAAACTTTAGGCCTATGCTATAGAGAAACTCAGTTTTTTTTTAAATGATGGGAAATTTAATATTCATTTTTTTATAGAGGTTACAATCAAATTTAAAAAATGGATTCTGTAGAGACTGGTTGGTGGCAGAAGAGAAATCGGACACATTTGCATTATCGCTTGCCCTGGCGTTCACTCAATTCTGGGTCTCAACGGAGTTTATTGCAAAGGATAAAATAAGATTTAACATTAACTAAAATACCCCCGTCGCAGCAGACCTGCGTACTCAGCGAATTTCCAAAGGATGTTGAGATTTTGTATTTTCCCCATAAACACCATAGGGACGAGTATGTAGGTTTGCTGCCATTGGATGTTGTTAGAAAATGTTAGTTTTGTTAGAAAATGTAATAGTTAGGTAAGGTAAATATCATTGTATCAATATTCGACACTTTTAAATTTTCCCCATAAACCCCATGGGGGTGAGTATGTAGGTTTGCCGCCATATGGATGTTGTTAGCAAATATCAGTTAAACCCTACCTAGTGAATGTACGTACCAAATTTTATCAAGTTATTCCGATAAATAAGCGAGATACAGGGTTTTGTTGATTTTCCCATAAGATTAACATTGGAAAACTAATTTTAGCTTTTCTCCGTAACCTGTTAAGCCAAGTTAAAAATTCAAAATACTAAATTATTTATTTTTTAAGCTCTTTTAAATGGTTTTAGTTAAAATTGTTGAATTTTAAAAATTAAGGTCCAAAAATGCCAAAAACCCATTTTTGACCCCTTTGAAACCCCATAAAACCCCGTTCCCATAACCCGATCATGCTGGTTTGCGAACTCATGAAAATAGATCTGGTCTTACACCTTAATACCAAATTTCATCAAAATCGGAGGTCGCTGTCAAAAGTTATCAGTACCACGGACACATATATATATATATGGATATATAGATATATACATATATATGAAAATGAACGAACGGTATTTTTGGCCTCTGGGGACCTCAAAATGAAAAAGTAACATGGTCCCAGGCTTAGGTCTTACCATGGCTACTACCGTAATAGCGTATTCCCTATAGGGAAATTCGCTAAAATTAAAAGCTTAATTATGTTGACTGCTTTCTAAATTTCAACAACGCTAAGCCAAAGTTACTGATTTTTCCTGAAAACTTATTTCGAAGTCATTACTGAAAAAATTAGGCCTAAGTAAGCAATAAACTTTTTTTGTTTACAACAAAACAAAAAACACAGGGGACAAAATTATAGCCAAGGTTATGAGTTGATAAGTATAGTAAGCCTATAGTTTTATATTCTGCTCTTTATTTGACGTCTAAGGTAATAGAATTTATCTACTGTAGTAGGTATCTTAAATTTAAAAAATATGTAAAACTACTAAAAGTAAAGTTGGATTGTAATGATGCTAGACATTTAAAAAGAAAAGAAAAATACATAATCTATATACGGTAGCTCATTATCTACCTGTTACCTTCACCCATGTTTTAACACATTCGCTGCTGCCAAAAATGTCGATAACTACGTAAGAAGCTAAAAATAGTTATTGCATGGAATCTTTCTTTAGTAATTGAAAGACCATAAAATGGCTTAGAAACCATATTTGGACGACAGCATCCTGGTTCCTGGACCTACGAAAGTAATGGATCACCGGTGACGTAGCAGCATTGCGCGACGCAAGTCCAAGGTTCACCGCCCGCAAGGCCGCCGTAAGGCACGTTCTCCAGAGCGGCCAAGTTCGATTGACCGGATTTTGTATGATCCATTGTAATAAAAACAATAGCTAAACACTAAAATAATTCATATCAACACTAATATATATACAGCAGAAAACACGATTCAGAACAAAAAAGTTGTGCGTCACGATATACGCACGCAGCACCCCGGGCGAATGAACGAAACACACTACACGGCAGACTGGTATCCGAGACGCAATGCTAGCGCGTCTCGACCGTCCTCGACGAGTAGCTGAACCACGCTGGTTCCGTAAATGAAACCTGGCGCGCTGTGCCCCGGTGACGCACGCGCCTCTCGCTACGGCGCGCCGTGCGTCACCGGTGACCCACCAGCAGCGTATGTGTTAATTATTTTGTAGATAGGCCTAGTAAAATATCTTTTAAGTGCGCAGCGAAATCTTCTTCCATAAGAATTACATTGGAAATGTTTTAAAAGAAATCGTTTTGTCAGCCAGGATATCGGGTGGATAAGAGCTTGGACATAGGTTATTCCTCAGAATCAGTTAGATAAAGCAGAGAAAGACGGCATACATTTGGTAGAATGCCGGTTGCGATAAAATGTATGTAGTTACCAACCGCACATTAAAAGAGCATTTTAAGGAGCATTTGGCAAAAAATCATGCTAATCTGTCTTCCACGGTAGCCCAGCAGCTCAAACAGCATCCTCATCACAATGTAGATTTCGACACCTCGGTAAAACTATTAAAACAGTGTAGTAACAAAACTAAAGCGCAGGTATGGGAAGAATATTTTATTTATAAACATTTTAGGCTAGACAAAAATAGAATATTCAATAAAAAGGATGAATTACCAGATAAGATTACATTTAAATTATTCAGTTTTTTATTCTTTGACAACCACAGAAATAGGTGTAGCAAGTAAAATGTAAATAGAAAGAGAGTGGCTAATGATGGACTGTTATAAGTCCGAAACCGGTACCACTGTGTAGAACCCAGTTTTGGGTGAGCTATCAAATCAAAATCACCTGATTGGTATGCTGTAGACCACGAAGTTAATCAGAAAATATTTGGTTTTCTTTAACATCGTTGCCAAATCTATTGTGTCTGAAAACTATGTTAAAATTCAATGAAATAACAAAAATAGAACAACTTACAAGTTTTGTACAGTATTTTAAAAAGTGAACAAATTTGAAAATAAACAAACAAATGTTATTGTAACATGTGTTTTATATTGAGGCAGGATATAATAATCACTCTGGTTAAAAATTTAAATAATGGAATTAGACCTAGGATTACTAAAAAAGTATGTACTGGTAGGTATTTTCATTTTCTTAGTTTAGTCTCACCTGAAATTCCTCAATAGCTTTCAGAGGATCCGTACAGCTTGTCAGCGCGTCGCGGAGAAACATCTGTCCTGGAACTCCTATATCCTCCAAACCAGTTCCTGGCATTTTCTTCTCATTCCCACTCATTATAATGTTCTTATCAACAGCTCTGCATAAACACATCAATTCGTAAAATAAAACAAAATGGCTTATATTTCTATTCTTAGAGGAGTGCGATTGGACGGTTATCTCTCTTGAAACGCACACATAGTTAAGCTCTCAACAGTATTGTCAAATAACATCTTTGTACTCAGAAACTTGGTTTCTTTCAACAACATCAACCTGTCTAGGATTGCTTATTTTAGTTTAATTTAAAGTAATATTAGTTACTCAATCATATTTTGGGGATTATCCAGTAAACATAACCTCTGACCAGGATATTTTTCATCCAAAAAAGAGCCATCAACAGAATATTAAGATTGAGACTAACTAGTTAATGCCTTCCACATTTTAAGAACTTACAAATTCTGACTGTTGCTTCCTTATTTATGTACGAAGCAATAAAATATGTAGTAGATAATAAGTTGTTTCCAACTCATACATACAACACAAGAAATCGGCTCATTAATCATGCTGTACAACATAGACTATAAAACTGTATGAGGAAAAACCTAAATTTGTAGATCTAAATCTATTTACAAAACTGCCAGAAAATTTGAAAGAAATAGTAGGTCTATGTAAACCAGCCAAGTTTAAAATTCATTTAAAACAATATCTCATAGAAAAGTGTTTTTATGAAATTCCTGATTATCTTCTCTGAATTATATCATATCCCATTACCAACCCAGCTCAAACCTTCAAACTGTCTTTCCTTCATTAAGCAAACTTCATTGACAACTCTGCAAGGAGAGCAAGTAAGATAAGGAAATGACTGATCTCATGCCCTATGAAGAGGGTCTGCGAGACTACACCGGAGGTAACAGGTAACACATTGGTTTTCTTTAAATCTTACTCTTGGCCTTGCACAAGAATCATTCTTGGTCTAATATTATTACAAGGTTTGTAAACGTAAGTAGGAGGCCTATTATGTAAATTAGTGCATATGCAGTGTCAATTGCTCCTAAACCTGCAGTCAAGGCAGATTAATATATTCATCAGGTGTCATAAAAGTCAACATAGGCCCTACAATTTGACCTTGAAAACAAATATAGGCCTAGACCTTGTGATGAAGTTATTGTTCAAGCATTAACAGAGAATTGTAATATTGTAAATTATTGAGAATTGTAAATTATTGTCCAATTTATTAACAGAGAATTGTCATCATAATATAGGCCTATTATATGAGGTGAAGAGCAAATAGGGGCCCCTCCTGATAACCTCATCTGCCAACACTTGTCGGCATTGCCCAATTTTGAGTTAGGCCTTAAAATGATTTCAAAATTTCCTTTAATCTTTTAACAATTTGGTGCAAGTATCATGCCTGCATTTGTTGGATAGCCTAGGCCTAATGGACGTTCGGGTACAGTTTAATAAGTTATAGCGCCTACATTTCTACCAAATGAAAATATCGATCGATACGATCGATATATCGCATCGGATTGATTAATCGATTGATATATCGCATAGGATTGATCTATAAGATTGATATAGGCCTATCGCATCGGGTCCAAATTTCTATGTATGTATAATTAATCATACAGGTGCTTAAGAACTTATGTTTACACATCAAAATTCACAATTAGTTGTATTGTTGCTAAAAAGTACAAATGTTAAAAAATTAGTTAAAAATGTTGATCAAAATCTAAACCTAAATCCCTCAAAAAACGTATTAGTCAATGTAAGTTATATAATGGTTGATTTTTTTTAAATATCAAAACTGAACACTATCTCTGCAATATCTATTTTCATTTTCATCCTCTCACCAGTGCACCACACTGCTCACACGTGATTTTCTTTGGTACGGTATCAGTTCATTATCTTGTAAAAATCTATCACATTGCTCATATCTATGACCCAATTATCTATTGTAAGCTTTCTATTGTAAATAAGTTATTAGAAAGTTCTCTGAAACTAGGCAAATAAAATAAACTAAACTATCAATACTGAATATTAAATCAACTAAGTTAGTAAAATCTTGGTTTAAATATTAAATAAACAAACAATAATGTTAAGTAAATAAAAATATAAAAAATTCTCAATAAACACATGTTTAAAATATTTCATCCGATACGATATATAGATATTTCATTCGATGTGATGTATCGATATTTCATCCGATGCGATATATCGATCGTATCGATCGATATTTTCATTTGGTAGAAATGTACTTAGGCGCTATATGAAATTGTACCCGGACGTTCAAACTTTCTCAAAGGGAAAACTTCATTTTGAGAGAAATTGTTATAAATTTTAAACAAACTCAAAATCTAAGTTAGGTAGGCTACTTTTTTGTATTCAAGCAATGAGTACGGTAAAAATTTAAATTTGAAGCTTATGATTCTGTCTTTACAAAAACTCTCGAGTGTCCTTAGGGAATTCCCATTTCTATTTAGGTTTGTTTAGCTCCATCCATTAACCCAAAAGTTAATGGTGGTCTCCCACCCCATTTGGGCGCCGGTCCCTAATGTTAGCCAACATGGGTTAGAACACACTTTGAATAAAAATCAAATTCTTAATTCCCGCTAGAATCTAGGCAAAACTTGTTTTGATTGCAACATGTACTTAGTACTGGACCCAAGTGTATTTAATAAAAAGGTAACTTTAATAGCCGCCATTCCAAGACAATGTAAGCAATAAATTTACCGAGACTAAACAACATGCTCAAAAATTTGAGAAGGCCTAGCTTAAATCGTGTGTTGGATTTTGTTTGAGTTCAGATCAATGAGTTATTGAAAAAACTGTAGATTTTTAGTTAGGATGTACATCTCTGTACAGAAATTGTACCATTCCTATTACACCCTGCATAAAAAACTTTTTAAGTCCTAACCCTAAGCTTTCTAGGTCTCAGGCCTGCACATAATTTGTTAAGGTCATGATGAAAATGTATTCTTTTAGCTAGACTATTAATTAGTTAATGGCTTGCCAAATTTGTGTACTGAGTATCTGAGGGAGGTTTAGCTTATAGTATTTTAAACAAATTGCACTTAGGGGCTTTGCAACTTTTTAACCTCAATAAATTAAAAGTAGGCCTATATATTAGTTTATTTAGAATTATTAACCAAAGTAGTCCTGTGATTAAGTAAACTTATGTGAATTCCTGGTTTTTTATGTTAAAATTCTTTGGTAAATTACACACACTCATAAGCTATGACAGCAATGGCAACAGGAATTGAAAGAAAAACACGAACACAAACAAACAGCAACCAGCCTCCGCGGCCAGATTACAGGCGTCTTTCCCCATGTTTTCATTTTGTGGGAGGCGAGACAGGCGTCTATTTCGGCGTGTTTTCACTTTGTGGGAGAGCAAATTCTGATGAGGAGTGGGGGCATTGAGTAAAGACGTTATTAACATAACGTATAGAGTGGACAACAAATAGGGAAGAAGGGAACGCTCGCCACGGTGCCCGGGAACTATGTATCGTATCGAGACAATTATCGATTGTGCTTTCGGTCTATTTAATCGACTACATATCGCATCAACTCGATAGTCATCCTAATAATTGAAAAGAGAATTCGAATCGAATCGAGCTTCTGATTGTTGAAAGCGTTCGATTATATCGCATCGTTTGCCTGTTAGTGGCGCTCCTAGCGGACGATCTTGTCATTTAGCGTTTCCAAATTTTAACATTGCTTGTCCACTCTATACGTTATGTTAATAACGTCTTTACTCAATGGTGGGGGTAACGCCGACAGTGTTACCAACACCGCAAATACCACGCACGGTCATCACGGACAATGCTGAAGACCGTATTTACTATAAGAGAGACGGAGACAAAAGAAATGATACCGAAGGTTGTTATTATTGATAATGACTATTTAAAAGACGTAATTAGATAAATAATACACCAATATAACTACGATATATTAATGTGATAAACGTGTAAAAATGTAAGCTTGTTAGATGTCTGATTTGTACAAATTAGTCTACTTCCTTGAAATATTTTATGGCAGCAATTTATTGTAACTTATTATGTAGTCAAAATCAAAATCAAAATCAAAATTCATTTATTGCCATTAAGTACAGTTTACCTACGTGAACAAATGTAATAGTAAGCTGTAATTGGTATTGCGTTTTTAATATGATGTTAAATATAAAAAATATAAGCCTTTTCAAAAATGTATATTATAAAAAAAATATTAATTAATTTTAATTAAAACAGTCAGTTGATTTTTTACACGTTTTAATATGAAAATTTAAAACTTAGTAGCCTATTTACCAGGTGGCTTATCCGTTACGTACTTCGGCGATAACCCGTTTAGCCAAAACGTGTAGAAAAATCCACAGACTGTTTTAATTAAAATTAATTAATAATTTGATTTTTTTCTTTATAATATACATTTTTTAAATTAAATGGGCTTATATTTTTAATATTTAACATCATATTAAAAACGTAATACCAATTACAGCTTACTATTACATTGGTTTAGGTAAATAATTAGGTAAATTACATAATAAGTTACAATAATTTGCTGTACCGTAGTTGTATTGGTGTATTATTTATCTAATTAAGTCTTTTAAATAGTCATTATTAATAATAACAACCTTCGTATCATTTCTTTTGTCTCCGTCTCTCTTATTGGTAAATACGGTCTTCAGCAATATCTAATTATTGTGTGACAAGCCTATTGTACAAAATGTATCTAATGGTAAATAAAGTCTTATTGAGTCTTGTTGAGCATTGTCCGTGATGACCGTGCGTGGTAATTGCGGTGTTGGTAACACTGTCGGCGTTACCTCCACTCACAGTAAGATTTCTTGCCTCCACTCCTCGTCAGAATTTGCTCTCCCACAAAGTGAAAACACGCCGAAATAGACGCCTGTGGAGGCGAGGACAAATTCGGAGGAGGAGTGGGCTATTGAGTAAATAATGGACGTTATTAACATAACGTATAGAGTAGACAAGCAGTGTTAAAATTTGGAAACGCTAAATGACAAGATCGTCCGCTAGGGGTGCTACTAACTGACTACCGATGCAATATAATCGAAAGCTTTCAACAATCGAAAGCTCGATTCGATTTGAATTCTCTTTTAAGTTTTCAATGATAATGATGACTATCGAGTTGATGCGATATGTAGTCGATTCAATAGACCGAAAGCACAATCGATACTTGCCTCGAGACGGTACTGAACTGAGTCCCCGGATACCGTGGCGAGCGTTCCCTTCTTCCACGGCCATCTCTAGTACAGATCTACTAATACAGAGATCTGTATTAGAGAAGGCCGTGCTTCTTCCCTATCTGTTGTCCACTCTATACGTTATGAAATAACGTCCGTATTTACTCAATGGTAGTATTCCGGGCGCCTCACCACCAGACCAGAGTAACCAGAGTATTGTTGTCGTCTGCTAACAATACAAAAATGCCTTGTTAGCAGACGACAGTTACCGTTTTGGTTACTCTGGTGAGGCGCCCGGAATACTCTCAATGAGTGGTGGTAGCCGTAGCGCTGACAGTGACAGTTTTACCAACGCCTCTAATACCACGCACGGCCATCACGGACAATGCTGAACATCTGAAGACCGTGTTTACTATTTTACTATTAATGTTGTAAAATTAAGCCAAAATATGGCTGGAAAATGAAATAATTTTTGGAAAGCGATTTTTTCTGAAATGTGTTATATGCCATCCCCTGATCTCTCTCAGAAAAGTCCCCTGAAATCCCCAGTGGGCAACATGCCTAAAAATGATGGGATGGCCCATGTTGAGTCAGAAATAAATCTTTCTTCGACCAATGGGTTTATGTACATCAAATTAAAGCTCTTAAGTAGTAGAATTTAATGCCGCAAACCCCATCTCAAAAAGGTTGCCTGAGTCAAAAACTGCAGCCTGTCAAACTTTGAATAAAAATCAAATTTTAACTTAAACTCTTAAAAAAGTAATAATTTTCGAAATACCTGACCTTTCGAGGTGCGGTTTGCGGCAAACGTTGCTATTACAATTACCTTTTTAAAAAGCGGATAGCTATAGTCGTATGATCATCATACTACCCTTGAACCACCCTCCACATGGACGTCCCAAAGAGGAAGTTAAAAAAAAACTTAGTCCATAGCCATGCTATACATAATTTTAAAGGTCTTAGTAAGGAGAGTACATAGCCGAAAACCAGACCTCAAAAGGTCAAATATGTCGGAATTTATTGTACTAGTAAACGTGTTGCTCGAAATCGAGCAATTTCTTTTAATACAATACAAATGTTACTTTTATCTCTAAATCATTGACGTCAGACCAATACAAATGTGAATATCTGCAATCGCCAAAAGTACACGTATATACAGCTGATTATTAACAGATGTTTAAAATACTTTATTCAATCCCAATGTTATTTAAATGGGAAATTTTGAGATTTCAATGGTGGATAGCGCCTTTATTTTCCGTCAGATTCTCATCAGTTTTTGGCGGAAACTACTACAGACCAAGCCCTATCCAACGACACCAAAAACTTGAAAATAGAACACATTTCAAAAGAAATTGGCTTACCAAAAATTATTTCATTTTTCCAGACTAATTTTACCACACTATATATTAAGAGAGACGCAGACAAAAGAAAGTTACCGAAAATCGTTATTATTAATCAATTTTAATATTTAATTATTTTAATTAGAACAGTTAGTGGATTTGTTATGTTTAAAAATGAAAATTTAAAACTTATCCGATATGTGCTTCCGCGATAACCCATGATGTAATAACTTTTAATATTGTAAATATTTTCAGAACAACCGTAAAACAAAAATAGATTTGAAATTAATTCTTCAGATTTCTAATAATAATAATTTTTGTTGTGTTAACACAATAAAGTTATTAATAATAGAAATTAGTAAAACAAATACGTTTTAAATTAATTCTTCAGATTGATATTAATAATAATTTTTTTGTGTTAACACAATAAAATTATTAGTAAGTTATTAGAAATCTGAAGAATTAATTTAAATCGTATTTGTTTTACGGTTCATCTGAAAATATTCCTCCTCTATAAATTCTATATAGGCCTATTACATCATGGGTTGTCGCGGAAGCACATAACAGATATAAGTACTTTCATTTTAAAACATGAAAAATCCACTAACTGTTCTAATTAAAATAATTAAATATTGAAATTTATTAATAATTTTAATAACGATCTTTCGTATCATTCTTTTGTCTGCGTCTCTCTTAAGGCTACGGCCACACATAGCGACTTAGTCGTAGCTACACGAACGCCACGACTTTTCTCCGCCGCGACCAGGTCGCTGGTAGTGGCCACATTTACGCGACATACGTTTTATCTTGGTTTGTCGTGGTTGTCAAAATGGCTTCAATGAGTTTGGACGATGACCATCTGCTCCTGCTCGCCATTCGGGCATATTTAAAAAAGAATAGGAAACGAAGGTTTTGGATTCATCCCATTAGTGAGACTACAGCATGGACAATTTAACACAATAATGAGCTGTCTGATGTCTCAGGAATGATGAGGTCAAATTATTATCTTATTTTTGTATGAGTTTTGCTCATTCGACTATCTCTTTTCGTAAGTCCAGGATGGAGTTTTAAAAAGAATACGAGATGGCGTCTTGCAATCCCACCAGAAGAACTTATATGCATACTGTTAAATTTAAATAGTTTGTTTTAGTAGGCCAGTCCACCCCACAAATGAAAGTTTTTATGGCCGTGTAAAAAACTATTTTATTGATAGAGATTAACAGAATTTTCTAACACGATAAAATTGTTGAGGAATGTCATTGATCTTTAGATATTTAGAAGTTTACAAATTTGCCTCATACATAAGCAAAAAATCCGAAAAAGTTGTTATAAGCTTACAAAATAAATATAAATTTTTAAAGAAATAATAATTGATGGGTATAGGTTGTCAAGCGTATTTCTAACTACTTTCCATCTAGCGTTTAACTTAGGCATACTCTCTGATCATGACGTGATGATCGATAACACCTTGATACCAGGAGCTAGTAAAACAATTGTAGTTTTAATGTAGTCAATAGTGTTAACGCTTATAAATAAATGCTTTTACGATTTGTAATTAGCATTTAAGGGCTTCGATACACAATGATACTAACGTCTCGGCATGTATAGCCTACACCAAACTCGGTAACTACTTCTTTAAAATGTTTAGGAGTAAACTTGCTTGAAAACAAACAAGTTTGATAGGCCTGCGGTATTTGTATGATTGGTTACAAATCAATAGGAAAAGTGATAGACACTGAGCGACGTGTCGCCGAGTGTGGCCAGCTCCGATAACATATGGGGAGCGTATTTGTCGTCGCCTGTCGTCGCGACCAGAAAACGCTACCGAACGCGTTCGATTTGCTGTCGCATGTCGCGGGTCGCCTAGTGTGGCCGCCTTCACTTGATTCAATGTATCACACATTTTTTCTTTATCGCGGAGACTGAGTCGCCATGTGTGGCCGTAGCCTAATAGTAAACATGGTCCTGTGATGTTCAGCATTGTCCGTGATTACGGATATACGTACGAATGGTAACACTGTTGGCGCTACCCCCACTCATCCTCCAAATTTGTCCTGCCCACAAAATGAAAACGGGGGGAAATAGACGCCTGTGACGCGACGCAGCTAGCTCACTGCTCCCAGCGGCAGCTTTGTGTTGTGTTTCCAGATTGGCCAGAGCCAACTATCGTACATGCAGCCCAAAATAATTGTATTTCAGGCACAACTATCGTACGGCCGTAAGAAGTCTCAAAACTGGGTAAATATTGTTTGTAAATCCTTAAATACTAAACATATTCATAAATTAGAAATCAAATTTTAATAAAAAATTAAAACCCATTTAATAATGAAGGTTTAATACGATTTTTAACCTGTTAAACTTGTTAAGTAGGTACCTATAAAAACCTGAACCTATTATTTGTTACAATGTTAGGGGATAGCTATCAACGTTTTTGTGCACAGAGTGTCAGTGTGCAGAAAGCAGATTAATGACCTTTTTTAAGCAGGCTAAGGTGGTGAGGTCCCATAATGTCGATTCCCATTGTTCATAGAAGTCCCATTATATCAAAAATCGTCCCAATATATCGACACATGAAATTTCCCGTTTAATTACTTTGAGATTGGGTTGCGCATTTCAAAAATATGTTAATGTACGGCTGTCGACTAGCAATTGGCAACAAGCTGTACTAGCAACAAGTAGACTAGTAATCTAGTAATTGGCAATATTGGATTCCATGCAAAACTACATGTTGATAGTGGAAAACGTGGTCAGAAGTTTTAATTATTTATTGTTTTGATTTTTATCTCCATAAGACCAATCGTAAATTTTAAATGTCCATTAAAGATTAAAAAGAAAAAGATTTTTCTGGCATTGTGACTTGTATTTATATTATTTGTCCACAAAAATAAGCTATGCAAACTTCGAAAAAAATTATTAGAGCCGTTTTTGAGATCCTCGTGGAAACTGACATTCAAATTATATTTCATAATTTGGACGATTATAAAATAAAATAAATTTATAAAATTTAAAATAGAGAGTCATAAAATGTAAAATGAGAGGCATAAAATGTAGAGTCTACATAAATTTATAAAGCAAGGTGTTAGGAAAATCCCACAGTATTTATTATTCTTATACACAAAATAAAAAAATCACTTACTGATATTTAATCTTCAAATTAATAAAATTCTGTATCAATATAAAGCAATCTACCTTTAACACTAACTTAACTTTACTTAACTTAACTTAGCTTTACTTTAATTGCAACGCCTGCATTTCGACATGAGGCAAATTACACACAGATCATCATAGGGTTGCGTTGTTTTCCAAGCAGGCGAGGACGGTGCCGAAGTAGAAAGAGAGAGGGAAACAGGTTGTATCGTTCGACTGCGCATAAACTGTGCGGATGCCGGGAACAAGCTGAATTTTAACAACTCTTTGGAAACTGTTCCTTATGAACGGTTCTGTCAACATAATGGGAATTTTCAAACTTTGGCTTTTCCCGCCTATGTAGAAATAATGGGACGGTTAAACTTTGTCGTCATAATGAGACAATTTCTTTGTGTAGGAATTATGAGATGATTTTGCGCTTGTCGGAAGAATGGTAATCGACATAATGGGACACCACGGTTTATTTTTTCCCATTATATCGACACCAACATTAATTCGTTCCATTATGCAGACGTTATCGACGTAATGAGACGATTTCTTGTGTATGAATGAAAGGAAGATCTTGCCCTTGTCAGTATAATGGGAATTGGCATCATGGGTCCCCACGTCTATGGAATAGACCTCTCATCCAATGCATTTAGTTTGAAGAAAAGTTTTGTAAATTTCGTATACGCGGCACCAGAGTCGCTGCCATCGATGTTGTTAATATTCAGCTGGGTTTGCAGTGCTGTCAAAACACTTCACCACAACATAAACATAACCTTCAGTTATAAAATATTCCATCCTTGGTTGAGAATGGTAATACAATACTAATACTGCTTTATCTATGAAATGTCACTTGTACTTCATGTACGCCGCAGAAGATAGCACCACCGTCAATAGGTTTCAAACACGCCTATCTATTCTATTCTATGAATAGATGGCCATCTCTATTCTATGAGAAGTCTATTCACGTTAGTATATATAGTCAAAGCTATTATTAAGACAATTATTGGACTTAATTTGATTTACAACTATAATTGACTTATAATGCAGGTACACTTAAAGCCTTACTATATTACTCTAGTATGGCTTTGGTATAATCCATTTTCTGAAATGCTACTTCCACTCAGGGCCGCCGAGAGGGGGGGGGGCAGGGGGGGGGCAGTTTGCCCCGGGCCTCAAGAGACAGGGGGCCTCATCTTCAGGCTTTTTTTCATCTATGGTAGCAAAATTTAATCTCTGCATAAGCTATGTAGTAACACCATGTATTTTTGAAGACCTAGCTTTTAACCGTAACAAAGTATAGCCTATGACCTTATATACAGGCCTATCAGCCTATATGAGTCTCCGTGGTTTTAAGCTCTGTGTCGGTGAACAGACGCCGCGGAGCCGCGTCCACCTCCTCGTGCTGTGCCGGTATTTGACAGCTATACCATTGCAAAAATATTATATTTTGCAACCGATCCGTCACGGCTTCGACTAATATTGTCGTGCCTGCATTTGTTGGTCCATCCAAGTATATAATATAGAAGAGATATATAAGTTAAAAGTGTCTTTTAATAATGTCATAAATGAATTTGCCATATTGAAGGCAAGAAAGGAACGTTTCCGAGTTGGTAGTTTTTGTGAACGCTACTTAGTTTTGGTCAAGAACCAACACTGAATTATCTAATGTCTTAGGGGTGAAGTTGAGGGTTAATCTTTTGAGTAAATAGGACCTTGCGTAATTCTTTCAATTTTATAAATTAATTATAAAGCAAAAGCAACTAATTATAAGTTCAAAAAGCGTTTAGTAAACAAAAAATGTAATTAATTTAAAAATCATATGCATTTTTATAATTTTCCCTGTAAACTTAGCCATTTCTAAATAATCCTACTTAAAGTTAGGCTTAAAACCACGCGGTAGCTCTCCAATAAGCACTCTCAAACCCAGCCAGAGTGCCAGTTTGATCAAATTATTTCATGTAGGCCTACTGTAAACCTAAGTACATCCTAGCTATATCTTAGAATAATACAAATAAAATATTTATGAATCACTTAAGAAAAAAAAGCAAATTGTGTGCATAGATAAGATACAAAATAAATATCCAAAGAAATAAAAATAAAAAGGTGTAGCCTATATTGCATCTGGTTCGAACACAGACGGCGACGGGCAGGGATTCATCGACCGGGGGGGGGGGGGGGCACACAATGGAACTCTGCCCCGGGCCACAAAAATTCTCTCGGCGGCCCTGCTTCCACTTCCAGAGCGCCAAACTCCTACGAGGCAAACTTGCCACTTCTCGCTCGCCATGGCCTTGTACTTAATACAATCTGCTATGTAAATAATAGTTAGGTGTAAAAAGTATTAAAACCCTAAAGTCCCCGCGCGGTGGGTACAAACA
The DNA here is from genome assembly GCA_030545055.2 of Neoaliturus tenellus. Lineage (NCBI taxonomy): Eukaryota > Metazoa > Arthropoda > Insecta > Hemiptera > Cicadellidae > Neoaliturus > Neoaliturus tenellus. The sequence goes on from CM061531.1 coordinate 220,334,486, forward strand.
TTCCAGTTGGGTAAATTTTGTTTGTATTCGCTACAGGGGTTGGCCACCCTGCCACCCGGCATAGTACCTTCAAGGGGAGAACTGGTTTGGTTTTCGTCGTCGTCGTCAGAATTGTCACTATTGTCAGTATAGAGCGTGCTATCGATCCGTCCTGAGATTCCAAAGTGGTCTGGGGTGCCTGTGACCGGGTCGGGTTCGTGACAGGAACCAGGGATGAGATTTCATGACGTCACTTGCCACGTTTCCGCACGTTCCCAGAGTCAATTTTACCGGTGTTTTAAGTCCAGCGTTTCGCTTCGTTCAAATGTCAAATAGTGTGTTTTGACGTTTGGAGTGTTTACTCTTCTGCAAATTCAATTACTGTAATTAATTGTTACTGCAATTGGTTAATACCTCGATTTACGGTAAGTTATTGCTTTTTATACCAATTTCACAAGGTTTATGCATTACTATTATACTTTCGATAGGTTTTTATGGTTTAAAATTATAATAATTAAGTTATACATCTTAAAGGGTAAGATGTAACTTAGTAGACCTAACTTAAGAATTTTACGTTCCCTACAATGTATTTCATGAGGAACTTGAATGGCTTTTTACTATAGTATTTATTAATACCGTACTTAGAGAATTCTAAAATGCAACATGTCCATATTATTACCACCACCTTGCTAGGTTGACATCTAGGCCTCACGCACACAGTACCTGCACACAGGAGTACCTTAGGAGTACTTGTTAAATAATTTAATTTAATAAATTTAATTAATAAATAATTTAACGTTGAATTTCACTCTCTGTTACTCGGTAAAATAATTTATATCGCTCCATTAAATTTCTCTCTTTTTGACTGTTATAAAGATTTTTATGAATTTTTTTCTGTACAGTAATTTTAATGTTAAATTTTTATTGTTTGTTAACTTGGTAAAAAATTGTTTACCAAAGCTGGATATGATTCTTAGTAGCTAACTGAGTGTAGTCTAATCTTGACCGCAGCCTGTCTGCTATTATAACTTAACTGTACATGACAATTGCTAATGCATATTTGTATTAGTAGGATGTCAGTGGCAAATAAATGACTGATTTCTGACCTATCTACCTTATACTTATTCCACCCTCAATACCGATCAATCTTGATGTCAGGCCTAGGATTACTTATCTCAATTTGTTACATTTCTTCAATTGCTTGCATTCATAGTTGACTTGCTAACTCAAAATTACGGGGGATACAATTAATTTTTCATTTAGTTACAGTTTGATTTAGGTATATAGTTTGCCTTAGGAATAAACGTAGCTGAGGGGTTACGGAGGTACGGTACAGTAGGTGTAGGTAACTTAGTTTGGCAAGTTAGTTCTTGAGTTTAGCTACAACCATCCAAATATTAGAATTTATTTCTTTAATGTTGGGGATTTCGTGCTATTACGAAAAGTTTTTTGATTGGGCTAATTCGACTCATGATTTGGAGTTTTCAAGTTAGTAAGGGGACTAGATCCTTCTTGTTTGAACTTGGTCTTAAATTAAAACCTCTAGGTCCTAGGTTATTTTCTTACCGAGTATCTGTATCTGTTACAGAAATGATTAGGTCTTCGCTAAGGATCGACCGGAAGAAGAATGACGACTCCCCAATCAACCGATTGTGGCGAAGACACCAGGATGTAGGATGTAAGATGAAGGCGTAAATCAATTTAGCCTTAGAACTAACTCAGTTTAGGGCAATGAGATCCTCACCTGACCTTGGCGGACATGGTAGACATAGGCTATAGGTTACTGTACCAATTTAAAAAGTATAACTTAAGGCCTAGGTAATTACTAATTAACATTCTGTAATTAACATTCTTAGGAGTTGGTTGTTAAATTTCAATTAGGTCTGCATGAAATAGGTAACTTAAGGACCATTGCCTTAAATTCTATAATTGATTGTATCTTATAAATAAACAACATAACTTAAGGTTGCCTGACTCTTATGTTTTTTCGGGGGGGGGGGGGGGGTGTTGCTATTTTTTCTGGGGGTTTTAAGGTTTTGCAAAATTTAGGCTATTTGAAGCTATACAGTGTAAACAGCAGTCACAAGTTAAATTACCAGTTATTATATTGGCCCTAATTTATTTTCTCCTTATTTACAAAAGAAGATTTAAATTAACGCTCTTTTGTAGCTTTTAAGCAGTTTGTAGAAAGTGTTGGTTTCTGTTTGCATGAGGGGTGATAAGTTACAGTAACATTAAAAATGTTCCTGTAATTTGAGTTTTTTTGAGTTTTTTTTGAGTCCTGTAAGTTCTTGAGATTTTTTCTTTTTTCTTAAGAGTCTGCAGTACCTTCGCCATCTTGATTTTTAGTCCCATAAAAACACTTTATCTTGATAATCTTGCATCGGATTCGCATGAAACTTGATATGTTCACCATAATGGTATGGCAATTCATTTGACGTGGATACATTATTTTTTAACAAACCTCAAAAAAATGGTTAAACATGGTTTAAAAATGGTGATAATATACATTGTTTTTTATTCGTTATTCGAGTGGATAACTTTTTAAATTAATTTTCTATCATGTCAAATGAAAGATACTACATGGTAATATTTAAAATGACATCAAGTTTGTAATTTTCAGACAGAAAACAAACTCACAGCAATGTTTCAAATTTAACATTGTTTTTATGAGACAAAATACCGAAATGGCGTAGGTACTGCAGACTCTTAAGAAAGATTACTGATGCTTGATTTTTTTACCTTTAGGTACATAGTGATTTTCCCTCCATAGGCTGAAGAACCACCTAATTTAGTGGAAAAGACTATTGGACGATTTGTTTGAGGACAAATAACCAAGAAGGGGAGAGGAGATTTCCCATAACACACACACATCACATTTTTGAAATTCACACAAAAAGAAAGTCCTCTGTGACTGGTTTGAAATTTGAGTTAGTCATGAAGGCTTTTATGCTTCAGTGAATTTAAAGTTTACTATTCTCACTAAAAATAATGTAGGTCTAACTTCACATCTGCTAAATAACTGGTAAAAATTAAGTTGAAGACTTAACAGATAATATTTTTAGGAAACTCTGAAATAAAAAAAAAGAGTTAAATTAAAACTCACCATTTTTTAAGATTTATTGCGAAGAATCAGCAGACACACCACCAAAGTGTGCATTTAGTGCTTGTCATAACGTTTGGTTATTCATGGTTTTATCCCCTGAGTTGTGAGAATATACCTTAGACTGAATTACTTACAAGTTCCGTTAAAAGAGCTCAACAATTATAGGAAGTCTGTCTCTGACGATCGATCTGATGATCGTTGTAAATTATTGTTTCTGTGTCGCAGGCCTGGCCTGTGTAATAGTATGTTCGAAATTTGTTTTAATTTGGGTGCGTGTAAACTATATGTGTGTTTTTATTTAACTGTTACCAGGCATGCTTTGCAATGCCGACCTGAGTAATTTTTGCCCCTTTAGGTGAGTTCCTCTTAATTTTTCATTACCAATCTTCCCTCAATACTTTTAAAAAGAACAGTTGTTTATAGAATAAAATACAAAGAAATATGTTTTGCCATATTTTGTGTTCATATAACAATTATAGAAGCTTAATTAGTTCAAGAAATTGAATGAGTGAACGGGTATAGACCTATTCGATTCTCAGGTAGAATCTTTCTTTTCTATTCTTTTATATACATAGATGACAAGGCCTAATAGCCGAAGAACTTTGTGTCGGCAGTTGAAGATTATGATGACTTAACATCAAAACATGTTTCTATTAAATTTTTGAGCTATTGAATCCTTACGAGCAATGTCTGAGGAATGTGAGTTCCATGATATCAAAATCTAGCGGTTAGATTTTGCTTAAACTTTGCATTTAAGAGTTTTTTGGCCCAAAAATAAGTTTAGAAAAGGTCTCAATAACAGAAAAAATCGAATTTTGTCTAAATTTAAGTTTAAAAAAACGTAATTTTTAACATTGGTCTTATGGGTTGCTATTTTGGTAACGAAATAACAACGAAAGGTATACAAAAATAAAGGAACATTAATGTCAAGCAGACTTTTTGAAACAGCTGTTAACTGTGAAAAGGTATAGTTGGTTGTTGGGGGAAATTTAATAGCTATATTACCGTGACACTATATCAAAACTGAATTAAAACCAACGAGCGAGGCTCGGTTAACCTGGTACTTTGTAAGTAATTTATTCTTATGAACATTTGGTTGTCTATACGAATCCAGAAAATACAATAATATGTCCAACTGTGAGCGTTACAGGTATATTTAGGCTATATGAATTCTGTGTCTATACCACATAATGGACATGTTCAAAACATTTATTAACAAAATGTTTTTTTTTTCAGTTTCAGTAATTAAATATGTCCAAGGAGCTCAATGAAGAAAGAAAGTTTTTGGAAGCATAATCAATTATTTTTGTACTAAAAAGGTTTTTCAATAAATAATATTTTTATAACTATCACAGATTCTTCTTCCTATTTTTATTAGTTATTGAAACCGTTGAAACTATCCTAATGTAAAATATTGTATGAATACAAACCTAACAAAGTCATAGGGGTGTGAATCAGAAAAGTTAGAGAACAGAAATACACCATTTTTCAAATATGTTTCATGTTCGGCAGTTTTAATAAAGATATCAATCTCATCTTTGTGCTTCCAAACTTATCTATAAAATTTATTACCGTACCTTAAATACTTAAATCCATAAGTATTCATGTGTTGTTGTCTGTGAAAGCTTTGGCTTATCTTTCCTTCTGAGGCACACTCGCAGTCATGAGTTTCAAATTGTGTAAGATGTATTCTCATAAAGTTTGGAACGGTACAGTCTAATTTCATTGCCTAATTTCAGTTATTAATGATGCCATCATTAACGGTTGGTTTTGATAGTAACAAAACAAGTCCAGTTTAAAATAGTCTTATCCGCAGGAAAGACAACTCGAACAAGGTTTTTTTAAATCAAAATAAGTATAATGGACAATATGAAACCTATTGTCTCAAGATAGTGATATAGTTATACAAGTTAGTGATATTGCTTCATAGTCAAGCAGCTATTACTGTGACCTTATTTAAATCTAAGGCCCCTCATCTTTAAATTACATGTAAATAATTTAGATGTTACGTGGCAGCTATTTGATTGAGTTTAGCAAACCATTGAACAGACCATTGTTTAAAACGTTTTTCAGATTACCAAAGTTATTTTACTATCAAAATCAGTCATAAGAGTTATGTTCATTATTTTCTAAAATTTGGAAACAAGCCTATAAGCATTGACTATATAAACTAACGTGAATAGAAGCACAATCAATGCTTTTTGTTTGATACCAAAATTTTGATAATTCATTTTGTTAATTTTGTCTTGCCGTGCCAGAGTCGCGGCAATTGATGTTATTATTCGGCTGGATTTATAGTGCTATTAAAAAAATTTTACCACTACATAAACATAAACTGCAGGTATAAATGTTTCATCCTTGGTTAAGAAAAGTGGTAATAGGCTATGTACTGATTTATCATGTCACTTGTACTTCACAAACTTGACTCAAATTCTCATCTGGCAAAAAAAGGCAGATGCATCTTTAGGCTTCCGCCCTCGCACTTCTTGTCGGGAGTATTTAAAATCCCTGGGTGTTCTGACAGTGCCCAGTTTGTATATTTAATTGACTAAACAATAAAGTAGCCGAAGTTATGGGTTTTGGATTCTTAAGTTATAAGACTAATTTAAATACCTTAAAAACAAACAATTTTGTTTTTAAAATCATATTTTCAGCTAACTCAACAGAGTCTAAGTTATAAAGCGGTGCTTGGAAGCATTAAAATACAATTTAGAGAACGTTTTACTTAAACTTAAATGGTAGGCCTAAGCATTTTAACTTATAAATTAAATTTAGACCTACGGTAACGCTGTATTTCCAAAACTTATTAATGCAGTGCCAAAGTACTTTCTTAACCTTTTCGTAGCCTATATTTTAAGTTAACTAATTAACATTAACCATGGGTTGATAATAAAACAGAATCATACCCTATTTATAGGCCTACTAATCTAATTGCCTACGTTTAATTGATGGATATCGTAGGTAATTTAATCAATCTATTGCAATATTGAATTCTTTTGGAAATTATTTTTAGGCCTTCACAGAATATTAAGGATTTCACACCTAGGTTTTGTAAAAAAATTGCATACTACAGTTCTTAGGATGATACTTGCCAATTAAGTTACTACTTAAACTGGAAGTACTTTAGGTCTAAGATACAAGAACAAGAAGATATGGCCTAGGGGCTACAGTAAGTAAATTACTAGAGCCCGTGATAACTAAAACAAAAAGCCTTGACTTATGAGAAAAATTAATTAAACTTATGTACCCTACCCTATTTGGAAGTAAAAACTTGGATAACAAATACATGCAAATAATTTTGGCTCTGGTTTAAATTGTCATCAAATTTGTATTTACCAGAAGTAAATTTATTTAACCCAAAAGGAAAAAAAGTTTTTCGAAGTACTATTTAGGTGTGAAAAGAGATGTCATGTCGTTTTTTGCAGTTTGCATCCCGAAATTCGAAATGGATTGCCGTCGTCTGCAATAGTCGATGTCGAAATGTTTGAAAGCACAGTCCAATATTTAGGTTAACCTATACATTGGACTGTACCGTGCTTGTGCTTGAAAGCTAGACGGTGGAATGTGAGAAATGAGCCAGTTATGACGTCATGGAATCTCATCCCTGGTTCCTGTCACGAACCCGACCCCCTGTGACCCCCCGCGCGAGGACTTGTGCAACTTTATGCAAACTCTATACTTTATGAACTTTATAATACATATATATATATGTATGTATATATATATATATATATATATATATATACTTTATGTACACTTTATACACTTCACACTTTATGTACTTTATGCAAAAGAACTTGTGCAATATAAACCGTATAAATCATATATAAATTTAATGTAATTAAAATATGGTGTAACATTGTTAAGTATGAATAGATAACGTATAAAAGTATTTATTTGCCTTAAAGTAGTAGTAATGGGTTGTAGAATTTTACCTACTAGCATAACTATTTGTTTAAACTTAAAAATGCTTCTAAATACATAGCTGCTGGTTACATATAAAATAGATATATCGTAACAAAATAAATATTACAAGTTGCTCCTAGATTTGTACAACACACACAACAGAAAAAAATTAATAGTCACTGTTTTTTCCATTTTTATTTTGCGGATTAGTAAAACACTGCAATATTTTCAAAAATTTGCAGACATTGTAGAAAATGTATATTGATGATATTGATGTATATTGATGTAAATGATGTCTAAAGCATTTATTTAATTAGTTTAATGGCACAGAGTTGTTTGTTATGAGCCAAAGAAAATGGGGGAAAATAATGATGTAATAAAAAATTAATTATAAGGTAAATAGTGTAAAAACTGGTGGGGTGTTTTTTAACACCCAGCGCGAGTACTTGTGTCGTAAAATGACGCGCGGGGACTTAAGTTAGTGTCATAATAATGTTGATGTTTAATAAGTTAATGTCTAATTAAAAAACTAGTTAGTCAAATTATAAATACAAATCAAAGAAACAATATTATTTATTATTATTTAAAATTCTAACAAATTTATAGTTGAAAAGTTAGTTAAAAGTTATTTGTAAAAACAAAATCGTAGCTAGCGGCTTAACAAAGCCTTTTATACTATGCTATGTTTTTTATTCTTATATGATTTTTTGTTGTCCTGACCTACAGGAACAAAATTACATTATTTTTCGAGGTAATTTGTATAACTCTATATAATACTTTTCGCTAATCTTTGTCAAAATTGGGGTTCACACAAGCAGTTGTACCGGAAGAGGAAGAAAGATAGAAGCTTGACGCCTTTGTCTTCGTCGGCGTCAGCCATTTTGTTAGCGTTGTTAAGTGCATTGGTGAACTCCTTTACCGGCGCCCTTTCACGAACCTTAGGTAATATTTTAATTAATTTTTCTTTTAATTAGAATATATCGACATTTAAACATGATATATACTTATGTTTAGTGTGTTCAATGGACCTTGGAAGTTCTACTTATGAATTTATTTTCAAGTTTCAACTTTCTTGTTGTACTCCTTAGCGTACAACAAGAACAGAGAACTAAACTAACTTTCAGTATTGGCTTAGTAAAGGTAAATGTTAGGTCGGTTTGTAATAAGGTTATTCAGTATTCATTTAATATAATTATTTGAAGTTTCTTGCTTAATGGCCCCTCTGAAATGGTCTACAACTTAAGTAGCCTACCATACCCTAAAGAACCCTGGGTGTACCACATAAGGTAATGTTAAATTTTCTCACATTAACTGTGTTTTTTTTGGCCTATACTTATAAACTTTGCAATCAGTAGGCATAGGCCTACTGTATAAATTATTAGCCTACATTTCTGTTTCGATAAATTCAACTAGGCCTAGGCCTAGCCTTCAGGGGTTTTCAAGCAAGGCCTACCGTAGCTTAGGTCTAATTAGAAGCATCTTTGTTTGCCGATTGGTTTTTGTAGATCTGTAGTATTCGGTATAAGAGATCACAGGTTCAAGATTCCCAAATTGCCCATGATAGGCCTAAGCTAACGTAGGCTACTTTGATGTGGTTGAGCTGTTTTGCTCCTCGTTTAAAATGCTTTTCTATTTGATTATGTATGTGAGTCGAGTGAACACGGTAAAATTTGGATCGGTCTCATACGTTAATGGTACGGTACGATAGGCCTAATCCAGTAGCACTGATGTGGGACTATAAGGCTAGGGCCACACAGTTATCTAACTGTTGACAAAGGGAAAACTTTCGGTGTCGTAGTCTGCTGTTTTTGGTGTCTCAATTCAATAATACCCTTTCTTGACTTATTTATTTAGTTTAGTGATGTTTAATTTATTGAAGTTATCGATGTGATGACAACAAAGAAACAATATTATTTATTATTATTTAAAATTCTAACAAATTTATAGTTGCAAAGTTAGTTAAAAGTTATTTGTAAAAACGAAACTTCCCTTACTTAAGCCCTTAAATGCCCTGTACTTTTACCTAATTGTGTAGTAGTTTCAATTTAGGCCTACTTGTTTGCTAGCCTACAAAATGGCTATTCAAACCGATCTGACAGGTGTAAACTTAAAACAACACGTCGTCTCTTGGTATAAGTTAATTGTTAGTCCTAGTAGCTGATATATATGTGTGTGTGTGTGTACGTGTGTGTGTGCGTGCGTGCGTGTGTGTCGGTGGTGTTCGATAACTTTTGAAGGGGCCCTCCGATTTTGATGAAATTTGGTATGAAGGTGTAAGACTAGGTCTGTTTTCATGAGTTCGTGAACCAGCATGATCGGGTTAGGCTATATGGGAACCGGGTTTTATGGGGTTTCAAAGGGGTCAGAAATAATGAGTTTTTTGCATTTTTGGAACATAATTTTTTAAATTCAACAATTAGAACTAAAACCATTTAAAAGAGCTTACAAAAACAAACAATTTAGTATTTTGGATTTTTAACTTGGCTTAACAGGTTACGGAGAAACTTAGCTAAAAATAGGTTTTCCATGTTAATCTTATAGGAAATCAACAAACTGTACCCATCAACAAAACCCTGTACCTCGCTTATTTTTTGGAATAACTTGACAAAATTTGGTATGTACATTCACTTGGTAGGGTTCAACTGATATTTGCTTACAACACCCATATGGCGGCAAACCTACTCACCCCCAAGGGGTTTATGGGGAAAATTAAAAAGTGCCAAATATTGATACGGTTTGACATTTACCTAATGTAACTATTACATTTCCTAACAAAACTAACATTTTCTAACAACATCCCAAGGCAGCAAACCTACATACCCATTCCTATGGTGTTCATGGGGAAAATACAATATTTCAAGATCGTTTGGAAATTCGCTGGGTACACAGGTCTGCTACGACGGGGGTATTTCTATGTAGCCTATTACTGATTGGTTAATGTATGCCTATCGGTGAATTACTGATTGAGTAGGCTAATCTGTGTATTTAGTATTTTTCCATGTTTATATCTGGTTTTCTTAATTAAATGAATTTTCACTCTTGGTTTATTAAGATTTCTTTTTCATTTTAGTGTAGGCCTATGAAAAAAAAAAATTGTTTTGTATGAGATTGTATGAGAGTCTATACTCCATGGCCAGCTATCGTTGATAGTTACGACAATATTGCAAAATCTAATAAATACAACGTCATATTCTATGGCACTAAAGAGAAAGGGCTTGTAAAAGAAGTAGACCTCTGCCTGTTTCTGGAAAATAAGTCACGTCTTGGTAAATCAAATAGAGCTGATTTTAAAAAAGCTATGAAAGAGGCTGACCAAAACTCAGACATTAGTGTTGATAAATCACTAAAATCCCAGAGTAGTTTTCGTGAAAAAAGTTGGTGTTTACACAATGTCACAAGTTCTCCTGTAGCTAGTAGTAGTCCACTTCCTATGATGTGTAATAAAGAATCAAATTATAAAGAAGAAGTAGTAGTGTTGCAAAGGAAACTGAAAGAGGCTCATGAAAGCATAGTAAAATATAAATGTAAAGTAGAGGAGCTAGAAAATCTTAAAACGCCCCTCAGTAAGGATAATAATGAATTGTACCTGAACCAGACCAAGTCTACAACGCAAGATAACCCGTCAAAAAATAGTAAACAATACAGTACACCAAAACTTGTTGACAGAACTCCTATTAGTATTTCTATTCTAAACAATCAATGGCTGAAAGATGATCCAGTTGATTATTATTTTCATGAGTTATCTTCAAAAGTCACAAAAAAAAAAACATATATCTAATGAAACCATCAATTTCTCAGGCTTTGAAATGCCTTACTGATACTGAATTTTTAATAGATTCAACTGTGTTACAATGCAACTATGTTATCGCCCCAGTGAATGATTCACTTTCAGTAGACATACCAGGTGGGTCTGGCTCTCACTGGAGCCTTCTGCTATATGTTAAGGAAACAGAAAATTTCTTCTATTTTGACTCCTTGAAAGGCATTAATTATAAACATGTAATAAAACTAGCCACAGTATTGAAAAAGAAAATAGGAGGAAATGAAAATGCTAATCTCACTGTAGTTACTGTCCCGCAACAAACCAATGGAAATGACTGTGGGATATATATGTTACTGTTTACCGAAATCGTAGTTCAAGTTTTACTGTACGAAAAACAGCAGTTATCTTGGGAGCACTATTTTCCAGAAATTAGTAACAGTGTTGTGGCTGCTAAGAGAGCCCAACTGGCAATGATGTATTGCAATACTTCACTCAATCTCGAAGAACAAACACTGCTCTCAATGATGCAACAGCCTCAGAGACATATGGAAGTTGAAATAGCGACCAAGCCTTCAATCCCAAGCATTCCTTTGATAAGTGAAGATTGGCAGAGTGTCAAAAAGTCTCAACGAGGATATCAAAGAAAACCTAAACAATTTAACTTAATGACATCAACTCGATTTGAACTTCTGATGAACCATGACTCATCTGAAAATCAACAAGAACAGCAGACAGAATTGGAAGATATTATAAGAAAAAAAATTACCACTTACCGGTACAGTCAAAGAAAAGAAAAACCTGCAGTGGAAATTAATGAGCAAAATCAAGAAGAAGCACAAGACATTGAAGACAAATTAAGGGTTGAATTTTATTCTGACAGACAAGGCAGAGGCATTCCGGAGCTAGTAGCCTCTTGTAGTCAAGGTAAAATTTACATGAATGGACTGGTGAAACCTGGCGCTGATGTGCAATCTGTCTACATCAAGCCGAGAAGGCAAAACAAAGACCACTCTTTTTACTGGCGGGAACTAATGATACAACAAAAGGATATCCCCATGCAATTTATACCAAAATGGAAGACACACTTAAAAAGTTAAGCCAATCTAGACCTGTGTGTGTGACGACCATTCCTCCAAGGTACGACCTGGAGCCAGATAATAAGCTACATTATGACATAGCCCTTGCCAACAACTACATTAGAGAACTGATAGCTAGAATTAGTCCGGGGCATTTAGCCAAAATATGGCCTTGACCTAGACAAAATTGGCCGGGTAACGAGACCTAGTGGAATGAGTTTGGTATGTGTCCCTGATCATTTGGTAAAATTTCCCAACTTTTCCCACAACAGGAACATCCGCCATTTTGGAAAATGGCGGAAAAAGTTGATTACAGTGTAAGTGTTTACTAAAATGGGATTTTCATAAAGCCCACACCACTTAGATTCACCCAAAAACGTTTATATTGTTCAGATTTAAATACCGTACAAGGAAATACCATATTTATTGGTATGAATCATGGTTTAAGATTCAATATGTGCACTTAAATTTAATATTTCATCAAGAGTTTGGGAAGTTATTTTGGTTTTTAGGAATTTACGGCGTTAATATCACAGATATGATATTTTTAGTCCTTATAAGAATTGTAGCCCTTGAAATCGTGCATCGATTGCATATATAATATTCTTTGTTGATATAATAATAATGCTGATACGGTGCCTTAAAGTCTGAAATATTCACGGCTTTCAAAGGGGTAAAAATGGGTTTTTTTGCATTTTTGGACCTCCAATTACAAAATTTGACAATTTTAACTGAAACCATTTGAAAGAGCTTAAAAAACAAACAATTTCATATTTTGAATTTTTAACTTAGCTGGAACGGGTTAAGAAGAAAAGCCAAAAATAGGTTTTCCATGTTAATCTTATGGGAAATCAACTAAACCCTGTATCTCGCCTATTTATTGGCATAACTTGATAAAATTTGTTATGTACATTCACTAGGTAGGGTTTAACTGATATTTGCTTACAACACCCATATTTCGGCAAACCTACATACTCACCCCCATGGGTTTTATGGGAAAAATTAAAAGTGCCGAATATTGATATAATTTGATATTTACCTTAACTCACCATTACACTTCCTAACAACTAACATTTGATAACAACATCCCATGGCAACAAACCTACATATGCATTTCTATGGGGTTTATGGGGAAAATATAAAATCTCAAATTCCTTTGGAAATTCGCTGAGTGCGCAGGTTTGTTGCGACGGGGGTATTTGATAATATGACGTAAAAACTATATACAATTAATTTAATCAAAATAAATATCATTTTTACACATTGCATGATAATCAGTGAAAAGAATATTTTCATGTAAATATGTAATTTAGTTAATTAGAGTAATACATTGTGTATTGTGTATCAAGAACTCATTACAAGAAAGTTTAAATAAAGGTAATTAAGTATCAATCAAATTATAAATAGATAGTCAGGCATTTCAGATTATAAAACTAATATTGAGGTTAGTTTTTTAATATAGATCAATATCTTATATCTTAATGAACCTTCCAGTAAAAATGGAACAACTAAGCTTAAAAGGGAAACAAAGACACGGTTATTTTTAAAACTTTTGCCATTATTTGATAAAATGTTGAGAAAAAACTTAGTAAAATTAGTTTAACCAAAATTAAATAGCGTTTTTTACAGATTGCATACTATTCAGTTGAAAGAGTATTTGATATTTTGATCATTGAGTCATTAAATGCAGATGTATATAATATTATATACGGTAAGTAATGGGGCCTAATGAAATTATAATATAATATAATTGTTGGAAAGTACAGGTAGTTAAAATTAAAAGAAATCGTTACAGGTAGCTTAATGAAATCGACCAATGTTTAAGTGGTATGAGCTTTACGAAAATATCATTTTAGTAAACACTTACACTATAATTAATTTTTCCGCCATTTTCTAAGATGGCGGACCACACCAAAATTAGGAGACTACCAAATGATTATTAAAAGTTAAGCACACTATATGTATTGTATCTATTATAAAACTAGCCATCTTTTACCCATCTTTTTTTTTGTTTGTGGGTCGTCTGATGATGTTAGCCTTGCTATCGAACGGCCTCACGAATGTAAATCTCAAAAATATTGGAACCTGTGTATTAATTTTAAATTTATATACCCATCTATTGTGGACTATAGAAGTGGAATAAATGGCATATCGAATTTTGCGTTGTTTATATCTTAGTTTAAATATCAAGATTAAATTGGTTTATTTTATTAAATTAATTTGTTTATAGTTTTCTCGTCATATTATCAAATACCCCCGCCGCAGCAAACTTACGTACTCAGCGAATTTCCAAATGAATTTGAGATTTTATATTTTCCCCATAAACCCCATAGAAATGCATATGTAGGTTTGTTGCCATGGGATGTTGTTATCAAATGTTAGTTGTTAGGAAGTGTAATGGTGAGTTAAGGTAAATATCAAATTATATCAATATTCGGCACTTTTAATTTTTCCCATAAAACCCATGGGGGTGAGTATGTAGGTTTGCCGAAATATGGGTGTTGTAAGCAAATATCAGTTAAACCCTACCTAGTGAATGTACATAACAAATTTTATCAAGTTATGCCAATAAATAGGCGAGATACAGGGTTTAGTTGATTTCCCATAAGATTAACATGGGAAACCTATTTTTGGCTTTTCTTCTTAACCCGTTCCAGCTAAGTTAAAAATTCAAAATGTGAAATTGTTTGTTTTTTTAAGCTCTTTCAAATGGTTTCAGTTAAAATTGTCAAATTTTGAAATTGGAGGTCCAAAAATGCAAAAAACCCATTTTTACCCCTTTGAAAGCCGTGAATATTTCAGACTTTAAGGCACCGTATCAGCGTTATTATTATATCAACAAAGAATATTATATATGCAATCGATGCACGATTTCAAGGGCTACAATTCTTATAAGGACTAAAAATATCATATCTGTGATATTAACGCCGTAAATTCCTAAAAACCAAAATAACTTCCCAAACTCTTGACGAAATATTAAATTTAAGTGCACATATTGAATCTTAAACCATGATTCATACCAATAAATATGGTATTTCCTTGTACGGTATTTAATTGTGAACAATATAAACGTTTTTGGGTGAATCTAAGTGGTGTGGGCTTTATGAAAATCGCATTTTAGTAAACACTTACACTGTAATCAACTTTTTCCGCCATTTTCCAAAATGGCGGATGTTCCTGTTGTGGGAAAAGTTGGGAATTTTTACCAAATGATCAGGGACACATACCAAACTCATTCCACTAGGTCTCGTTACCCGGCCAATTTTGTCTAGGTCATTCGCTAAATTCCCCGGACTAAATGACGAATGTTGATCTCATTGACTTTGACATTTTTCAAAGACACCGTTTCACAAGGCATGGGTTTCACCGAAATTTCAAAGGGAAAAAGAAACTGGCTTTCAAGATAGTTGAAATCGCAGAAGCAATGTTTGAAAGAAAATTTTTGAATGAGATAGATGGCAATAACTTTGTAACCATTACTGACCTGAACATGGCAGAAGTAATCAGGCTTAACAGAAGTAACAAAACTGTGGGCTTTGCCCACAGCATATCGGCAGATTTCTGTGACATATGTCAGCGGGGGTTGCAGTAATTTTCAAGAAATTCTTCGGAAAGCCAAGTCTCTCACATTGTGTGACAAACCACCTTGCTATTCAAGAGCATAAGAATGCGGCAAAAGTCTTTAGTTTGATAACTAAGCTGAGGTATTTCCTAAAACCAAGTAACGATGACTACGATGAAGCTTTTGTGGATCTTATAGACAATTTTAAGAAGAGAGGTCTGAAACATTTAGTTTGTTCACCGATTGGCTGCGTGCGGGATAAGATTAAATTAAATCATTTTGTCCACAACTTAATACAATTTCAGAAACACACAGGAGCAAAAATTACTGTTGTTTCATATTTCCAAAAATCCTTCAGAACGTTACGTAATGGAATGTCTCATGATGAGTTTAATAAACAGTTAAAATGTCTTATTTCACAACAAGTTGGCATTCTTTCAAGACCTACTCATGGTAATAACAGTAACCACCAAAATCCTACCACTCCAGAAGTAACCTCTACAGATACAGAAGGGACACACAGCCTACAACACCATCTCAGCTTCATTTCTTCAACCATAACAAACGTTTACAGAAGCGGATGAACAATGTGCCACGCAAACATCAAGTGATAACATCTCAGTAGTTCCTGGTGACCTCACATATAGTGAGGCACTAGAAAGCAGAGCAGTAAGAATTTCGTCGTCAGCACTGCAAGCTAAACCCAGCTGTGCCAGTGTTGTGAGTGTAATACAAAATGGCCTGTCTTGTGATAAATTTACCCTTTTCAACAGCAGTTATTCTAGTGAGAGTGGTACAAGTTCAGTTCCAAAAAACTCCTATGTCATGAAATTAATATTAAGCCCTTAAATGTAAGTAATCACTGTTTGATATGTAAATCGGACCATATTGTACAAAAATATGTTTTTAGTGACCTCCCAGTTTGCAAGAAAGTCTTTAATGCAAAGTAATTTAATTGGCTTATGCACTTAAATGTTCAAGGAAATTTAATAAAATTCCTGATTTCAAAATTTTTCTACAAAATTCTAATGTTAGTGTTATCTGCTTAAATGAGCATTGGTTGCTGGAAAATCAAATTTCTATTTTCTCAACGGTATTGGGCTATAATTTAGGTGCTTTTTTTGTAGAAAAAATGAGGAACGAGGAGGATCATGCATATTAGTGAAAGAGGAATATAATTACTTTGAAAGAATTGACTTGTATAGATTTAACGAAGAAAATGTTTTTGAGCTCTGTTGTATTGAAATGCCTGAAACTAAAACTATCGTTATATCTTTGTATAGAATCCCTTGAAGAAGTAATTTTAAAGTATTTTTGAATAAATTAGAAAGTATTTTTTTGCTATTAAAGAAAGAATCAAAAACAAAAAGTATTTATATAGCAGCGGATTTTAACATTGATGTAACAGATAGCTGTAAGTTACCTAATCAAAGGGATTCGTTTTTAAGTTTAATTAAAATGTATGGATATGTCACAAATTTTGATACACCAACCAGAATTACTATCAGAAGTCAAAAATGTATTGATAACATTGTGACTAATCAGATTATTGTAGGAAAGAACAATATCAAGATGAATTTAGAGCTAGGTCTTTCTGATCACAGAGCTCTTTTCATACCTCTCTTAAAAAATTATAAGAATTCTAATAACAAGTTCTCTATCACCCCTAAGTATAAGAAAAGAATTTATCCAAGTAAAAACAGGAAATGCTTTGTAGATTATATGTCAAATTTTAAATGGGATTTTTTATACAATAGTATTAGTAAACATTCTTCTTGTAGTTTTAATGTATTTCTTGGAAATTTGAAAAATATTTTTGAAATGTTCTTTCCATCCAAGTTTCAAATGAAGTTCGGACTTTCCCTGACAAATCTAGAGCAACTGAGCTTATTAAAAAAAATAAGAGTAATAATCTCCAATCTAGATTCTTTTTAAATCATGTTTCTGAGGTCCAGGTTGAAAACGTCATTAAGTCATTGAAAAATAAAAAATCAGTTGGGTGGGATGAGATTCCGATACAAATAATAAAAGATGTTAAGCTTTCTATTCCTCAACCTCTTTCTCTTATTGTCAATAACAGTTTTGATGATGGAATTTTTCCTGACAAACTTAAGTATTCTGAAGTTAAGCCTATTTTTAAAAAAGGGTGCGACTGACAACCCCGATAATTATCGCCCTGTATCGGTTTTACCTTCTCTTTCAAAAATATTTGAGAAAATTGCGTTTAATCAAATATTGAGTTATTTTGAACATAATAATTTATTTGTTATTGGCGATCGCATATAAATTGGATAGGGAAACGACTTAACACATCAGTATATCAAATGCTTGTGATTCGTGATGTTGTTGATTTTAAGATTAAGTTAATGGTTTATTATGCATTGTTTTATTCCATTGCCTCTTACGGTATAGAATTTTGGGGCGTAACCTCAGATGCTGTGTCGATTTTTAAAATCCAAAAAAAGTATTTAAGAATAATGACCTTTTTAACTTCAAGAACATCTTGCAAACCTATCTTTAAAGAATTAGAAATATTAACTCTACCTTGTTTATATATTTTTCGAGTTTTACTTTTTATCAAAAATAATCTGTCAAGTTTAGTCAAACATCAGCATAATCACACTTATGAGACAAGGTTTAAAAGTGATTTTCAATACCCCAGACATCGACTTAATGTTTTTGAAAGGACACCTCACTATATGGGTATGAAACTTTACAATAAATTACCTATTGAGTACAAATCGATACAAGATACTATTAGTTTCAAAAACAAAATAAAGTCTTTTTTGCTGTCTAAGGTGTATTATTCAGTTCAGGAATATTTAAACGACAGTTCAATTTAATTAAGCATTTAATTTTTTTTTTTTTACTCATTGTGACTTACTTTAAGCCCTGTGAAACATTAGTTAAGTTGACTAAGTATTGTAACATACTTCACCAAGCCTTATTTTCTAAAAGTTTTTCTTGACAATGTTACCTGTTTTCTAGCTATGCTAGCTATACAAAACGTTTTTTTGTAACAATAAAGGAATTGATTCTGATTCTGATTCCTGATTCTAGAGTTTTACTTCTGAAAGAACTCTTAACCCTCGAGAGGACGCTAAGCGGAGGAATCCTCCGGGTCAATATTTTTTGTTGTGGGAAATATTTATCTTTTGGTTGACAGCACTGTCCTTTTGTGTAGCTGTAGCCCCCCTCCTCACCATGTATTTGACGTAACCTTATCCCGCTTTCAGCGTCCAGGGTCAGTTTGGCGAGCCCTGTCCTGAAGTGCTGGACGATTCCTCCGTGAGCGTCCTTGTGTGTTTTGAGAACCCGGAGGAAGAGTCCGTGTGCGATCGTTTTTTATTTGGTTACCCGGAGGAAGAGTCCGTGTGCGATCGTTTTTTATTTGGTTATTTGTAATTGTTTAGGCTACAGTTAACATTTTAGATTTGTTTTCAATTGGAGTAACTTTTTATTTTTCCATGTATAACTATTTGAATTGATTGTAGTATCTTTGTTATACCATTTAATTTATGATTTATGCAGGAACACGTCATAGTATTTTTTTATATAATCTGATAGTTCAGTTTTATACAAAATCTTTTTTCTTTTTAACCCCAAAACGTTATTTTTACTATTTTCATACTATTTTACCAATTTGTTATTGAAAAAATATTAATTTTTAAGTAAAAAACGTGAAATATGTTTTGTATAATCCATAATAGTTATAATTATTTTATTTGTTGAATTAACTTTACCATTTTTGCTCTGTCTTGCAAGGATATTGCGTGAAATCTATTTTACAATCGTTTTCTGTTTTTATTTCAAACAATAAAAGTATTTAGAATACATTTTGTGCATTTATTTAAAACCCGGAGGAAACCTCCTTGAGCGAGAGACGGCGTTTTAAATTTTAAGCGACCTCTGGAGGGTTAATAAAAATTACTAGGCTACCATAGGCTAATAGATCCTCTTTGGTAGTGATGAAAATTATCTTTCCATTTTAAAATAGGCTACTTGAAAAGTGGTATGATATGTATGTGAAATGATTTATATGGAGTTACTGGTTTTAATCAAACCCCCTTGCCAGGCAATTAAATAGGTTAAACCTAGGCTTTAAGAAAGTTAAAGCCACCTGAATAACATAATGGTGAACTATATATGGTGAGTAAGTTTTTTTAAAGTTTCGCAAATTGAGTTTAGAGTTTCGGGATTCGAGATTTGATTTTTTAAGTTTCGGTTTTTCAGTTTTGGAATTCTTGGTTTTGACCATCACTTATATATATAAGTTATGTATATAAATATATGTATAAAAAATTTTAATCATTATTATTTTTCGTCTCTGGGCACCTAAAAACAAAAAAGTAACATGGTACTGGGCTTAAATCTTACCATGAGAACTACAGTAATAGCTTATTAACAATGGAAAATTTGCTAAAAGGTGATATAAACATATGTCCAAAAATCCTTTGTTAAGCCGCTAGTCGCCAATTGGGTTTTTTACATTTAATAATTTCAATTTCCAAAAACGGATTGGTGGATTTAGGCCTACTTCACATTTGGCATGGACCTTTATCACAACAATGTTAATTTTCAGATAAAAAAAATTATTAGCCTATTTTCCGATGTGTATTTTCAAAATGGTGGCCATTTTAAACTCAAATTTCTCAAAAACAGCAAATTTTATTAAAATTTTATTCAATCCAAAAACTTAACAAATTAAATTATCTAAACAGTGATACCGGTACCAAGTTTGTAAAGATTTGATAACCAGAGTTATTGAGATTTTTCTGCAAAAAAACATAGATTTTGCATTATAATTAATAAATGCAAATTTAGGTTATTTTAATAAAATTAGGCTATGCATAAAAGTAGGATAAAAACAAATAGCCTAGGCTATGCATGCATAAAAAAATTTAATTGATTTTAGTTATTTTCAGATCAAATCATGTCTTATCGAGGAATGCGTCGAGACGCTGGAAGAAGATCAAATGAATTTGGAGGCGGAGGTGGCGGTGGAAACCGCAGAAGTGGCGGCGGTAACTACATGAACAACTTTGACAATTACAACAGCCCCATGAATCCCTGGGAGGGTGGAATGGTTCCAGGCCGATCAGGGAACAATATGCTTTCCAACCAAGGGCAGCCAGATCTTCTTTCGCAGTTAACCTCACCGGAGGCTCAACTGGCGCTGGCAAGCAATTTGATCACCAAGTTGATCAGTCAGCAGGTCAGTACTACTAAGTGTAAGGTACTGTGTTGCTAGGATTTTAAGACCCATATACAATAATGATTATTTTATCCCTGATGTTTTGAAAGAGAAGGAAGTACCGTCAGATGGAGCTACTATGAACTGTGGGGCTACTATGAACAAAAAGTAAAAAAATGTTTCGACTTGGCATAATGCCCATTAAATGTGTCATATCATCCTTGTAATATACATTTTCTGGTTCCTTGGTTCTTATACTTTCAGAATATATCATTAAAGTATAATTTAGCATACAAAAATTAAAAAAAAAAAAAAATTAAGTGAGACTACGTTTTTTGACGAAAAACCGAACCCACCCAAACTCTTAAATGCAGACAAAAAACCACAAAAGATTGGCTCCTCTAAGTATTTTTTTACTATACTTTGGTTAATTGGGATCAAATTCTTGCCATCTAAAAAATTTTAACTACTTAAAAAAATTTTTTTTTGTTAAAAAATTTTTGCACTTTTTAGAATGAACATGTGGCTACTTTGAACAAAGGGGCTACTTTGAACAAATTTATAATATTAGCAAAATCGCATGTTTTTAATGTTTATTTTTTTTATAATATTAGCAAAATCGCATGTTTTTAATGTTTATTTTTTTGTTTCAGTTTGTATTTGAGTAGAGAAGGCCATTTAGACAGTTTTTGGACACTATTTTGCTAATATCACTGCCTTTGAGTTGATGTTTTAACGCTTTTGGTGGTTTAGTTGCTGTATTGATGGCTTAAAAGTAGTGCTTTTTGGTGTTAGTATTTGATTCTACTTAGTTTCATAATGAACTAACTGCTTTTAGTGTTGTGTAGACTGTATTTTAGAGATATAACAATGGTTCGTCATTACAAACAAAAAGTTGGAGCTAGACAGTATCGTAATTTCTCTTCAGAGGACTTAGGTATCAAAAGCCTGCAGGGAAATAATTAGAAAGAAAATCACTTACAGGCAAGCAGTGCAAAAATATAAAATTTCTATGGGTTGTTTAGCCAAAAATGTGAAACTCTCTCAGGAATCAGGGGAACAATAAATTCATCTGGCCTCCCCAGGATGGTTTTGATATTGTACCGTACAGCGACATTGTTGAGGTTCTACCAGAACCAAATGTGGTTTCATCAAGGGGGTCAGGCGTTTTGACATTTAATGACGACCTCAACAAGTACACCATTATCTAAAAAAAGTGAAAAGAGAAAAAACTGTACATATTGTAAATATATATAAGTGATTTTTTAATTTTTAGCTCAAGAACGGATGCTTTTTGTTGCGTGTTTTTACAATGTTTTTAAGACGCTCTTAAGTGAATTAGATATACTTTTAAAACATGTTTGTGCTCAAAAACTTAATAATTAATTGTTTGAGAAGAAATATAAGGCATTACCAGCTTCTTAAATCAATAAAAAAAATATATATTCAAGGACAAGGAAATTCCCATTTTTTTGGTACACTTTTTTACGTTGTAAGAATTTTTATTTTTATTATATTTTTACATTTTTTATATGTATTTGTTCATTGAAACGCCAGCTTTTTTATGGTGTTTCATAATAGCCCCTAGCTACAACAGGGGCAGAGATATATGAGATTAAAAAAAATGTTCATAGAAGCCCCATCTGCGGGGCTACTTTGAACAGCCAAAAAAAATTTTTTTTTAAATTTTACTGTAGCATTTCAATTTTTTTTGGCATGCACAAGTTGTAGATAAGATCTGTCCACATCATATGGCACAAGAATTGATAATTTTGCATGTAAGGTTTAGAAATTATTCCCAAAAATCTAAATTTTTGTTACAAAGTAACCCCATCTGACGGTACTGATAAAATTCTACCAATACAATCCTCATAGTTTTTTCTCAGGTGTAACAAGTGTGTCAACGTCAATCCATCTGAAGTGATTAATGAGGGTTGCTTTCGACCATGTTTTAATTTGACCACTTTTTTCTACATATGTGGTTACCCTTTTAATGAGGACCTTAATATATTTTTATCCAGCTCCTTCTGGGAGAGGTGGCCATTTTTATTAAGCGCAGGGAGCCCAGTCGTCCTACTTTTCCTACAGAACAGTACGAAATAAGGAATTGTGAATGCTCGCACAATGTTACTCGCTTGAGTTGAGTAAAATAGAAAAAGATTTTTTAAATTGTAGACATGACAAAAGACAGGCTTGATGGTGCTATGTTAGCCTGACAGATGTATTGTAAATGTCAGATAATTTTGTTCACGATGGGCTATCTACTCATGTGTTAAATTTCAACATTTTTATTAGGGGGAAAGATTGTATAATTGTTTCTCGCCTACGGCTCGATGGGGGCTCCGTTCCCATGCCCCCTAGATGGTTTTATCATTGACTATGTACACTAATTTGAATAGACCTCTCATCCAATGCATTTCCTTTGAGGCAAAAATTTGGAGGTTCCGTGGACGCCGCACCAGAGTCGCTGCCATCGATGTTGTTATTATTCAGCTGAATTTACAGTGCTGCCAAAACATTTTACCAAGACATAAACATAACTTTCAGTTATAAAATGTTTCATCCTTGGTTTAGAAGAGTGGTAATACTGATTTATGTATCATATGTTACGTGTACTTCACACACGCCTATGCTATGAGAAGTCTACTCACGTAGTGTACAAAGTCAATGGTTTTATCAAATTTGTTTGAGATCTTTAGGGTTAAAAATTTAAATGATGTATGACACTGTAAATAAAATGAGCAGGTTATGCTTGTGTAGCTTCTAGGTACTATTTTACAGTAGGCCTATTTGTATTTGTATAGCTTTTTTAAGCAACTTTTGTATAGCTTTTTTAAGCAACTTAACGGTAGCAAACAAATCGTCAGGGAAGTAACATTTCCTGCCTCACCCTCCTATCACAAATATAAACTATGAGATGAATCATATCTCAGATATTTATATGACTAGCAATTTGTTCACTAGGACTGAAAATAGAAAACATTTTTTAAATATATAAACTACTTATCTATAACTAAAATAGTTGCAATAATTCAGTTAAAACAATAATATAATATTAAAACTAAATAAAAGAAAACTTGATTAACGGAGAGAACAAACCAAAGACCTCTACGATTTACAAAAATTCCTAAAATCTATAGAGGAACTCAATAAAAGTATGTAATTTAGTAGTCTTCTTTATATAGACATTGAAAATATGCCTTAAAAAGAGAACTTTGTTTCAAAATAAGATGGAAATTTTCAGACATTAGTGCTTGTTTTAGAGAAGATGTTGTAAGGACCTTATTTATAGAGTAGATGTCAAAGAAAGTAATGGTGCAAGTGGTATTATTCAACCTCCACTTTGTACAAAGATATCTAATTTACTACTGATGCTTGCAAAGCCCCAAAATGCTGTGCGGGGCTTAATAAAAATGGCCGCCTCTTCCGGAAGGAGCTTAAAAATATTTAAAATGGATTTGAGGTCCTTATTATAAGGGTAATAGGCTCACATATAACAAAATTATCTACATATTTAAAACATTAAGGTAAAAAACACCTTTGGACAGTTTGTGTGAGACTTCCACTGGACCGATTTACAAAGGGAGTTGTACCAAAACAGTTTTGGCAGATTTGATTTACTTTAACGTTATCTTACTTGAAATTCCCAAACTCTTGTAATGAATTTATTTTACAACCTTTCAATCAGCTGATTGTAAACACACAAGGTATCTAAATTATATACTCCCGAATGTGTAACTGACTCATCGGGGTATCAGAAATTCATCAAATGTCGGTAAAGTAGATCTCCTATATATCACTTACTACAGAGTGATTCCCAAGCGAGAACTAAACTTACCGACCTGTATTATTGAGAAAATTGCCAACATACTGGGAGTCGCGGATTACCGAACCACCCTTTTTAAGAAATTTTATAACAATAACCAATTGTGCCTTTATAGGTAAAGCGGTCTATCCACCGAGAGTAATTTCAATGTACGGGGTGTATCTGAAATTACCTCTCCAGACCGGAAGTCACTGATGTCAAATACAAACCCTCACTTTAAATAATTTTTTTTTAGTTTTACACGGTTTTTAAGAAAACTTTACAATTTGATCTTGTACGCGTAATTTTAGCAGTTTATTGAATATTTGAGGTTGAAATTTAGATTTTCCTCATTCTTCTCTGAGCATTTTAGGTTAAGCAAAAATGTCTCGGCACAAAAATGTCTTAAACTCTTTTAAATACGTTTCCAACAAAAATTGTCAGTTTGATCCAAAATTTTTTTTATTAAATTTACAACATGACGGAGATTAATGAACATGTATTTAAATGTTTTGTAAAACTAATCACGTGATAATTGATGTTTTATGATGGTATATTATTTTAAATGAGGTTCTTAGACATTTACATGTTTGGTAAGTTCTGTTATATGTAAAATGTTCAGACATAATATATGTTAAATTTTCCCCGGTTAAAAAAATAATGTCATGCTATTTATTATTCTAAATCAGTATGATTAGGGTTTAAAATATTAAATTTTAAAGTTGCTTCAAAATTACGTCTGGTCCCCTCTGTATTGAAATCAGTGTCAATCAACAGAGCAAAATATGTTTACCTACAACGGCACAATTTGTTTTTTTGTTTTTTTTGTACAATTTTAAAAGAGGTGCAAGGTTGGTATGGGACACCCGGCAAGACAGTATCATATTTGCATGATAGTCCTCCCAAAAATTGGTTCTTTATTTGGGATGGCACTTAATTTCTAACGAACTCATTAGGAAGTACATCATTGACTTTACCTGATAGCATGCTAATTTAAATT
Organism: Neoaliturus tenellus; assembly: GCA_030545055.2. NCBI lineage: Eukaryota > Metazoa > Arthropoda > Insecta > Hemiptera > Cicadellidae > Neoaliturus > Neoaliturus tenellus. The sequence continues at coordinate 220,359,877 of CM061531.1, forward strand.
TTACAATTCAACTAAAATTTTAACTATAATAGCAGATTACAAAATTGATTTATCTTTTAGTGCGTACTAAGTTAACGTTTAATTTAAAAGGGTGGCAGTACAGTATTTTCATTTAAAATAAAAAAGCTTTTTTATTTCCTGCCCCAGAAAACTATCTGATTTCAAAATTTAGCGACCAAACATTTTTACCCAAAATAAATATGACATTATTTTTTTCTACTCTAGCGGCCAAATTATAACATCTAAAGCAATCCTCGCGAACATCTTTCAAGTTACTACAAGTTTGGTTCTATGAATTTTTGCCCCCCAGTCCACACAATTAAACATAATTAAATGTTTATTTATTTTTGCGGGGAATTTTACCCCATGTAGACGTATTTTACTCAGAACCTTCACTTTGCAAATAGACATATCTTGCACAGTACCAATATCAATTAAATTATCAAACATAAAAATTATCATGATGATTTTCAATATCACGTATTCTTCTTTTGACTGTGAGTCGGAACGAATTGCTATATCAAGCAACTGATTGTTTTACTTTGATTGTTATTTACTGACCTGGTCCTACGGCTAAAACATACATCCTTTGATGTGTATGGTAATTTTAATATTTTAACCATTATTTAACATACTTTTGTTAGTAACTACTGTATTATTATATTTAGAAGCTTGAAGTTTTTTTATTTGCCTTGACAGTAATTTTTTAGGAAATTAGGTAAATTTAAAAGTTTTACACCAATAAAAACTGAAATGAAGGAATTGTAATGAATGCCAATATTACATTATGTATTTATCATTGAATGTTCAATATTACTGGATCGTTATGTTATTCCCTGGAATTTCAACACAACTAATTGAAGGATAGTAACTGAATAGTATTTTTGTAAATAAAAGGGGTTTTTGGCAAGTTTTATCCACTTTGTTAAGATTTCCAATTATTTTGTTTTAATGGAATTTTTCATTGTTTTCGATGATCTACTGCACATTTTTATGCAGTTAATCCGTTTAATTTTTTTTATATATTTATTTATACGTATTTTATTATTTTAAGTAAATACTTATACAATACCTACATAATAAATTTATTCACAACTCCATTAGCCTTTATAGAATTCGGGGGAATTAGGGTGGGGATTTGGGGAAAGAGTCTCTAAAAACGAGCCGTAGGCGAATATATTTTCATTCCTTAGATTGAGTTAGTTGCATAAGTTCAAATTTAGGTTATTTCTGCAGACGTGGGAGTTAATTTATGTTATAAATAAATGACAAACTCATTTATTTTGCTATTTTGCTCATTTACAAACTCTTATATTTATATGTATTCTGTTCATTATATGTGACTTAAACAACAATTAACGAATTTCTGGGCAACCCCTGAGGGGGCATGGGGGCGGAGCCCCCATCGAGCCGTAGGCGAGTTTGTCTGAATACAGTGGAAGAGCAAACACTAAAGAAGGATTTGGTTTATTATGGCCAATACCTAAAACGTATATGTTAAAATGAATAATTCTTAAAAAAAATTAACTACTCAAATTTATAGTTGGTGGATCCAATAAACCAGTTTTGATTGTTAAAAAGTTACTTAATTATATAAAGCAGCCGATTAATAGGAAGGAAATAGCAATTTTAAAAAGTGCATTTTGTACATGTATCACACTATTTACCTATCGTTCCTCTCACCATGACTGGAGTCTTATCGGTTTCGACGGGCAACTACTAGTCAAAATAAAAAATGGTCAAACAAGTATTTTTATATTGGATCACTTCAGATGTATTGACCCAGGTACAAATAAAATACATTTCATTATAAGCTCCTTTTTTCTTAGTAGTCTTTTATTTTTAGCGAATTTCCCTATAGGGAATACGCTATTACGGTAGTAGTCACGGTAAGACCTAATCCCGGGACCATGATACTTTTTCGTTTTGAGGTCCCTAGAAGCCAAAAACACCGTTCGTTCAAATTGATATATATGTATATATATATATATATATCTATATATATATCTATATATATATCTATGTGTCCGTTAACACGATAACTTTTGAACGGAACCTCCGATTTTGATGAAATTTGGTACAGGGATGTAAGCCAGCGTCTACTAGGTTGAGTTCGCGAACCAGAATGATCGGACCATGGGAACAGGGTTTTATGGGGTTTCAAAAGGGTTAAAAATGGGTTTTTGGCTTTTTTTACTTTTATTTAGAAAATTCAACAATTTTAACTTAAACCATTTAAAAGAGCTTAAAAAAACAAACAATCTAGTATTTTGAATTTTTTACCCAGCTTAAATGGTTATGTAGAAAATCCAAAAAGTATGTTTTTCATGTTATTCTTATGGGAAATCAACAAAACCTTCTAACTTGCTTATTTATTGACATATCTTGATAAAATTTGGTATGTACATTCATTAGGAAGCGTTTAACTTATATTTGCTTAGAAAACCCATTTGGCGGCAAACCTACGTACTCACCCCTATAGGGTTTATGGGGAAAATAAAAAGAACACCATAGCCTTATAAAATTTGGTATGTACAATCACTAGGTAGGGTTTAACTTATATTTACCAACAAAACCCATATGGCGGCAAACCTACATACTCTCATCCCCATGGATTTTATGTGGTAATAGAAAATATACCAAAATTCCATTGGAAATTCGCTGAGTACGCAGGTCTGCTGCGACGGGGGTATTCTAATTGCTTCTATTTGAGCCAGCTAATATTTTAGTATCAGCTATATAAGCTATAATAGGCCTAGTTATCATGTCATCGTGACAATTGTGTGGTGATGTTGATGTTTGTCTCACAGCAACAATCAGTTCCCAGTCTCCTCAATATCGGCAACATGGGATCTGGAGGAGGAATGTCATCATATAATGATAATTACAGTAATAATAGAAATTTCCAAGATCGCCGTCGTAGAATGGATCAACGTCGGACAGAGCCCTACAACAAGGTACTGAGTAAAGAGCATGCCCAACTTTTAAAATAGAAGGTTGAAACTGTAGTTTTTGTTAGGCATTTCAAGTCCTCAATAAGGTTATCAGATTTCAACTGTCAATTTATTTGAAATACATAAGAAAATCCACTTATGCCCTTGAAACTGCTCAAATTTAACCTATGTCGTAGAAGTCCTTAGAGTTATTCCTGTTTTCGGGATAAATTATTTCTAAGTTCAACTTGCAGGATTTTTCATTTTACATAGTAATTTGAGACCACAGAAAGTTTTCATGAACTACAAAAGTTTTAAGTACTAATGGTCTTGTCAAGGAGAATATTCTTTAATAAATCACCTTTTCCACACGTTCTTTCCCAAATATCTCCTGTTGATGGATGCATAGGCTTTTTTGCCGCTAGCCCATTGATCTAAGAAATTGGGAAATATTGAAAAATGACTGCCTTTTCAATCATCGTGAGAAATATCTGGTCTACTTTTGCCTAAATCGTATTTATTAAAATTGTAACTCAAGTGATTAACCCTACTCAATCTCTTCTTTTCAGTGATCTCTATTTGAAAATTATACTAAAATTATATTTATTGTTATCAATTAAATTGACTGCCCAACGGAACAGTCTTAATCGCTGTTTACTTCTTTCATTGATCCCCATTCCACAAAAACTTTTAACAATCTATTTGATGCACAAAGCAGAAAAAGTAATGTGTTATTATCAGCTTTAATATACTTTGCCATAGCATCTTTTCAAGGCTTAGTTTTATTTCAGAGCGGGTTCAAAAATCAAACCTTCCTTCTGGCTCGAAAAATATTAACAGGAGTATGATAATTAATTCATCCTGCTGATCAAGATCAGTTATTTCTGTTCTTTAAAATTTTCAGGTGTTTTCATGCAATTCTTCTTTTTGTAAATTGGATATTTAAACATTTCTGTTAATGATGTTCATAAAGTCTGTTTACAAGGTTGTAATGTACTTGTATGGTTCTCCACTGTGCTTTCCAGTCGGGCATGAACCGACGTATGGAAAACGATCGTCGCAATCTAGGCCGTAACCGAATGGGTACTGACAACCTCCGCAACCGTTTTGAACCCAAGGGTCCTGTTTCAAAATCTCCCAAAGTTCAGAAAGAAGAGAAAGATAAGAAAGATAAAGAGGCTGAAAAAACAAATGGAGATATTAAAACTGAACCTGGTGAAGTTTCCAAAAGGTGAGTTGGAAGGCTTAGATCCTTCTTCCTGTATCTGCAATCTCTCTGTTAAGCATTGTGAAACAATGCAGTATGTTCTACAATGTCTCCTTTCTAGTAAAAATTTGTCCACAAACCAAAAACTGGCTGCATTTGAGTCATTCTCTTTGCCATTATAGGTCTCTTTTCTAATAAATTAATGTAGTGGTATTGAAGTACCAACATTTTCACTAGTTGTTGTGCACACCTATTAAACAGTCCACGAAATTCATCTATGCACTAGGTAATTTATCTTCTTAAAAAAATTTTTAACTGCACTTATGACCAAGTTTATGGGTGTCATCAGTTTCAACCCATACCTTTCATTTTTGGATTGACCTAATCCCTTCTTTCGTCGGCTCAAGAGTGCTATGAAATGTCTGTCAACATTTCCTGGTGAAACATTGAATTTTCACTGTCTGTTGTAAACAACGTCCATGTGAGTATCTCGTCTTCATCCTCTTCATTGACGCCACCATGAATTGGTGGGTTTCGCCAAGTCACATGGGTTCTCACGTTTCTCTGAAAACTTAAATTTTCTCACAGGTTTGTATAAATAATAATTATTAAATAGAAAGTTTATGCAAAATGAACTATATAGAGGTGGGCGAGTCATATTTCAGGAACAAGTTGAGTCGAATAGTAAGTAGAATTCTCGAGTTTCAAATTGAGTCAGTTCGAGCAATATGTGAACATAAAAATATTAAATTGGCTTAAAATAATTACTTTTCCAACCAATATCCACTCAAAGACGACCGCCACCGCCGAACAGAGACGTAAATGTCCGCCGAATGGAGACGCTCATGTCCTCCAATCGAAGACGCTCGTATCTGCCGAACAGAAACGTCCGTCACCGTCAAACGAATTGTCCGTGACCGCCGATCGTAGATGTTCATGGCCGCCAATCGAAGACGCTCGTATTCGCCAAACGGAGATATTTGTGTCCGCCGATCAAAGACACTTGAGTCCGCCGATTGGGATGATCGTGTTCGCCGACTGGGGCGATCGCATCCGTTGCTCTAAGGCGATTCAGCACCCGTCGGTGCACCGATGATGGGCACTGGTCGGTGGATTATATCCGTCGATTATATCCACCGACCAAGACGATCGCGTCCACCGTTCTTAGGCGATTATATCCGCCGACTGGGATGATCGTGTTTGCCAAGCGGGGCGATCGTGTACGCCGCTCTTTGGCGATTATATTCGCCGGCTGGGATGATCGTGTTTGCCGAGCAGGGCGATCGCGTCCGCCGCTCTTAGGCGATATATATCGCCGACCGTTATGATCGTATCCGCCGGTCTAAAGCGACCAATATATTATGAATTGTTATAAACATTTTGAAGTATATTTGACTTGACAAAATAGTAGTCTAAACGTGAATTACCAGCGGGAAATTTACGGGAATTTTGTGTAGTTAATTTTGTGGACACCCTGTAATATATCATACTTGCAATCAATACATTTTAGAATTCAAGGGAATTGGGATTAAATCAAACAAAAAATTAAAAAAACATTTTTGTAATAGTATATTTTCATTTACGAATTACTCGATCGCTCAAGCTTCGAGTATCAAAAACTACTCGACAGATATTCGTAAACTGGAATACCTGCCCTCCCCTAAACACTAATGATTTTTATAATTAGTCCTTATAAATTGCAGGAGCTCTTACCACCATTATGGTTAATTCTTATGTTATAGGCTAATGTTTTATCAGTGACTGATATCCATCGTTCTTTAATATTAGGCTATAAAATCAATACTCATGTAATTTGCACTGGAGCTATTTAAATTAAATAAATATTTTATTATGCCATCAAGTTTGATTACATATTGCATTCTTGAATTGAATGTTATTCATCAAGTTTTTAATGATAAATTTAACTTTCTTTTGTCACACAAAGAAAGTATGAGATACTTAACACCACAATCATATTAAATATTTTGTTCAATCACTAAAATGTATACAATTACAGACATCTATGTATTTTACTGTGTGGAATATTGTAGAATTTTCAAGAAGGAGACTTTTTTGCTAATTTTAGAGTCACACCTTAAAATATTTAAGGATTTTTTTATGGATTTAATGTTTTATTGTTATTTTTTATAAATTGTTCTATAATGTTAATGATAAAAAGGTAATTGATTAAGGCTAGACAAAGGTACAAAATGTTATTTGTTGAGATTTGTACAGTACACTCTCGTTCATCGGAACCAGTGTGGCGGACGGCCGGTTCGGATGTCAAAAAGTTCCGATGAAGCGGAGGCAGTCGTGAGTCATCATTTCCGCCCGTACGGTGACCTATCGTGATTGTATTCACTCTTGTTTTTAAGGCAACACTAGAGATTTTATGAAAATAAGGCAGTCAAACTTTGAACATGGTAACAAATGAACCTATAGAAATAAGAACAACGCAGGAAAAAAAAATCCAAAACCGTTATTCTCATATTCCATATTTATATTCCACTAATATTCCAGCAGTCAACTGACTTCCATGTAACACAGGTGCAGTCGCGACGCGAGACAGACTGAATGACAGTTTGGGAAGCGGTCGAAACGGATGTTCACTTCCTGCCCCCTTCCTCTTTCTATTTTTGTTCGAATACTCCACAGCCTCGTAAATCACATCGATACGTACAAATTATGGAAAACGCCTGATGACGTTAGACGCAAAATGTGATACTTCACTGTTGTGCGGAAAGAACGAATGGAAATTGAAGGCGCTAAAAAAGAAAAATTATTTATTTCGTAAGAAAAAAAAATTAATGATATCCAGATTTTCAGTTCCGATGAAGCGGAGTTCCGATGTCGCCGAGTCCGATGAACGAGAGTGTACTGTATAAGATATAACCCAATGTAGTGTGACTTCACCAGCTTGAGAGACTGATTATGAAGCGGATTAAATTATAGCAGAGGGTTAAGTAAGCTTTGCCCCCTGAGTTTCAAAGCTTCACACAGGGAGTAGTAAAAGTTTTTGGGTCAATCCATTACAGATCACCCAAAGGTAGTTGCTGGTGGATTTTATTTTTCAGTAATATTTTGTGGATAAATCTTATGACACCTATAGAGTTAATATTGAAGGTTATTAAATTTTTCCCATGTCCTAAATTTTTACGGGTGGAAATTTTGCTAAGGCAAAACGGCTAATTTTGCATTTTGAAGAGGTTTATGGAAATTCAAATATCTCCTTTATTGACAAGGGTATTTAAATGGAATAAAAACCACAATAATCTGCATGAAATATACTACAAGTTATGTCCTTATCAATTTTAAGCTCACATTTAAGTAAATAGCTATAAATGTAACAAAATATTTTTATGAAAACGAATGTTAAAACTGAACGACACGTCAACTTTAAAGCATAGTAATATTAAGGAAATATTTAGACCCATCTTTGAGCTGTTGTTTGTCTGTAGGGTTCATACTAGAGAGCTTGTAAAAAAGTTTGAGGGCTGATGGATGAATCCTCTTTTTTTAAATTCCTCAAAAATGGAAATTTTTCAAAATCGGCTATATTTGAACCACTGAGACTTTGCCCATTTAGGCACTGTAATTACTCAAAAAAAGCCATGTGAGCAAAGATCGGTAAATGTCTTATAATAATCGGTATGAGAATTTTCTGCCTTAAAATGAATATAAAAAAATTAAACTTAAACAGTATTATGTGCTTATAATTGTTTTTCATTTCACCTGAGGTTATTCAAGACAAAACGTAAACAGTTTTCAGTTATTCCAGAAGAAATTTGGTACTAATAACTTATTAAAATTATTATGGCCTGTAGCTGTAGTGCATTCCAGTGGTGTTGAATTTTTCAATACAGTACTTTACTCAATTGGCACCCATACTATGTCATCTTGATAACTGGAACAATGTTATTATCCCAGGTTAATAAAAAAACAGTACGTGAAGGTCGTCGTTTACTTTGTTTGTATTCTATACTTGGCCGATCCACCATTTAGCTTGGTAAAATACAAGCAACTACAACTTTACATGGAAAGAAAATGCACCTTTCTTTGGGATACATGAAGTTAAGTTGTGTACTCATCACATGCGGTTTATTTTAAATTTTGTCGTACTTTATTCCAGAAGTATCGTTTTTGACATGAATCGATCTCAATCATTTTCTTTGTTCTTCTAAGGTAACATACAATACATACAAATATATTGTTTCTCTTGTCAGGGCAAAAATACTCCTGACGGAATTAGAAGAGGACTGTTTAACTGAGTTTAAAACTGCCGTGCAATCCTTTATGCAAAACCAATGTTCCAAATTGCAGCTGTAACATCCATATATTAAACAATATTGAGGAAAATGATCTGAAACTTGAAAAATAATTCAAAACTTGCAAAATAATTCCACAAACAAGATTGTACCCCATTGCTTTTGATCAAAAACGCCTTCTGAAATTAACTGCAAAAAAAGTTAAAGTATCAAAATTAACATAATGTGGTGAGTATAAAACTAAATTTATCCCAAAGTACAAAGCATTGTCTTTCCATGTAACAGATGTGGTTGCTTGTATTTATGAAACTAAATGGTGGATCGGAAAAACATAGAATACCAGCGAAGTAAACGACAACCTTCAGGTACTGTTTTATCATCAACCTGCGACATTATCATTGTTTAAGTTATCAAAAGATGACATAGTATGGGTGCCAATAAGTAAAATGTTGAGCAATTTAATACCACTGGAGTGCACTACAGCGACAGGCCGTAATTTCAAGATTAGTCGAAAATTCTGTTCTGGAATAACTATTTTTTTCCTGTTTTGTCTTAAATATAGCCTCAGGTGAAATGAAAAACTATTATAAGCACATAATCATTTAAGTTTCATTTTGTATATTCATTTTTAGGTAGAAAATTCCCGTAGGTACAGATTATTATATTTACCGATCTTTGCTGATGTTGATTTTTTGAGTAATTACTGTGCCTAAATGAACAAAGTCTCAGTGATCAAATTTTAATAGTGTGTTATTATACATAGAAAGCACATTTTGTGAAAATTTGAAATTTTTATGATGTGTCCCTTTTGAGCTATGGCGGTTCAAATCTAGCCAATTTTGAAAAATTTCCATTTTTGAAGAATTGTAAAAAAAAGAGGATACATCCAACAGACCTCAAACTTTGTTTACAAGCTCTCTAGTATGAACCCTACATACAAACAACAGCTCAAAGATGAGAGTCTGTTTTCTTAATATTAGCATGCTTTAAAGGTGGCGTTTTGTTCAGTTTTAACATTCGTTTTTATAAAAATATTTTGGCTATTTCCTTAAAAATTTCATTCAATGCTTTCATTCTAATTCATTCATGTGAATTTTACTTCATAAATCTCTTAATAAGTGTTCATCTTTTTAAGCTTAAATGTGAGCTTAAAATTGATAATTACATAATTTTTTAGTATATTTCATGCAGATTATTGTAGTTTTTATTTAATTTAAATATCTTTGATAATTAGGGAGATATTTGAATCTCCGTAAACCTCTACAAAATGCAAAATTAGGCGTTTTGCCTTAACAAAATGGCTGACCGTAAAAATATACTACACGGGAAAAATCATAAGATTTATCAACAAAATATGACTAAAAAATAAAATCCATGAGCAATATTTTATTCTAAATCTGGGTGATTTCATTTGGATTGACCCTTTTATAGCTTTGCTCATTGTGGTAAAAAAAGTAACGTATATCCATAACGAACTATAATTTGTAATAATTGTGTCATTACTTATCCCATCTCTCCACCTTTACAGTTAAAATATTTTTTACATGAGGTGGGAAGCAAAAAAGGGACTTGTCAACAAAGTAAATTTTTCAGTATAATCAGTGCCGTTTTTGTAACAATATAGGTTCCAGTACGCAATGTTCCGGGGGTCTGGAGGGTATTCAGAAGGAGGGTCCGCCCCCAGGAAAACCTATAAAATTGAGCCTCAAAAAGGGCGTTTTAAAGCTGTATGGGAACAAGGTTACAAAAAATTAAGGCCTACTAAAGTTATAAAATATTTCGTTTTTTCAATAGGTACCGGTGTGTACCGTCACAAAGACAGCACTGAGTATAACATTTGTGTTTGGAATATTTTAAATCTTTTTTATGCATGTTTATGTTATGGATTGAATAGCTAAGAACAGTTGTTAGCAATTCAAAAGCTGTTAAATAGCGTAGATTTAATAAATTGTGGGTTAAAATATTTTCTGAAATTAGTGAGTTGGTTAGACTTGGTAGTTAATGATGCAACTTTTGCTTATTGTAGGCCTAAAATGTGCTGCAATTCATTCAAACTCAGTAACATGGATAAGCAAGCTGTAATAGGCCTTGCACATTCTGAATTATCTAATACATGCCTGTTAAAAATTTCCTGGACAACAATATCCGTTTTCTCTTAGAAAAAGTGTCGGTGCAGCCAACAACACGAGAAAATGTATATCCTCAACCAAGTTCTCCAACCAGATGCAAGAAATTTAAAACTTGTTTTGAATATCATGCTTTTGAATAATTTTTTACATTTCACCTTTGTCAGTTTTTAACATGGACATAATCACTCGTTACTGACATGTAAGTTGTCACGGACCATGTCGAACCATAAGGAGTGTCAAACTATCGAGAGTCAAACTATCGAGGTTCTATTGTGTATGACTCTATGTCAATTTGATCCCAAAATGCCCTTTTAAAAAAGAAAGTTTGTAGATGTGTCTCAAATCCTAATACAGCAAGCTCTTAAAATTATGTGTCAAGCCCTCGCATAACTTCATTTAATGCTTTCATTCTAATTCATTCATGTGAATTATACTTCATAAATCTCTTAATAAGTGTTCATCTTGTTTGCTTGGTCTGGGGCTAATAGTTTTAACCGATGTACCTCTAAAGGAGTATTGATGGTTGTATTTTAACGATTATCTAGAAATTTATAAGTTAAAGCTGTCATATTTAATCAGCTTCTGATTTTGTATTAATTCTCAGACTTCCAAGTTTTTTAAGTAGGCTATTTCATTTTGTTTGTGCCCTCAAGTCTTCTTTTTGCACCCATAATTAGAAATTCATTCTATCCCAGCCTTCAGTACATTATCATAACTGCTGCTTCTATTTAAAAAATTTATTTGTGCAAGTGATGAAAACTAATATCAGTATGAAAACAAATTTACTTTTATTTTTAAATGAAAACATTTACATTACAGGGAGGAAGAGAAGAAGGAAGAAGACGGTGTGAATTCTTCCAAGGCAGCAGAAAAAGAGGTATGGTCATATTATTCTTGTTGTTATTTCTTCATTTTGAATCATGTACTTTTTTACCTTTCCACATCAAAATATTAACACATAATTTTACTGCTCATTGCTTGGCAAATGTATTATGTCTAAGTATTATCAACTATTATGTTTTGGATACAAATCCCTTAAGTCAACAGTGTACTCAGACTAGTTACTCTGTTTTGTAGGCCAAACCAGTGCCCATCCCCGCCGCCCTGCTTTACTGCCATGTGTGCTGCAAGAACATGTGGGATGAGACTGTAAGTTGCTATTTCATTTTTCTATCTCATTTAGTCATAAATGTTGTAGTTTTAAATCCACTTAGGTTTTGTGTCTCACCAGCACTTGATACTAGAAGAGATTGGGTTGAAGCTATTCAATAAATTCATCATAGGTATTTTTTTAGAATTGGTATAGTTTTCTTTTTCAACTATTATTTTGAATAAAATACTTTAGGGTTTTAGTTAGTGAATGAAAAGTGTCTATCCAGAACAAAATCAAATCTTATATATTGAATATTGAAAGATAGTTAGAAAAAATTTCATATTATTGCACAATAGTTGGAAAAAATCATAATACTTTTTGCTTTCTCCCCCTATACCATAGTATTATGGAGAAAGTATTGTTTTTGTCAAAATTTTTGAATTTGAATTGGTGGTGGATTTATCTATTTTGGTGTTCCCCTTGAGTAAAAAAAAAGTGGTTTTCGGAGTGATGTCTATCTGTGTGTAGTATTGTCAGGTGTTACGAGTCTACTGCTCGCATTCAATAGCTTAAAAAATGTATTAGATAGCTTGCCAACTTAGTACACTATCAAATTTTATAAATATAGATGGGCTAAAGTTGACTAAATTGTTTTCAGTCATTCACCAAACATCTGAAAGGAAGGCCTCATGAACTGATGATGGACGGGCTGAATGAAAAATACAAACTGAAGGTGGACCTGCTCCGCCATGAGATGAGGGTGAGTTTATAAGCTATACATATAATAAGATCTGCTATGTTACATTTTACTGAATTATTTGCTATAGAATTTTGATAGTTTCTGAGGTGCATTTTGGTTTCAAACGGACAATAAATCCAGCTAGCTCCACTGAGGCTAAATTATGAAGATTTCCTAGGAAATATTAAAACTACCCTAAATATTTCATATTCAAGGGGATAGTAGAGCATAAAAAAATCCTCTTTATATTGTATGTTAACCGAGTTTGACAAATTAAAACCATGATCTATGTAACCTTTTCTTTTTGATCTTTTTGTTCACATAAGTTTCTCATCAAAATGACTTGAGTTATCCCACAGTGCAGATTTCTCAGATCTGTGAGAAATTTTAATGGATACTAAAGTGAGAATGCTCCTTATTAAATCTAAAATTATGTTATATGAACAGCTTTAAGGCAAAGTTGCTGAGTTTAGCTCCGTACATAAAGTTTTTGTAAAAATTAAACTACTTAATGGGTGTTGGAAGTTGTGTCCTCAAATATTTTGTTGGTGGGGAAATATATTTGGTTTATTGCGGAACAAATGTCTGCATGTACCCTCTAACCATAATAACTGGCCTATTTTAATCTAGGCCTATAACATTACTTTTAAATACGCATAAATTAACAATACACAATATTGTAATTTAAATAGGCCTACTTGCCTAATAAACGATGTTAGCATTTAACTACCAAGTTATGAAATAAAATCTATCTTCTTATTTCTATAAGAGTTTCGTCTGTTACGTCCCTTTTTCTCTCGACCTACTGAACCGATTTTTAAGATTGAGGTGTCATTTTAAAGCTTAGGATATACCGCAGTGACGAATCGTAATTAAAAAGATCATATTGTTTCGGGCATCGCCCCCCTCGCCTTTGATTTATTTTTAGAGTGCGCTTTAAAATGTTGACCAACTTTTAATGCAAGTTCTTTAATGTGAATTGTAATTTAACAGCTGATTATCTTCAGATGAATTTTAAAAGCCAGATAGTAAACAAAAATAGATCTCTGTCACTTCATAATCAACATTCACGTAGTGTAGGTGAGTTTCACTCATACAGAATCATAAAATGCGCAATTTGCGCACGGGCCACCTCATCTAGTAAATGAAGTAAATTTATGTTGTCATGTCATGCAGAATCCAACTCCACATTCCCCAACTCCTATTTCTATTTTTAAGTAAAGGTTAAATACAACTACATTATCATCCCCTCCATCAGTTAGGGGTGGGCAAGTACTCGAATGTTTGAGTATCTGTTGAGTATTTTTTTATACGCGAAGCTGCTTTAGCTTCGACTGCTTGTTAAAAAGTTGAGTCAAGTAGGTCTTAAATTACAATACTATTAGGCCATTTAAATATTTTTCTGTTTATTCAATCCCAACTCAACTTGTTCTAAAAATATAATACTCGCCCACCCCTACCATCAGTACTTCTGTACTTGAAAGTAGATAAGACATGACTAAGACCTGATGACCATTCGATGTTGGCAGCTCGCTGAGCAACAGCGAGAGATGGAGCTGGAGCGTAAGCAACGCCAGGGCATCAAGCTTTACAATCATCCGCGCGAGTACTGTGCGATGTGCGATCTACACTTCTACGGCAATCTGATCTCCCACCGTAAGAACATCCGTCACCAGGTAATTTGTTTTTCAGGTAATTTAAGAGTAAAACTAATTCCCTGTTCCTGGTTATTTGAGGAGGTCTAAAATATAAACGGGAACACAAAACATAATTTTATTTTCAACTAAGTTAGCAGAGTGTGTGAGGAATATTTTTACATTGGTGGCATATTATGACGTGTTAATCTTTGCAAACTAATTGGTTCTCGAAGTAGTAAAATCATTCACCATTAACAGAAACATATGTTCTGGTTTGAGGGGTGCTGCAATATATATCATAATTTTTCAACTGGTTTTACAGGGAAAACACATTATTAAATAGAATCCTCACTTATACAAGGTTTCATTCAGTGTTAATAGGAGTGTAGAACTGATCTGCCTATCATTTTGCACTCGTATTCATGTATGCCAAAGGACATTGTGTCGTTGTAAATAGGTTTAAAACATTACTATTACTTATGCTATGAGAAGGCTATTCGCGTAAGTATATAATATAGTCAATGCTAATATATAAAAATATTGTTAACTGACTTGTCAATTTTGTGAAAGTAGGTACCAGTAATGTATTTGTACTTTGTCTTTCCTAGAAATGTCAAGTAACCTCTGAAACCAATTGAGTCATTGCCAAGTGTATCAAGTAATCTAACCTTAGTTCATCTTAGGTCGTAAAGAAAACATTTTGATCAAAATAGTATTTGTATTGGTCTAAATAAAATTAAGCCTACCTTTAAATTATTTTTAATGTTGTTTAATCTAAGTGACATATATAAATTTTTCAGAAATTGAAGGCGTTTTTGCACCCGAAATGCTCGCACTGCAACAAGGAGTTCTCCACTCGCCTGGAGTGGGATGAACATCGTCTGCAGTTCTCTCATTTGGAGGTAGAGTGACATAATATTATTTAATTTTGAAGTGTTTCCTGACCTCCGAATTTGTTTTAGTATGGAGATGTAGGACCAGGTCTGTTTTCATGAGTGTCTAAACTAGTATAATTGGATTATGGAAACAAGGTTTTATAAGGTTTCAAATGGGTCAAAAATTGGGGGGTTTTCTGTTTTTTACCTCAATTATAAAGATTCAATAGGCCTCAACTTTTGCCAAAACCATTGAAAGAGCTTGATAAAACAAAACAAATTAGTATTTTTAATTTTTACTTTGGCTTAACTGATTTTGGATCCCAAAAAAATACTTTCCTCATGTTATTCTCTTGGGAAATAAATACAACCTTGTACCTCACTTATTTATTGACTTAACTTAATAAGATTTGTTATGTTCATAATATGTAGGGGCCTACTAGGTAGGGTTTAACATATATTTGCTTTCAATGCCCATGACAGCAAACCTAAATATCCATTCAGTATATAGGAAAAATAAAAAAAAATACCAAAAGTTTATACAATTTAGTATACCTTCACTTTGAAGGTGTTATACCATAGGTGTTTATAACACCCTCATGGCAACAAACCTACATCTTCATTTTCATTTTTTAACTTTTTTATAAAAAAATAAATTCTGTTGGAAATTTGCCGAGTAGGCTACCTGCGATAGGGATATTTTATTATATTCATTACCACTAGTTTGACAGAAATGCGTCGTGATTGCGCTTACCAATTTCTAACAAGATTAGAATCACGCACCCCAGGCATCTATGAATGACAAAATGAGGACTGACCTAGGTGATCTTAGTGTTTGAAACCCAGATGTATAGTTGCCAGACTCGCCTACGGCTCAATAGGGGCCCCTCCCCCATACCCCCTTTAAGGTTTCCTAAAGTATGTGTGTCAGAATTCTGAGCTGTGAATTACATTTAACTGCGTATAATGTAGTTATTTATGTTCATGGTGGGTAAAATTTTATGTTACTTAAAAGTCTAGAACTGAATGGCCGAAAACATGTAATTATACAATTCAGTCAGAATTGTTAAAACTGTTCTTAACATAACTAGATAAGCACTCTCTTACGTTGACTCTGATGGCAGATTTTTATAAATAGAATTCAAACATTAAAAGAATCATTTCTACAGCTCTTTTTATTGGAATATTTAATATTGAAATATTAATTTAAAATTTATTTATAACATACATATATTTAATAAAATGGGGGATGACGGACATTGAGGGTTGGGTATAAGGTATAAGGTCATACAAGTAATAGCCTATATGTGCCAAATTTCAAGTGTCTTGCTCACCTGAAAGCATAAGAGAATTTGTATATATCATATGTCAGTTATACATGCGCTGTATAGTTTTTTAGATACTGTAATTGAACAAAGATTGGCATATCCATACTAATTTGAACTAACCTAACCAATCTAACATACTTTTTAAGTGGATGGTGCCTATAACCTACAAGTACCAGAGTGAGAGTGAATGGATACATGATATTAACATTAGCTTTTTGTTTGGTTATTATGGCTAATAACATGTTTTGCCTTCAGAAAGTCGCCGAGTTCCGCAGAGCCACCAAGCCTGAAATGAAAGACGATGAGTTTGACATTGATGAACTGGTCAACCCTGACAGTGTCAACTGTGGTAAGGAATTGTTTTGTACATTCAATAATTCAATAAAATATTTTGAAATTACCCTCCTCTTAGGTTTTATTGAGGGGAAATCAAGGGAACTACGATAGTATTGTCTCAAAGAATCGTTTTTCCAATTGTTGTCAAAGTGTTTTATGTTCTAATAAGCTTGTTTTAAAACTAAGGAAGTTATTTGTTGATCTACCGTCTCAGTATCTGATTGTGAATAACAGTATAGTTAATACCTTCCTGATCTGAAGAAAAGTATGTTTTAAATTAAAAGATAAATATTTGCTGTATACTGAGCTTTGCAACAATGGTTTAAGTAGAAAATGATGTTTATAAAATAATAATAGCATTTAGGTGAGCTTGTTCGCATTGCTTCAGAGATTAACACAAAAAATTTCATAGCCAGTGAGGCGGAACCATAAATTTGGATTGGCAAATGGACCATCTAGTTTTCCTATTTCACTCAGTGAGAGCTTGTCTTTTATATTTTTAGATAAGATTTCCTCTTCATACCTCTTTTGTAATTTCAATTTGTAAAAGTAATAACATTTTTAATCTCTATTTTTAATCATTTTTTTAATCATTAGTATTAACACTCCGTTGGTCGCGCCCCTTACTGTGACACCAATGGTCGCGTGGGGTAGTGTCGTACCCCACGTGTGTTTTTTTCTTTTAACAATAATCTTACGTTACTTTTTCTTTAATTTATGTTGTTATATGTTATTTAATACATCTTTGCATATTTCTGCTTGGTAAAAATACAGTTTGGGTCAAGTTTATGGAGAAAAATTTTTATAAAAATGTCAATATGGTTTTGATAAAAAAGAAAACGAGGAAATGCATACAAATAATTTTTATTTTAGAGAATATGTATAATTAATCACATACACATGTATTTTTTAATGATGTATTAATATATATATATATATATATATATATATATATATATATATATATATATATATATATATATATTATGTATATATATATAATATATACATTATATATATATATATATATATTATGTATCAGGTTTTTTAAGGCTTCTTTGAACCGTTATATTTATATATGTGTGTATATGTATATATATAATATTTAATAATACGTCATCCCTAGCAATGTTTATTTCTAGACGATCCTATTCTACTTCTTCCGGATCTTCAACTCCCAACACACTTTCATTGTCACTATCGGTTTCCTCCAACCACATTCGCAACTGAGCAGTAGCACCTTCACTCATGTTTGCCATAGAACCGAAATAACACGGACGAAAAATATGAAAACTATTGTTCAAAGTGTAGCACAGTTGGTCGCGTGGGGTATGCCGCTACCCCACGCCATGCAGTAGTATTTTAAAAACAGTGTGAGCAGCCCCACAGTTGAGTCAGACATCTGAAATGACACTGACGTCTTGATGAAGAGTTAAGGGGAAGGTATTGACCTACTCAAGGTCAGGAGTGTTGCCAACTGTCAATGATCAGCAAAACAAAATCACTGGGGTATGGGACTACCCCGCACGACCATCGGAGTGTTAAGTTAAAAAAAGAACAACTCTCACAAGTTTGATGTTTCCATCAAGCAGTTTTTGAAGGTCTTAACATATCTTCGATTAATTAATTGTCTGTTGATGGTAATTTGCTTAGGCTCTTCCATAATTTTTTTACTATCTTCCTATCTTGAAAACCTTTTTAATACAAATTTTTTTGTAGTAACATTTTTAGCCAGCATAAAGTTCAAGAGCGATGTATTGACATTGCAGGTGAAATGGTAAACAAAGAAATCCCAGTTTTGGTGCGTTCCCACTCTGAAGAAGACATCAGTGGGGAGCTGAAGGAAGAACCACTGAAAGAGAGAGATGATATCAAAAAAGAAGTTAAGGAAGAGGATGGTAAAGATGAAAGTAAGACTGACGAGAAAAAAGAGGAGGAGAATGAAATTGCTCAAGGCATTGATATTGAACCTAGCAAACTCCCTAAGTACAGTCCATCTGCCCCCGTTGGTAAGTATTGTATTCTACTTGTCTTATGAAAGAATAATGTTTGCCTAACTTTGTATCAATAAAACTGTATAAGTTGTTTTGATTGCAGTATTAAAAAAGACATCTGCTTATCCTATTTGTCTTGTCTCTATTTCTTTTATTTATTTTTTCATGTGCAAGTTTCTGTAAAATTTTAATATTGGCCACTCAACTTATTTTATTAATAATACTAGATTTTCTGAACGGTTCAAAGCTTGTTACAGGTTTAGAATTTCATTACTCATAATATGTCAAGCCATTTATTATTCTTCTTCATAATTGTGTTCTTCATTTAATAGCGTGAATTCATTTCAGGCAAGGATCTGGTTGTGCAAGTCTCCGGTTTCATGTGCCGGGTCTGCAACCGGTTCATCCAGAATGAGGATGAATGCAAAGTGCATTGCCGCACACTATCTCACTACAACAACTACTGCAACACTGTGCGAGCCAAGGTAAATCCCTCTAAAACCACCAGCCCTTAAGCTTAAGTGAGCTGCTGCAAATTTGAGATCCCTCGAGGAAGATAGCTTTCCTTGCCGGCACAGTTACCGGTGAGATGGAGTTACCTTTCTTTATCAGTTTGTCTCGCAAGTACCTCTTCGCTGTGGTAACTGATCATTTCAACTAGCCTAAGCTAACCCAAATATTGTAATTTTTACACTCCTTTTCAAAATCCCAGTTAGGTTCCAGTGGGATGGAGACAGAGACAGTATTTCTGGTTTTGTTTATTCAGCTACTGGAAAGAGAATCAGTGATTTTTATTTTTTAACAGTTACATTCTCAATTGCTGTTAACGAATAAGTATTTAGAAACTGTTCCGATCACACTGTAACAGTTGTATTATCCTGAGATGGATTTGTTATTGTTTGTGTAATCAGCTGGAATAAAATTATTATTATTTACCATGGGTACTTGTGCAGCGCAATGCGCTGCATTTACCAGAGTGCCTGGTAATCAAACCTTGCCCCATTAAATTTGCTTTATTTTCGCAATAATTAAATCATTGTGCCAATTAACTTGCAACTTGTTTTTGTATGATAAATCTATTTTCATCGTTGCTTATATTTAGCTTTTAACTATTTAAATCTGTGTTAGTCTGTTTTCTGTCACCAGCTGTTTAATTTTGAAATTCTATGAAAATTATTCCCCATGTTAATCTTATGGACAAAAAACTAATTATAAAGGCTTCCCGTGCCATTCAGAATAAAAATCTAAAACCTTATTGCAAAACTACGAACTGAGTTGAATCTGTTAACACCTCAAATGTTGAAAATCCAAAAATTAGGGATGAGTTGTATTTGCAAAAAACTACTTCTCATATTACTTATATAGATACTGTGAAAACTTCAATATTTAAAAGAAACTGGTGGTGATAAACCAAAGTAATTTCAGCCATTTTCTTTCTGTGAGGGTAATCAATTTCATATTGGTGGTGTTTATTTTAGTAAATTTGTGCAAACTAGCATTTTATTTTTAAGTTTAAGTTGTGTGAATCGTTATCAAGAAAAACAACGTTGAAACCAAATGAACAAATTGAATTGCTAGATGTTATGTTATTCTGTATTTTTTAATCTCCTGAATAATCTGATAAGTTTTATAAACGTCTACTCTGGGAACCAAATCCAATATAATAATTTGTTTCACTTCCTTTGTAATTTGTGAATAAACAACATGAAAACCCAGCAAAACTCCATGTTTTCTTTATATTATAGTATTATCCAATAACTTGATCATTGAATTTGTACTACTATTGAAAGTGAGAATTATTTTTATTTGGGCAAAGTGGTGCCTGACGACAACACAGGGTATGTGTGATATGGCCTTTCTTTAATACCGACATTTTTACTTATGTCAAATTTCACAGTTCAGAAAGCCTTCACTACTTTTGCTTAAAATAGATCTTGTTTTCGTCTTTCTAATTACCTAACACTCCCAACAAATATTGATGTAAAATTCATATGTGATGATTATTTATTAAAGTTACCTGTGACCATCTTATACAAACGCTCTCAAACTACATCAATCATAATTCAAAATTAACCTAAATTGACTGCTAGACAACTTGGGGTCTTGGAAATAAGTCTAAAAATTTTCTCTGAGCTGAGAATAGCTCCTAGTAGAGAGACATATCATTTTCAACTACAAAGAATCCATTATCTGTGATGTTTTCATACCAAAATATAGATCTACTAAATAAGTAGCTCCCATAATTAAGGTAGGCTACTTAAAACAAATACACAAAAATACCATAGTAATGTTATCTTATAAGTTATCCTATCCTATTATATATAATACTAAATGGTTTATATACCTTACTGTCAAGTGAACCAATAGTAGTTAAAACACTACTGCAGTTTCAATACGTCAAAGGGATCTTCATCAGGTGTAGCAGGTTGTCAAGGTTTCAATCAAATTGAACTCGTCACATTATAAAAATTACACAAGAATAAATAAATACACACAGCGACACGGACACATACGAAATAAACAAACACAAACAGTTCATTTTTCATCGGCGACGACGGAATGCGCGGTGCATGCCAAGGTTTGGTCTAGACAGTCTAGACACATCCGTCATCGCCGGTACTGGTACGAAAAATGAACTGTTTGTTTTTTTTTCGTATGTGTCCGTGTCGTCGTGTGTATTTATTTATTTATTCTCATGTGATTTTTATAACGTGAATTTTACGCTATTTGCGCACGGGCCACCTTGTACTATAATATAAATAGTTTAAGATCGTACTTTACATTGCTGATGATGAATATTGACATAAATAAAAGTTATATAAAAGTATAAAATAACTAATCAGTTTGTAGAATTGCAATTTAATTTTTATAAAACAATAAATAACCATTATGAAATCAGCTTCTAATAAAATAGGTAATTAGAATCTCCGCATTAGGCCTACATATTCAGCATGTGGTTCAACAAATATACACCAGAGTGCAGAACCCGTAGGCCTACATTGAAACAGTAAGAAAGTCGAGTGAGCGAAGCGAATTAGCTCAACGTGAAGGCGAGTGAGTGCAGAAAACGAGCTCGTCTTGGTCTTGAACAAGACTTTTGGCACTTGGCATTTTAGCGCACTGTCTGTAACTGATATTACTATACAGAATTGTTTAGGTTTACCGATCAAATGCTCGGCCCCCTGGTACTAAGGTCAATATGTAATATGTGTAATAAGGTGTATGTAATATGTAATATGTGTATATTGTAGTGACTTATCGCACTTATAAAATCAGCCAAAAAAGGTAGCGAGTTACGATTTGCATTATTTGTGAAAATAGTTTTAAAAAAGTAGGATGACAAATAACCAGTTTATCACAAAACTGAAGTAAAGATTACTCTCCATCTTTCACTTTTATTTTCAGCCTCAATGTCACCAGAGATTAATAATCTTGATTCAAACCTACGTTATACATAAAGACACTATTTATTTGTTTCAATAAGATTAATCTTCTTTCCAATACAAGTTTATGTTACACTATGAGGACTATAAAAATATTATTTTATATTTTAAAATAAAGATGATCTTTATAATTTGCTCAGATCTTGTTATTAATAATACTGTAACTAAATTGAAAATATTAACATAATCTAAGGTTTAACCAACGCCCAAATGCATTGCTTTAGATTTCTTATTCTGGCATTTGGTTGCTAAGTAGTTAAAAAATCTGTTACTGTCATGAGCATTACTATTGACTATGTACATTAAGTGAATAGACTTGTCATAGCATCGGCATTTTTGAAACCTATGTATGTTGGCGCAATCTCGTGCGGTGTATATGAAGTACAAATGACATATGATAGATAAGTCAGTATTACCACTTCTCAACTAAGAAAGGAATATTTTATAACTGTTTATGTTGTGGTAAAGTGTTTTTGCAGCACTGTAATGAGAAGTCTATTCACGTTAGTGTACCTAGTCAATGGTATTACTGTTCCAACTGCTGCATTCTCTTTTGATAACAGTTACAATGTAACAGTAAAAAAAACTCCGAAATGGACCCTAATATTCAGCTGATAAAAAATGAATTCAGAAAATGTTTTAGCCAAAAAGATTCAAGATGATCTGTAAAATTTTTAAGAAAGGATTTTCATTGGTTGCCCACTTCCCCTCACCCAAATACATTCTCTGTCTCTCTCCCTCTGGAACCTGACTGGGATTTTTAAAAGAAGTATAAGTGTTACTGGGAGAAAGGTTACCGACGAGAAATGTTACTTATCAGATCACTGACTAAACAAAAGCAGCTTCTACTAAAAGCAAGGTTCTGCATTCCAGGCTCGTATCATGGGAAGGAGGAGGAGAAATGAGGGGAAGACCAAGGATGAAGAGAAAGGCGATGAGAAAATAGATGAAGATAAGGTTGAAGACGAGAAAAATGTTATAGTTAAACAAGAAAAAGACAATGTGAGTTGATGAGTTTTGCTTTTTTATTTCCTCTTTTACTTGTTACGGCAAAACTTTGTTTCTGTGCATGCTGATTAGATTTGTTTTCTTAAAATTTTAGTTACTCTCTGTTCTGTACCTTTGAATACATTACTGTATATGTTCATTTTTTTAAATGTTTGAATTTAGGTTAAAACTAATTATTACGTTAAATTCAGTACAAAATTAATTAATAATTTAAATTAAATCAAGTTAATTTGGGAATTGTTGTCTATCAGTTAAGATTGATAAGTTTGTGGATAGTAGTGGTAAATGTTGTAAGATTTGCCAATCTAAGATTATTTTAAGTTGATTAATAACCCCTAAAGAACTTGGGTAGGTTAGGGGGAGAAGGGGAGCAGAGAGGCACTTTTCTAAAATCGCCGGGCTTAAAAAATATTGTTAGGCCTTAAAATATGTTTCATCAAGATTTCAAAATTAATTAAATTTGAGATATATGTTATAACCAGTTTTTATTTTTTTAATTACAGCTAATTTTCTTTGTTTTTACCTGTTTGTTACAGGATTCTGATGAATAGACCCACTGAGTCTCTTTACATTATCCAAAGAAGCATCATTTTAGTTTGTTTTTTTAAAATAGGTTTTGTTTTTCAAACTGTCATGAGTTGTTTTTTCTCTCATTTTGTGACAAACCAACTGTTAAACCATGTTTTTTATTTCCTTGAGTAGGCTTACATTGTAAAGTTTCAAATGTTTATAAGACTTTGGTTTATTTATATAAACAAAATTTCGTGGTGATGTACAGATGAAGAATTTTGGCTGGGTTATGATTGATTTTAATTGCATTATTAAAGAAGTAATTATTGTTGAGACAAATTTCAAAGTACGCTAATAATTGTAATCAGCAATTGACACAGCACATCTTCTTACAAACAAATAGGAATCAGTGCAGCTACCTTTACTCAAAACCACATAAGCCTTGTTATAGTTTTTCCTACTTGGGTATCACTGAAAATGTAGCCTGGTCTATTTCTCTTTTCATTGAATTTTTATAATAAAAATAGTTTTCTTTAAGTAAAAAAATTAACAATGTTTTTCTAGGAACAATATGTAATGCACACCTGCTATTCCTTTATTTTAGTTAATGGTACTGGTAATGGTTTTTTCATTACTTTGTAAGCTAAAAAGGTACTAACAATTTATTACTTGGTGTCTTGCTGGTTTCTTGGTTCTTATAATTTGGCATAATATTTTTAGTTTCCTTTGAAATAGATTTAATATGTAAACCATATAATGTCACTAACTATGATGGTTTTAATTTGTTCCTATTGTATCGTAGTTTTTAAGCTTTTTTAATACCATACTTGAAATAATGATCTCCAAATAATAGTCTTAGAGTTTTTTGTTTTGTTGTTCTAATAAATATATAAAATTACTTTTCATTAATTTTACCTACCCTGCTGGAAACCTCTTTCACTCACAGACAAATTTTTATCTTCGTGAGTTTTGAACTACAGTTTAAAACAGTTTGGAGAAGTTATAGATTGAATATTTTTAAATGGAATTAAGATTTTATCAAATATTTTGTTCTTTGTTATAAGGGTTATTATTTGTGTTTTCATAATAGTCAAGTAGAAAAATTAAATTTCATATCAAACTGTGATAAAGAAAACTTGGTTTTATTAGAAGAATTTCGTTTAACCATCATGAATATTAGTCTTTAGGGTTAATAAAATTGAAACAATCATTTGTGACACCATGCACACTCACACAAAATTTTTTTCCAACCCAAAAATGTTTTACTGATTCACAAAATACATTTTCCCATATGCTTGAAAATACTAAAATCAAATATTCCTAAAACCTCAAAATATAAATCAATAAAACTGGAAATTAGTGTTTTCTTCTTGATTTTAAAGGATTTAGCTAAATTTGAATTACTGGTACCCTTAAAATAGAGTATGTCTCATAGTCCTCTATTGACACAAATTTTCAGGAATTACAAAAAGTAGTCTATCATTTTCAACCAGGATAATCACACAAACAGGGGCCTGTTTCATAAAAAGTGACAGGTTTGACAATTCCGACAATTTGACAAATTTGTTAAAACAATTAATTATTTGTAAATTATACTATTCGACAGGTGACGATTTTAAAATTGTAAATTATCACATGTTTTATATATTTTTTTAACAAGATGACAATTTTCACAAAAACACATGTTAAGAAATTGTCAAGACATGATATATTTGTAAGAAATATTTGACATAACATTGTAAATTTTAAAAATTATATGAAAAAAATTTGTAGAATTGTAGATATGTAAAATGTACCTGTCACCCTGTCATACCTGTCACTTTTTATGAAACAGGCCCCTAGGATGGTAACATATATAATGTTAATGATTTTTCTTATAGTTTTCCATGTAAAAAGTACCAGTTCCAGAATCTGCCTAAAATATTTCGTTAAAAAATTTTTTATTGGAGTTCACATGGTGTCATTGGTTGATCTCAAACGTAAACACCATTCTTTTTATTTACTCGTTTAATGATGCAGTTGCTTTACTCTGAGCTTTAGAAGGAGTTTGCATGGTGTCATTGATGGATCTCGGAGCGTAAACCATTATTTCTATATACTTGTTTAATGGTGCAGGTGCTTTACTCTGAGCTTTAGAAATGTCAATAACTGAATGAAGCATATTAATCACAACAAGCCTTAAGCTAGTCAGTCACCGGTTTCTAGTAAAGCTAAACTTTGATTGAGAGGTTTTAGTACTTAAACACAAATCATCTTCAAAATTTCCATTCTTCCAGTCCTTACATATTTCTTCCTCTGTAGTGTTTTCTCTCAAATCAACACCTCACTCAACTTCATTTTTCCACTGTATTTTCAGTCAATTTAGTTTTATCATTCAAAAGTACCAGGTTAACCGAGCCTTGCTCGTTGGTTTTAATTCACTTTTGTTATAGTGTCATGGTAATCAAGCTATTCGTAATCAAGCATGGTAATCTACCAAACTCTTAACAAATAACAGATGTTAAAAAACTGCTTAAAATTAATGTTCCTTTATTTTTCTTTACTTTTAGTTGTTATTTCGTTACCAAAATAGCAACCCATAAGACCAATGTTAAAAATTACGATTTTAAAACTTAAATTTAGGCCAAATTTGATTTTTTATATATTGAGGCTGTTTCTCAACTTATTTTTGGGCCAAAACACTCTTAAATGCAAAGTTTAAGCAAAATCTAACCGCTAGATTTCAAGATCGTGGAACACACATCCCTTTAGACATTGCTCGTATTATATCATTCAAAGTAATATTTAATCCTGATAATTTTTACTTCTTTGATACTTTCACTCCCTCTCTATCGTTCAAATGTTCCTCACTATTCCTTGAATTGCTTCATTTTAGGTATTCTTTGAGTATGAAAGGAGCTAGAGGATGTAATACATAACCCTTGATCATTAAAACTTTCTCCTCAGATTTCAAAGGCCACAACATTGTTAGAAGTGTACATATGTAAAAATACATGGGGTGTCGGAAAAATTAATCACATAAAAAAAAAATGTATAACTGAAAATGTTTAACATTTAGATTAAAAAATCAGTTTTCTTTTAACTGATCGTTGTGTTAATATAACATTTGTCATTAGCCTTTATTACAAAAACATTGTTATTCAGAAATAAATAGAAGAAATGGTCAGTTTAAAATATTCTAAAGTAAATGATATGCTAATAAAATGCTAGTAAAATGGGCGCTAAAACCCCTCAGAACGTCATGCGCCTTTTTTAAGTCCGATGAAAGTGGGAGTGGTTTTAAATGAAAGATGACTTGGGCTATTTGATTCGCTTTTTTATTTTTTAATTCATATTAAGTTATAGTGGTTCAATGTTAATCATCATAGCTTAGTTTGGGTTTAAATATGATGAAATCAAAAAACGAATCAAGTAGCCCAACTCTTTATCTTTCATTGAAAACCCCATCCACGTTTATCAGACTTGAAACAAAGGCTCAAAATGGGAGCAGGTGAAGACTACATGATAAATTTATCCACGAGCCCCCCCCCCCCTCCCTCTAGCGGCAGACACTAAAACTACTCGGCACGCAAGGCTACTTTCCGTGGCCAAATCTCCTTCACCATCATCTACCTTAGTCTTAGGCCTCACACCCTCTGAAGTGTAGCAGCGCTTTTTTTGTTTTTTTTTTGTATTTTTTTTACCACAGTGAATTGACACGAGAAGGCCCGTTCAGCGCAATGCGCTGCAATTATCAGATTATTTGGTGACCAAACTTCTTGGAATAAAAATTTAATTATAGTAAAGTCATACTACTACCAATATATTTCATCCATTGATCTTCATCACTAATTCTCCATCTTCCCAATGTGATAGTGTTGAGATTTGGTGGATGTCCTTTTATGTGATGGTTCTTATGCCAATTTGTCTTAAAGCCTCTGCCTTAAAACCCCTATAAAATTTAGAACAAATTCACAGACGTTGGAAGTAGATAGTTTGTCACATAAAAAACTTAAATGATAACAGAAGAAAAATCAATATTTAATTATAACTCCCTGGTCCTGTATGAGCTATGCAGCACTCACTGTTGTTTTTCGTTGTACTAAATGAGATAATAGCGGACATAGTGAATGAGCACACATTATTATTATTTATTATGTACTAAATCCTCTAACTTAACTTTCCATGGTATTACAGAATTTAAATAAAGGAATCACAAAAATTAAGAAAATCTGAATGTTGGTGTGGTCCATTGTTGTTTGATGTGATGTTTATATTTTGGTCAATATATATATATATATATATATATATATATATATATATATATATATATATCATTCTGCATTAAATTTGTTATAGTATCACAGTAAACAGGTTATTAAAAATATACCCACAACCAACTATCCCTTTTCCTAGTCCACAGCAGCTTAAACCCCATACGCAAACCTTTAGTATTCTATTTTAATTCTTGTTAACTTTCGTTGTTGTTTCAGTACCAATCTGATAACCCATAAGACCCACATCAAAAATTTCAATTTCCAAACTTCAACTTTTAAACTCCAGCATAATGAATTTTTTTAGGGTTTAGTTACTAAACTTGTTATGCCCAAATACACATAAATACAAAGTTTTAGCAAAATCTAAACGCTACATTTTGAGAAAAACGTAAAACACACAATTTGTTTCACACAATAAAAACTCCTCATATTAAATTATGGAATTTGTGTTGATAATTCAGTACCAGCAGTACAATTGCTTCTTTCGGCTTTTAGCATGTGTTTTTATGATTTAACTATCAACAGCGGATTTATTTGAGATTTAATCAAAATGTTCCCCATGTTAATCTTGTGGACAGAAAACAAACTTTAAGGGCTTCCCGTCCCCTTCAGAAAACAAATATCAAAAATGTGAAACCTTATTGCAAAACTTCAAACCAAGACGAATCTTATGAGTTCTCAAACATTGAATTTCCTCCAAAAATAAGGGAGAAGTAGTGTTTACAAAAAAACGTCTTTACATATTATATATATAGATAGTTTCTCGCCCTTAGTATGGTTGTTACCAAAGTGAAACATATTCAGGTAGTTTTTCGCAGTAGGCACTTGACTGTGCAGGCAAAATAATCGCTCTATCCCCTTGGCCCCCTCCCCCTCTTAAAAATTAAATATTTTGGTTTTATAAAAGTACAGGACTAATCTATTTATTTTTGGAATGAGTTCATCAATCATTCAACTGTTATTACACATCAGGTTTTTTTCTATAACTAGTGACTTTGTTTTTATTATTTCTTTAAATTAATCTAATAAAAATTATTTTCTCGTCTGTGTGGGTTGGAGCAATTTGGAAATCAATACCTTTTTTAATCACTGAATTCTATTGGAAATTGGAAGATTCCAATAAACTATACCCCTAGACGGGATACTCTTTTCCATACTGTTTAACACCTCTTAAAAATTACAAATGAAATTTTTTCCTGCTTTTTCCCACTCGGCTCGTTTTTGCTATATTTTGTTGCATTATCGAGATAGAGTAATAATACTCTTAAATAATGAGGACACGTTATAATTGGCAGTAAATTTGATTGTCAAAATATCAATGATACCTTGAATTGAGGTATCAAGAACTGGAATTGGCCCATCTATTGTTTTATAACTTCAGGTAAATATATTGTATTCTTTCCTTTAATATTTTTCAAAACTTCTTTCTCTTTAAAGGTGATGTAAACTGCATGACTCTCTTTCTTGTAAAAATTTTTAGTTACATATGTCTTGGGAACCTTCTTTTCAAATAGAGGTTTCTAATTACAATTCAAAACGTTTTATATGCTTTTAGCTTAGCTATTTGTTATTGTACATTAGAACGTGTGTGAAAAAAAATTACTGGGAACCTCATCCAGCTTTTAAACGCCACTGTTTTGTTACCGCAATCGTTCCTTGGGCTTGCAAATGACAGCCTCCACATTGGTTGGGAGGAGGTCCAATCTTTATTGTGATCCCATATTGACATTACTCCAGTCAGATAAGCAGCTCGTGAAGCAATAACCAATCTTGAACTACATCATATTTCAGCTGTTAGAATACCAATACAAGGTCAACCTGAGTAACATGATCGAATGTGTCTCAACCAAACCTAATCGCCACAGCAAGTTGTTAAGCAATTAGTCACTTTTTATGAGGTACCAAAAATAAAGGTGTAAAATCGGTGCAGGTGAAGCACTGCATGAATTTTATATTCACGAGCCCCCCGCCCCCCGCCCCCCCCTTACTGACAGTCTAATGGCAGTTTAAAGAAAAATCTTCATCAATTCTCTTTAAGGAGGACAAGCAGAAATAAATTTAAAGAGATCTTATTTACATTTACCAGGAATTGTATTTTGTAGTGTACATACAGTTTTGTTGTTAAACAAGAATTTAAAAGTTCCACCTGTCATGATTTTGTTTTTTAAATTGAATTTCTTATTCTTGTCTTTAATTATGTTTTTCTTTACCTACAGATGGCTATTTCTTCCTAGTGCATGACATCTCACCAGCTTTAGGATTTAAAGTCAGTCCTAACACTTTTCTAGGGCCGCATGTTGTGTCATATCAGTAGTTTATAATACACTAATCTAGTATTTCACTATTTAAAAATTTTGTTTAACATTTTTTTAGGCTAGTGCAGACGATGAAGGGAACTGGAAAAGGCGGAAGACAAATGATGAAAAAAATGAAAAAGACGAGTCGATGGAACTCGATGAGTCGAAACATGATGAATCCAAAGATGGGATCGTGGACAGCGTTTGGGAAGAGGTTGATAAAGACTTAGATGAGGTGTATACAGAAATTCAAAAAGATGGAGATGAAGCGGCTGAAGAAGAAGAAGTAGAGGAGGAAACTGTCACACCAGCTGCGAAGACACAGAAGGGTCGCGGTGGTAGGGGAGCGCGACGAGGGGGTAGGCGCGGAAAGTAAACAGCAAAGATTATCTTTTATGAATTATCTTTGTGGTTGATTTTATCAGTTGTATCACAGCATAATTGTCAGTCATAGGGATGAAATTAGGTGAAAAATTATTTTTATTAATTTTTATAGGTTTATTGATTTAGTGATTATTGTACATTGTGTTCAAATGAGAATATGTGTGTGGTTACTGGAATTCAGTGAGTTCTCTAATCAAGAAGAAGTTGTACTAATCAAGAAGAAGAAGAACTTTCAGTGATAAAAATCAATAATGGATTTTATAATATGATTATTTTGCATGGTTTTAAACATAATACTTATGTTTCCCCATAATATATTTTAATCCAAGGAATTATGAATAGATAACTATCAGATATTATATAATTACAGTACTCTTAGCTAGATTAAGTTGCTTGTACTTTATTTTCAATAAACTCCTATGTATTTAAAACTGTTCTTCTAATTTTACTGACCATTTTAAATTTTTCAAGACGTGCATACAAAAGGTTACTCAATTTTTTGCCTTAAACTATTTTTATCGTTTATTTTGGACAACTACGCTATTAATTTCAGAAGTACTGAAATCTGCATATTTGGTACAATTCTCACAAGAAACCTCTTTTGTCTGCCGAGCTAAAATTTCAGTAGTTGTATGGGATTAATTCATCTTTAAAACTTATCATAATTTTTTTATTTAATAAAGTAAAATAATAAATAAATTCAGCAAAAAATTATTTTTATCTGCTTGGATTTAAGCGGAATTCACTTTAAAATTATGTCACTTTGAAGACCAACAGGCAGCAAATAAAATCCCAAAAAATGGCAGATTTATTCAATATACACAGTGATTTCAATGTACCCGATAATCCGAAATGATTAGGTCCAGACCTATTTAAGATTAACAAAACTAAACGTAATATAAACATAATATTAAATACAGCGTGTTATTAAGTTTACTGGTAAAGAACAACACAAGTTGACTCCAGTTATTGACATTTAACAGTCTGAAATGCTGGCTCGGTTTTCAAATGCCGTATAGGCCCAAGGATAATAGAATATGGGGAGGTTGTCTCAGTCGTGTATGCATCAAATTTGTGCTACGTCATCGGCCGACCCATCAGCTGGCTGTTTTAAATCAGATGTCAACTTTCTTTGTTTACATTTTCTTTGTTTTTGTTTCCGTTTTTACCGCAAGTATTGTGGTTACGTTATAACGATAAAGAAGATTAATGAATTTTATTTTACATTTTATTCAGTTTCGGCACCCCGATAGGTTAGTCAACATTACACTGGAATGAAGACCATTATTAGACACGATAACTTGCTACTGGGACCAATTTTTTCATTACCGGTACAACAATTGTGGACAGGGATATTACAATTTTTGGTCCTCGTTTAAGGCCATTTAACAATGCCTAATCAGTATCGTAGCGATCGCCTTCCTGCGATCCAATCTTCCTTTGAACCCCTGTTTCAAGGTCTGATTGAGTATACGGCAGATTAGTGTAAGCTCCCCAAAATTTACATTCACCAAACTCGACGAGTCTATCATTGAGTCGTCTTTGTGAAGTTTAACTACAATAAATTAAAATGGTACAATTGTAAGTTGTGCAAAGGGCAAAAAAGTAAATGTTAACGGCATAGTGTATAGGGGGCTATGCATGTTTTATTTCATTTCTGGTAAACTATCTTCACGCAAATTACACAATAGGCCTATGTAATAAGCAAGAAATCCAGCATACCCAATATCCCCATAACGACCTGACTATTGTAACAAACATCAATGTTATGAAATTTTTAATTAAAATACTTATAAAATTCATTTACACAAACAAATATTGTTCAAAAATTGCTCGAGTTATTCGTCCGAACTCCTAGATTTATTGGATGATAGGCCTATTGCAATAAACTAGTTGTAATTAACTAAGGAAATGATTATTGTTGGATAAAATAATCTAGCTTTTAAACCTTAAAATGTAACATTTATACATTCAAATTAGGATTTAATGATGAGTAGTTTTTCCATGCAAATATTTTGGTGACCTCACACCTCCAGAGATACTAAGACTTAAATTCGCCCATATAAACTCTCGTAAGTTTGAAAATCTGAAAGATATTGTACGGTAATCAAAGTAAACAATCTTGAAAATATGATTTAAAATATTTTTTAAATCATAATTAAAAGATATTTAATGAAATTTCACGGATAAAATATGACATTATTATTAAATCTGTGGTCCCCGATGGAATGGCACGTCCATAAAAATTCTGCTGATTAGTTCCAATTTTTCTCACTAGTATCGCTAGGGCGGACAGGGTCGGCCGGTGACGTCACGATTCCAGCTGACACTGTCTACATAGGCCTTATGGGAATGAGACAACCTCTTCTGTTTCTTATTTAATAGCCTTGGTATAGGCCTACATCACATTATGCCGTGAGGGTAAAATCAGTCTAAATTTAGACGTTTAAACAGAGCACTGTAGTTACTTGTTCTCTTTTCAAAGGATCACTTCCTTTGATCTCTTTCCTTCCAAAGAATCACACAACTGGTTTTTGGCTTCTGTTTTATTTATTTTGTGGAAATCAGGTGAAAAAGTGGGCATAATCTGTTTTGTATTTTACAATTGGTTTGCATTTTACCAACCATATTATTGAACTTGTTTTGTAATTTGGGACAGGTGTTTATATCTCTAGAATAAATACCGTGGTCCTCTACCAATAGTCAAACAATAACTACGCAGTTCAAGTTCAAGAATTTATCACCGTATTTTTCTTAAAAGTGAGAACAGAGTGTCGAAATGTAAACAATATTGGAATTTAGTATAGAGTACCGTACAAATATCCTTTAGTACTATTCATAGCGTGCATCTTATCTCTTCCTAAAACCATTTTGTTTGCAAATTCATCCTTTGTAACTGTTATAACTCAATTTTTTGTACTTAACTTTTTTTTTTTTTTAAGGCTTGCGTAACAAGGGCAGGCCATCTACGCTTCACCTGCTTATTTTTTTATGCACACGCTTATTTGCTTAGTTTTTCATGCACAAAGTGCATGAAAAACGCGGTGCATAGCGGCGACCAAGGAACTTCTGTCCCCGCCATCAAAGTAAGCTCGTGGTTGCACACCCTTAACATGTTGGCTACCAATCGTCACATATATGTGACATAATGTTAAAAAAAAAACCTTTAAAATAGACCAGCGTCACATATATGTGTGGCTCAAGGTGTTTCCAGTGGTCCGACAACACATAATATATGGGACGCTGTGGTTGAATCCAGTGGACAGATATTTGGGACGCAGTCACCGTTCAGTTAAATGATTCACCACGCTCATTTTGCACACTGAATCGATCCACAACCTGTTTATCGGTCTATAGGAATGTGTGACACACAGGTGTTGTCGCTTCGTCTCGAGTACGACCTCGATTTTGATTTTTTACTGATTTTCAAAGTTGACCATTTTGTCTTATCACATGTTGCCATTAGTGTTTGTTTACTACACATTCCACATTTCGTTTTTTATTGTGTGACACATTGTCCTGTATATTTTTGTATTTTTTAGTGTAGTAAAACTTTTTTTGTTTATTTTCTAGTCATCCAACTCATGACACGTATGTGAGACAGTGGGTCTAGAGCAAACAAACATAATACAAAATATTACTATACACCGATGTCACACATATGTGACACAATAAAAATGCTGAAATAATATTTTATTGCAACTTTCGTGAGTAAATATATATATATATATATATATATATATATATATATATATATATATATTACATTTGATCTATATAAAGATACTGAAAAAATTTATTCGGTCTCGTGGTTACTGTTGGTCGCAATGCCTGTGGCGAGAGTTTCGATTACTAGACTCGGTCTGCTGGGAACTCCCGGCGACCCGGATTCCCGACCGTCGGTTGCCAATAGCTTAACTCAGTTTAAGATGGGGTAAGTAGAGTCAAATTAAATGTACAGGGTGAATTTCTTAAAGGGATCCAATACTTAATTTTTAGCGAATTTCCCTATAGGGAATACGCTATTACGGTAGTAGCCATGGTAAGACCTAAGACCGGGACTACTTTACTTTTTCATTTTGAGGTCCCCAGAAGCCAAAAACACCATTCGTTCACTTTCATATATATGTATATATGTATATATATATATATATATATATATCTATATATCTATGTGTCCGTGGTACTGATAACTTTTGAAGGGGACCTCCGATTTTGATGAAATTTGGTGTGAAGGTGTAAGACCAGGTCTATTTTCATGAGTTCGCGAACCAGCGTGATCGGGTTATGGGAACGGGGTTTTATGGGGTTTCAAAGGGGTTAAAAATGGGTTTTTGGCATTTTTGGACCTCACTTTTCAAAATTTATCAATTTTAACTGAAACCATTTAAAAGAGCTCAAAAAAACAAACAATTTGGTATTTTGAATTTTCATCTTAGCATAAGTGGTTACGGGGAAAATCCAAAAATATGTTTTCCATGTTATTCTTATGGGAAATCAAGAAAACCCTATATCTTGCTTATTTATTGACATAACTTAATCAAATTTGGTATGTACATTATCTAGATAGGGTTTAACTTATACTTGCTTACAAAACCCATATGGCGGCAAACCTACATACTCACCCCCATGGGGTTTATGGGGAAAATAAAAAATCACCATAGCTTGATAGAATTTTGTGTTTATATTCACCAATTATTGATTAACTTAGATTTTCTAACAACACCCCATGGCAGCAAACCTACATACTCGATCCTATGGTGTTTTTATGGGGAAAGTAAATAATCTGAAATTCCATTGGAAATTCGCTGAGTACGCAGGTCTGCTGCGACGGGGTATTTTCAGTATCTGACAGTACGGTATACTTCTTACGGGGGTGGGGACCCCCTTTACTTTTTTATTATGCTTTCAGGTATGTATTTCACTTTTCAAAGTTTTTATAATATGGCGGCCAACTTTAAAATTTCTTTCCTTCATTTTATGTTATTTTTTTAATTTCCATGTCATTTAAAGACTTGTTTAGGCTACTAATGTTTCTCTAAACCTTTTGGTTGGGAAGCTAAAGGCAATTCTAAAGCTAAGTTCATTTCTAGTTCAACAAGGAATTAAAAATTAACTTTAATTGCCTCTAACTACTTAATCGTTAGGTTTAGAAAAAAATTGTAAAGAATAAAAAAGTCTTAAATGGCATGGTAATTTAAAAAATTCCATAAAATGTAGGGAAGAAATTTTAAAGTTGGCCGCCATATTATAAAAACTTTTAAAAGTGAAATACATACCTGAAAGCAAAATAAAAAAGTAAAGGGGGTCCCCACCCCCGTAAGAAGTATACCGTACTGTCAGATACTGAAAAAAATTAAGTATTGGATCCCTTTAAGAAATTCACCCTGTACATTTAATTTGACTCTACTTACCCCATCTTACACTGAGTTAAGCTATTGGCTACCGACGGTCGGGAATCCGGGTCGCCGGGAGTTCCCAGCAGACCGAGTCTAGTAATCGAAACTCTCGCCACAGGCATTGCGACCAACAGTAACCACGAGACCGAATAAATTTTTTCAGTATCTTTATATAGATCAAAATGTAATATATATATATATATTTACTCACGAAAGTTGCAATAAAATATTATTTCAGCATTTTTATTGTGTCACATATGTGTGACATCGGTGTATAGTAATATTTTGTATTATGTTTGTTTGCTCTAGACCCACTGTCTCACATACGTGTCATGAGTTGGATGACTAGAAAATAAACAAAAAAAGTTTTACTACACTAAAAAATACAAAAATATACAGGACAATGTGTCACACAATAAAAAACGAAATGTGGAATGTGTAGTAAACAAACACTAATGGCAACATGTGATAAGACAAAATGGTCAACTTTGAAAATCAGTAAAAAATCAAAATCGAGGTTGTACTCGAGACCAAGTGACAACACCTGTGTGTCACACATTCCTATAGACCGATAAACAGGTTGTGGATCGATTCAGTGTGCAAAATGAGCGTGGTGAGTCATTTAACTGAACGGTGACTGCGTCCCAAATATCTGTCCACTGGATTCAACCACAGCGTCCCATATATTATGTGTTGTCGGACCACTGGAAACACCTTGAGCCACACATATATGTGACGCTGGTCTATTTTAAAGGTTTTTTTTAACATTATGTCACATATATGTGACGATTAGTAGCCAACATGTTAAGGGTGTGCAACCACGAGCTTACTTTGATGGCGGGGACAGAAGTTCCTTGGTCGCCGCTATGCACCGCGTTTTTCATGCACTTTGTGCATGAAAAACTAAGCAAATAAGCGTGTGCATAAAAAAATAAGCAGGTGAAGCGTAGATGGCCTGCCCTTGTTACGCAAGCCTTAAAAAAAAAAAAAAAAAAAAAGTTAAGTACAAAAAATTGAGTTATAACAGTTACAAAGGATGAATTTGCAAACAAAATGGTTTTAGGAAGAGATAAGATGCACGCTATGAATAGTACTAAAGGATATTTGTACGGTACTCTATACTAAATTCCAATATTGTTTACATTTCGACACTCTGTTCTCACTTTTAAGAAAAATACGGTGATAAATTCTTGAACTTGAACTGCGTAGTTATTGTTTGGCTATTGGTAGAGGACCACGGTATTTATTCTAGAGATATAAACACCTGTCCCAAATTACAAAACTAATTCAATAATATGGTTGGTAAAATGCAAACCAATTGTAAAATACAAAACAGATTATGCCCACTTTTTCACCTGATTTCCACAAAATAAATAAAACAGAAGCCAAAAACCAGTTGTGTGATTCTTTGGAAGGAAAGAGATCAAAGGAAGTGATCCTTTGAAAAGAGAACAAGTAACTACAGTGCTCTGTTTAAACGTCTAAATTTAGACTGATTTTACCCTCACAGCATAATGTGATGTAGGCCTATACCAAGGCTATTAAATAAGAAACAGAAGAGGTTGTCTCATTCCCATAAGGCCTATGTAGACAGTGTCAGCTGGAATCGTGACGTCACCGGCCAACCCTGTCCGCCCTAGCGATACTAGTGAGAAAAAATGGAACTAATCAGCAGAATTTTTATGGACGTGCCATTCCATCGGGGACCACAGATTTAATAATAATGTCATATTTTATCCGTGAAATTTCATTTAATATCTTTTAATTATAATTTAAAAATATTTTTATTTAGGTTTAGAAAAAAATGATAAAGAATAAAAAAGTCTTAAATGGCATGGTAATTTAAAAAATACCATAAAATGTAGGGTGTTCTATAAGAAATTTTAAAGTTTCCATTATATTGGAAAAATGGCAGAAAATTTTGAAAAGTGAAATACATATCTGTAAGCAAAATAAAAAAAGTAAAGGGCGGTCCCCCATAAGAAGTATACTATTTGATATACAATTGAAAAGTTAGCTATTGGATCACTTTAAGAAACTCACGCTGTATTTAGCTACAACAAAATTTTTTGTTGGCAGTTAATTTTTTCAAGATGTAAGGCGGGCTAGACAAGTGCTTGAACATTACATAGTCCCAAGAACAAACTATGTAACTATGTTCACTAACATGAATAGACGTTTATTATGCAGGGTTGCCACAGACATTAAAAGTCAGGAATAGTCAGGATTTTTGGGTTTTGGTCAGGAAAAGTCAGGAAAATGTTTGAAAAAATGGCGAAAGTCAGGAAAAAATTGGGAAAATGTGCAAAAAGTCAGGAAAATTTGCAGTGGCACAAACCGACCTTCTCGATTTTCGATTGCTCTTATAATCAGAATTACTAAGTAGTGGGTAAAATGTATTAATTTTATACATTAATTACCTATTGATAATGTATTTAAAGTAAATTTCTATTGTGTTTTTCATTGTTATAATGTTAGTTTTTACATTATTATTGGAACACTTTGTTTTATTTTTAGCCAGTTTTTCAACAGGGAATTTAGCGAATTTCCCTATAGGGAATACTCTATTACAATAATACTCATAGTAAGACCTAAGGCCGGGCCCATATTACTTTTTTGTTTTGAGGTCCATAGCAGCTAAAACAACGTTTGTTAAATGCATATTATGTGTATATATCTATATATGTGTCCGTTTACGAAATAAAATTTGAAAGAGACCTTTTATTTTGGTGAAATATTTTATGAAGGTGTAAGACAGCGTTCTTCAGGATAAGTTCGAAAACCAGGTTGATCGGACTATGGGAACACTGTTTTATGGGGTTTAAAAAATGTAAAAATTTTGGTATTTTTTACCCTAAATATTTTAATTCATCAATTTTTAAAGAGGCCATTTAAAAGAACTTTAAAAAAACAAATAATTTAGTATTTTGAATCATTTACTTAGCTTCACTGGTTACAGAGAAAATTTAAAAAAAACAAGTTTTTCATATTATTTTTATGGGAAACCAATAAAACCTTCTATATTGCTTATTTTTTGACATTTCCCAATAAAAATCTCAATGGGCTTAATTATGGACTTAAAAATCTTAATGGGCTATAGGTAAGTAAATAATTTTTTTAAATTTTCTTTAGTAAATTAAATAAACCGTTGGAAATTCGCTGAGCATTTTGCTGCGACGGGGGTATCTCAATTAAAATTTAAGCGATGGGCAACTATGGGGATAGAGGAGATTGCATTAAAAAAATATTATTTAAAAGAAATTCGTTAAAAACAAAAAACGAGTCTTTATTTGAAAACCCCGTGGTGCCAAAAAGTCAGGAAAAATCTCTCAGATTGGTCAGTAAAAGTCAGGAAAAAAGGCTTAAAAAATTCTGTGGCAACCCTGTTATGGTAGTAGGCTTGTCAAAAACCATTTAACGGTAAGGCTATCTTCCGCAGGGCATGTGAAGTACATGTGACTATGATAGGTAAATAAAACCTAGAAAGCAAAATTAAATTGCAGCATCTTTTTTCATTTGCCATGACAAATTAAAAAGTTTGCAACAAAGTAGTCATGGCAAACCTGAAAAGTTGCCGCAAAGGTTTGCCAACTTTCCTAGTTTTATGGGGGCAAAGTTGTGACCAATTGCTGTGAAAAAATATCAATAAAGTTGTTTTGGATAATTATTGGCCACTTTTTCATCTTAGTTCAGCAATTTCGCAAATAATTCCTTTAGTTAATTTGTGCATGAATACTTGTAAATAAGTGCATTTCTGCTAACCAATATATTTCTAAAATTAAAATTAAATAAAGCAAAAATACAATATCCGTACACAGATTTGTACCCACCAACTCTCGCTTACTGTCCTAGCACTCTAATCTCCCAAGCCATTTGAACGAAATACAAGGACTATATTTACTACTGTAGTTATACTTTTAAAACTCGGCCTTCGCTGGTACACTTGCAAAATTTGTAATTCAAAGTCAAGAAGTTGCCCCAAACTTAAAGTAACTATAACCAAATTGAAAATTTTCGGGTGTTGTTAAAAAAAAAACTATGTTTGTTAGTTGCTTTTTATATTTTTAATATCAATGAATATGAAATAAACATGGTGCCTAAGTTAATATTTATATCAGTTTAAAACAGGACTTCTTCAAATATATAAGCGTTATTAGTAAATGTGAAACATTGGTTAAAATGAAATGTGAAAATTGCATTATTAGTCTAACCCGTTTTTACTTTTACGTTTTTCCATCATTTTTATGTAAGAAAAATATTATTTGTTTAACTTTTATTTTTTGAAAAATTAAATCCTAGATTTTAAAGTATTATAGAGACATTTCTGTGCAACTCTCTCCTCTTGAAAATTAAAGAAAAATATTTCTTTAAGAAGTTAAATGTAAAATTATCATAAAAATAAAACTTGAAAATAACATTATGAATAACACCATTAATTATATTACTTTTACATTTTTTTCATCTTTTTCATGTGGAAAAATCGTTTTCTATTTTACTCTTATGTGTTATGGCGTTTTTACATGAAAATAACATTATTTTTACCTTGGGGGTTGACTGGGAGGATTTGGAAATTTTGATACACAAATCTAATGCAAATTATTAGCAAAGTTGCATGACAAAATTTTTGTGGCGTACATAAACACAGTTGTTGCAAATTTGTCAAGGCAGCTTTGGAGCAAATGTTGACACACAAATCTAATGTAAATTATAGCAAAGTTGTCATGACAAAGTTGTTGTGGCATACATAAACATTAAATATAATTTTATATTAAAGTAAAGGGTCGATTACACCTCAAATTGATGGTTTATCGACCCTCTCAAATGAAATATAATTAAAATAAGATAGAGGCTCGATGGACCATCTATTTGAGGTGTAATCGAACCTATAATTAATAAAATAGGATAGAGGCTCCAAAACTATAAATGTATTAAAGATAATTTTATATTAAAGTAAAGGGTTGATTACACCTCAAATAGATGGTCCATCGACCCTCTCAAATTAAATATAATTAAAAAATTATAGAGGCTTGATGAACCATCTATTTGTGGTGTAATCGAACCTATAATTAATAAAATAAGATAGAGGTTCGATGGACCATCTATTTGAGGTGTAATCGAACCTAACTGTTGTTGATACATTATTTTATATTTAAAGGGTTGATGGACCATCGAATCATAATACAAACATTTATTTTACTTTATATTTAAGTGTGATGGTCCATTTATATTTTAAGTTAAATTATGATTTCACAAGGGTTGATGGACCATCGAATCATAATACAAACATTTATTTTACTTTATATTTAAGTGTGATGGTCCCATTTATATTTTAAGTTAAATTATGATTTCACAAGGATTCCACAAGGGTGGTCCATTGATTTTGTATGTTAAAAAACTAACTTTTACTCCAGGGTCG
The DNA here is from genome assembly GCA_030545055.2 of Neoaliturus tenellus. NCBI lineage: Eukaryota > Metazoa > Arthropoda > Insecta > Hemiptera > Cicadellidae > Neoaliturus > Neoaliturus tenellus. The sequence goes on from CM061531.1 coordinate 220,401,126, forward strand.
ATGGACCATATATTTGAGGTGTAATTGACCTAGCCCCGTTATTTTTTGTCTTAATTTTCTTACTTTACAGTTATTACATGTTTATGGACCCAGATGGACTTTACAGTCCACTGCACCCACCGAGGTGTGAATGGTAGATACTGTACAATACACACACTTTCAAATAACAACGCAGCAACGATCAGTCAACCCTATGAGATCAGCCTGCCCGATCACACTGAGATCATAGCTAAAAGTAGTGCTCTGCGTTACCAGTGGATGCTTGGCTTCTGGGCAGTAAAATGTCCTGTTGGGTTTTGAGTCACATCCCATCACCCCACAATTTTTCCTAGAAAAACTTTTGCAATACATATATAAAGAAACTGAATACTAGTCATCTAAAGTTGAAAAGTAAATACAAGATGTTGTATTACACAGAGTAATACAGGAGCAACTTTCTGACCACATATTATATTTGCATGTTTTGATGTATTTATTAATCAAACACTTGTAAGCGTAGGATCGCGCAATGAATATATTTGTCAAACGCAATTCTTGGGAACGGTTTAAAAAATTGTAATAGTTTTACAATATAGGAAAAGGATCTGGGCTAAAATAATATCAATGATTTTTTATCTACAGTACATATATTTTGCTTAAAACTACAAAGCATTAAACGCGATGCTTACTTAATTATCTTTTAGACTAAATTAAAACTAAAAATTTAAAAGTTGAAACAAAATGTAGTTGAAATAAACACATCATATTTACAATATATACAGCCTTTGGAACAAAGATTAACTCAATGATCTATTGTCATAGTTTACAATGAATTGTCAATTTATTATCAAATGTACTATTCTGTGAACCTGATTCACAAAACCTGCATTTGCTGAGGGAAACCAAGTCCAATGCTTGACCCACACCCTACACAACTCAAGTGAGGACCCTGGGTTTGACTAGAGCCGTGTAGAGGCCGGTGCCGGGGGTGGCCCCGTCCACACCCTTGGTGGACGGCGGCTCCGTCCCCGGGGGCACACAGAAGTCGTACCTCTGTAGCAGACTTGAGGTAAACAGGAATACATTGGAGCGCGCCAGCGTTTGGCCGATGCATCGGTGTTTACCTGAAACATTTCAACATTTAGTCCATTGTTTCAACACTTAGTAATGCAGTTAAGATCAGATTCTCTTATTTGTTTTGTCTTCATTGTGATGAGACAGGTAGAATAAATTAATTTAAAGTTTGCTCGTTAGCTTTAAAATCAAAATCTTAAAATTCAGTGGCTCGATAAGATCTAGGTATAAAACAAAACATGATTAGATCAGTCAATTAATATATTGGGAGAAGTCGACATGGCAGGATGTATGAATTTTTCTTTGATAAATGGGTTTGTGGTGGTTATGCGATGTACATACTAAAAGTACCCGGAATTTCACTAGGAGCTTCAGCTGCAAGAGAGTCGGAAAGGTACAATTTTGTATTTATTTTAACAATATCTAGAGAACCATACATGATAGCAAAACAACATAAACCACAAAAATAATTCTCTTAAAATTTTCTACAACTTTGTCATTTACCTTTTTATCCATCTATTTTAACTTCTGAGATATAATTTCATAAATGATAAAAAATAATTGATCAAAAGTACAATATTGTAGTTTTTTGAAAATATAAAAAATCATAAGCCATTGGAGAAAAATTTAAATTACAAAAAGAAAGATAAATAAAATTTACTACATTTTTGCAATTTGTCATTTTAATATTCTACTAAAATATTGTACTTTTTGATCAATTATTTTTTTATTATTTATGAAACTATATCACAAAAACTAAAATAGAAAAAAACAAGTAAATGACAAATTTGTAGAAAATTTAAAGAGGATTACTTTTCTAATTTACATTATTTTGTTATGATGTATGGTTCTCGAGGTGTTGTTTAAAAATACAAAATTGTACCTTTCCGGCCCTCTTACTGCTGAAGCTCCATGTGAAATCCCCGAGACTTTTAGTACGTACATCCTACAACCACCCCAAACATATTTATCCAAGAAAAGTTCATACCTCCTGCCATGTCGTCTACAAACTCTTTATTGGCTGGACTAGAATAGTAAGGATGTAACAAAATGTAAATAGTCCAGGCTCTGAACAGGTTGAGCATGCACGAAAGTCTAACAAAATTTGACTTTGGATTATTGTTGAGGACATTTAGTAGATGTCAAAAACCGATGTTGCCACATTTCCAGAATGGGCACAACACGGGGGACGGCCTCTAGAGGAAGTTGTAGAGGAAACTGTATTGGCCTATGTCATGTTGTATATCATTTTAAAGGTCTTTGAATATAGATTCGAATGTCACAAACCCGATCTCCAAAGGTCGAATATAACGCGAGTTATTGCGTTTTGAATATTCGGCAAAATGCTTTTTATGCAAAGTTTGACTACCTGCCATTTCTGACTCGAGCGTTAATTTAAGGTCGGCTTTGCGGCATTGTTTTCTGTTAAACATGATCCTAAAGCTCACATTAAATATTTCATAAAAGATGTCATGGGTTGTCCCCTATCGGGCTGAAAATCCTGCTGCAATCATAATATTTCGGACAGCAATAGAAGACGGCAAATGAAGACTTAAAATAAAACATTTAACTTTATTTAAAGCGCCACTTGTTACTTAAATATCGAAATTTTTACAAATCCTTAGTTTTTTTTTGTCTTAATCGCTAACAAATAGCTTTACAGAAAATATTATACAATTATATTAAAGAAGGATAAATTTGTGACATTTTAAGCCCAACAACACATATGTAGCGTAAATAATGACCCAAAAAACATAAATTGTAAATAAACCAATTTTTTAAAGATTGGTTAAAATGGAGATTTTTTTCAATATTTCCACTCCTATATAGTTGTTTCAAGAAAACACTTTATAGATTTATGGTGTTTGTTATCCTATTTTCTATAGATAAATAATACGAGAACGTATGAATGAAACTAAGAGAGGAAGAATATAAAGTTAATTTGTAAGAATTTTATTTTAATAGGCCACAGAGGTTTAAAAAAATGACCAAAATATTTTTTTGTCAATGAATGCCCTACTTAAGATAAAACTATATAGTCTAGTCAAATTGTGGTTTGACCCGGAAGTAATTGCAAACTAATATATTTTGACCGATTCTTATGTAAAATTACCTGAGAAAAACAATGGTGAAAAGTCTACCACTCTCTAAGACGCTATGCGTTCGCCTGTTATGGCCAATTTTTCAAAATCGCGGCTGAAGTAGTTTTCCTGAATATCTTTTGGACTGTTAAAGACAGCTAAATTTTGTAAATTAGTGAAATTTAGAAAATAAAATGCACATTTTGATATATAATATGTATTGGTTGTTGTATTTAATAAGGATGGTATTGCATTTTAAAGCTACTTTCAATTGTGGGCGTTTAAGTGAATTTCGTTTATTGGGAAAATCATATTACGGTGGTGCCAAAGGTTAGACATAAGCCTTTAACCGTGTAAACTTCTTACTACAGAGTCTCTAGATACCAAAATTACCATTCATTAAATTTTTCATACCTGCATATATATACTTATTAAGATACATATATAAATATGTACTTAAAACAATATATATAAATTCATATATAAATTCCATTAAGCCGGTAAAACTCTTAACGAAACGGGCGATTTTAATCAAACTTGACATGAAGGTGTGGGACTAGGTGTATGTCCACTAGTTGTGTCGATTGGGATTATCGGACTATGGGAAAAGGGTGATAGGCCTATACATGTTCCCAAGTTAAACCCAAGTTACAAATTAACTTTATATTTTTCCTTTTTTAGTTTCATTCATACGTTCTCGTATTATTTATCTATAGAAAATAGGATAACAAACACCATAATTCTATACAGCGTTTGCTTGAAACAACTGTATAGTGGAAATATTGAAATAAATCTCCATTTTAATTAATCTTTGAGAAATTGGTTTATTTTTAATTTATGTATTTCGGTCATTATTTACGCTACATATGTGTTGTTGGGCTTAAAATGTCACAAATTTATCCTTCTTTAATATAATAATGTAATTTTTACTGTAAAACTATTTGTTAGCGATATAGACAAAAAAAACTAAGGATTTGTAAAAATTTCGATATTTAAGTAACTAATGGCGCGCCCCGTGGGGCGCGGTCGCACCTCGAGGTCGAAAACTTGGATTTTATATAATGAGCCCAACACTAACAACATATCAAAAAATCAGAACTACCCGACCTTTTGCACACCAAAATGTATAATTTTACTGGACTATTTTAGTGCATGCTCAACCTGTTCAGAGCCTGGACTAAAAAGACTGTAGAAATTGTTGTAAACACCTAAACTGTTTTGTAAAGTACGGTAGGAAACAGTAAAAATTCTAGAAAAATCAAGCTGCTAAAAAATATTAACAAAAAAGTTGTACATGAACAGAAATAAATATAGTAGATAAGATTAAGAAAAATTTCAAATAAGTTTAAAGCAAAGAAAAATTCCAGAAAATATGATTAAATAAAATTGTAACTAAATGAAAATTTGTAAAATTGTAAATAAGTTCATTAACATTAAATCTCTTTTGTAAATTCCCATGCAATGTTAAACTTTGTCAGAGGAATAAATATTATTATTATTATTGAACTGTATCTTGCATTCAGGAATTAGGATTTTGCCAGATAAAAACTAGAATGGTTCTTAAAATGGATTTGACTTAGACTTACCTCACTAAAAAATTACTTACAAAAAAATTAAAACTCACCTAATCCGAATGGGAGATAAAATTCAGGTATTTCTAGCTGTCCATTTTTCAAGAACCTCTCAGGTCTGTAGGTGTGAGGGTCATCCCAGAATTCCTCACTCATCATACATGAATTGAAATTCACCACAAGCATTGTATCCTAAACATGTAAACATTAATTGTATTATGGGTCTTTTACACAGGGGCAGTCTGGTCAGGTCGACTGGTCGGCGATCGCTGAGGGCCCCAGGGCCCTCCCCTGACCAAAGGGGGGCCCCAGCTGAGGTCCACAAAGCTGCTAAATATTCCAAACAAAATTCGGATTTAACAATGTTTTTGGAAAATGAAATAAATTATTTTCATCACAAAACATGAAACAATTAAAAGTTTATAGTAACTAAATGTTTTGTTTGCTTATAACCATAAATAGGGTACAATTATTTATGTCCATTAATGTAATATGTTAAAATTCCCGTCGTAGCAGACCTGCGTACTAAGCAAATTTCAAATGGAATTTCAGATGTTTAATTTTCCCATGAAAACACTTTTTACTTTCTCCCCCTATACCATAGTATATGGAGAAAGTATTGTTTTCGTCAAAATTTTCGAATTTGAGTTGTTGGTGGATTTATCCATTTTGGTCCTCCCTGAGTCCAAAAAAGTGGTTTTTGGAGTGATGTGTGTGTGTGTGTGTGTGTGTGTGTGTGTGTCTGGATGTATACAGAGCTAGAGAATGCCCCAATGGTCCGATTTTGGTGAAATTTGGTACGTAGGTCCAAACCCACAATAATTCCAGGCGTTTTTTTTTTTTTTTTTTTTTAATTTTTTATTTTTATGGGTAGTTTACCCCAAAAACCCTCAAAAAACGTGAAAAATCAAAATTTCTCAAAAATGGCTCTAACGATTTTGATTAAAATTTTGTGGTTTCTTAAGATTAAAATACTGAATAAAATGACACTACCCGCATCTCTGAGAAAATGCGGGTTCAAAAGTTATACAGTAAAAAGTGTTTAAAAAATTAATTTTTTGGATTTTCAAAATAGCTGTTATCTTGAAATAAATTTTACTTATCACCATTAAATAAAGCTCAAAAAACTAAATAATTCAGTATTTTAAATTATTGCTCTACGTCAAGTGGTTGCGGAGAAAATTCAATTTTCGTTTAGTGGTAAACGCAGTACGTTGTTAAAAGTCACAGATGCGCGTAGGGTCAAACTCACGCTCCTCAGCTGGTAGCTATCCGACTGAGCCATCAAGACAATAATGGTTGAAGCTTTTAACACTTTTTTTATATTGTTGGGAGAAAGTATGTGTCAGTTATCTGATACCGTTTATTTAGAATGTATTATAATTAAGGAGATAATAAACTCAAACGTGACCGATAATCTTTGTGATACTGATTCATCAAATTTATAAATACACCCCCATCGCAGCAGATCTGCGTACTCAGTGAATTTTCAAAGGAATTAGAGATTTTTTTATTTTCCCCATAAACACCACAGGAATGAGTATATTAGGTACTGCTATAGGTTTGCTGGAATTACTTTACAGGAATAGGTTTGCTACCATGGGATGTTAGAAAATGTAGTAGTTAGGTAAGGTAAATATCAAATTGTAACAATATTCGGCACTTTTTAATTTTCTCCATAAACCCCATGGGGATGAGTATGTAGGTTTGCCGCCACATGGGTGGTGTAAGCAAATATCAGTTTAATACAGGGTTTTGTTGATTTCCCATAAGATTAACATGGGAAACCTATTTTTAGCTTTTCTCCGTAACCTATTAAGCCAAGTTAAAAATTCAAAATACTAAATTGTTTGCTTTTTTAAGCTCTTTTAAATGGTTTTGGTTAAAATTTTTGAATTTCAAAAATTAAGGTCCAAAAACCCATTTTTGACCCCTTCGAAACCCCATAAAACCCCGTTCCAATAACGTGATCATGCTGGTTCGCGAACTCATGAAGTTAGACCTATTCTTACACCTTCATACCAAATTTCATCAAAATCAGAGGTCCCCTTCAAAAGTTATCAGTACCACGGACACATAGATACATCCCAAACGTAAGTTATTTGCAAAAGTTGAAGAAAATTGTTCCACCAGTTTTTTTTTTTTTTTTTTTTAGATTAGTGTGCATACATATATACTTAAATACATACGTTCTTATAAATATACCTTACTCGTATTAGAGTATAGGATCAATGACATGGTTTAACATTGCTTGAAAATACATTTAAGCGATTAGATTAATTATTCAGGATATTTTGGGTTGGCGAGGGGAGGGGGTTGAGGGCTAAGGTGTTTTTAGTTATTGGGGGCTCTGAACAGCTTTCAGCTGAGGGCCCCCAGAGCCGCCAGACCGCCCCTGCTTTTACAAATATTTTATTGTTTAAATTCATTCATAATTTTTTTATAAAGTGTTTCTGCTTAAATATTACTTACTTTTGGTATGTTGTAGCCTTGAAGTGTAGTGTCTTTCAAAGCTCTGTGGGGAATACCGAACGTTCGTCCCATAAATAACCGCACAGACTCTAGAACCACTGCCTCCATATATGGCATACTGAAACATTAATTGGGTATGATACATTTGGGTGGGGTTCATAACTTCCAGGGATCACAACTACCAGGTCGCTATTTATTATTAAATTTTTACAATATCATAACTTCCAGGTGTCAGTTCTACCAGGTCTGTTTATTTTAATATAAATTATATTCACTTCATAACTTCCAGCTATTTTAACTTCCAGTTTCACAACTACCAGGTCTGTAAAATCAAATAATAATGAGAGCTAAATAACTTCCAGGCCTCACAACTTCCAGGTATCGTCTCAACCAAAAGTTGTAGTGCGGTTTGCGCATCCTGACTGAAGGCATTAGCCAGCTCCACAACGCACGGCTCGCCGATCATCACGAATAAATACAAGGAACCTGCTTTGTGCTTAGGTCATTTATTAATTGTCAAGGTGTATAAGAGTATATCAACACCATTCATAAATGTGAATGTGAGTTCACATGCAAATGTTATAGTAAGCTCACATAAAGAGAAATACTTGTATCGTAATTTTCTTAACACGAAAAAGCTGAGATCATGGTGATTTCAAAGTGGGAAATGAAATGAACTATCCAAAAAAATCTATTTATATAAAAACCGATGTTAAATATACTTCCGCTATTATTTATTTATTTTTGTTTTATATTTTTCGTTATCAAGCCGGGTTTACACTAGTCAAGTTACTTGATTCAAGTTGATTTAAATACATAAAACATTCAAGTAAAATTGGCTGTTTGTTTTCTATGTTGACTTGAATGAAGTAGGCTATAAATAAGTTATGATTTGCCGATATGATTAATTGAAAATGAAACAAACAATGTAAAAAGACTATTTTTTAAACCAATTTAAATGTAAATTCATAGTCTCTTAAAATCTAACTGTAAATTGCATACAGTAAAAACTATGCCTATTGTTTAGTTTTTAGTTTATGAGCTTCCTTGTTACTAAGCCGGCTCATGATAAATATAATAGAACGCTAAAGAAAATATTAACACCCAAGAGTTTATGTAATGTAAATTATGCCTACTTGTCTTAAAATTTTGTAAGGATTGAAGTGTAGAACATAAAGTGCTATTATGTTAATGGAATTTTTTAGTGGTTTAAGTTTTAAACTAGGTATGATAATAAAGTTTCGAATTTGTCTTATTTCCTTTGTCAGCAAGAGGATACAATTAAAAAATAAAATAAAATAAAATCACCATTAGATTATTTGTATTGTAAAGGGTGTTAGAGGACTGGGCTAAGTCTAAACTTGATGGGAAAGATTGGAGTTACTAAACTACTTGACAGTTAAAGAAAAAAACTAAAACAACCAAAAAATTAGGTAGAATTATAAAGTATATTTTTAAACTGTGAATATTGTGGGAACTTGGAACTTGCGCTTCGTAGTCCCAGAGAAGATAACTCCTTATATCCTTGTTTATTTAAAGATGTAGCTAGATAAGCAAAATTAATTACCCTGTTTTTATATAATTTCTTTATTACGAAGAAGGAACGGATGAGCTATGTTTACAAAGTGTCCCTGTAAATCCATAGTTCTTTAAGTACACTGTATATTACCCCTTCACTTTAAAATGTTGATCAACTTTCATCACCAGAGTTTTAAATGTGACTTGTAATTTATCAGCTGATTACCTGCAGATCAATGAAGTCATATTGCAATTAAAAGTAAATAGTCCCTAACTAAAAACAAAAGACGAAACAGGTTAAAAAATAATGTGAGGGGGTCGCTTTACTTAAAATGTTGATCAACTTTCATCAACAGGGTTTAAAATGTGCAGTTTGCGCATGTAACCCGTATTCTGCCCTGACAAACTTTCTTGGAAACTTTGTCATTTATGAATCTAAGTTTAGATTCTTAACTACATCAGATTCTAAAAAAAAACTCCCACGTTCAAACAGAAAACCCTTGTCATTTTGTCATCTGTTTTATAATAGGTTATTAGCCAGTAAAAATGGCGATTTTTAATTAAGGGTGCGCTCTACCCATCTGCCGCGCGCGGATGCAAGGCTTTAGAATCTCCGTGTTTGTCGCCCCAGTTGTAAACCGATTTAAAATATTTTGGTGTCATTATTTTCGTAATATAATTTTGTACCGTACTCCGCTATCGTCTTAAAATTTCGATATTAATTTAAATTACTAAGCAGGGTTCTTGCTAATAATGTTGAAATAAGCGTTTTTGTATCAAGTTTTAACGTATTAAAAACAATTTTTTAAGAAAAAATTAGACGATACACGAGTACAATATAATCTTAAGAACAAGAATCTGCAATAAGATTGGTAAAAAGTTTATAGATAACGATGCAAGAAGGGAGATGCGAAAGGTCTGCAATTTCAAAAACTTGGTTATTAGACCACCGATCGATTTCGCACTGAAACCAAAAAAAGCATCAAAGTAACAAAATTTAAAATCACCCGTCATATATTTTCCAAAATGTGCGTTTCCGCGTAGGCCCTATATAGCGGCAGTTAACGGTCTCGCTCGACGATTTCGACGCCGAGGTAGAGCGCACCCCTAAGTTTAACATGTCATAAAATATATAAAGCCAGAAATTATATTTAGAAGGCGTGTAACAGAGCATTGATTATTTTATGGGGAATGGGAGCAGGTCAAAAACCGACCCGTTGTCGTACAATCACGCAGGTGGATGTCTCCTGGCGCTCATACAAAGTCCTTATCACTCCGAACTTCCGGTGCCTTCCTCGGTTTATTCCGGTATTATGTACTTTTTCGTCTGGGTCACAATATTTTCAGTTGCTTTATAGCGGTTGGTAGTTGGTTATTTGTAGCGGATGATATGTAGCATTAGCCTAAGTAATATTGTTATAGGCCTATCAGTATCTACATTCATACCATCATTACCAAATAGGCCTACTGATTCACTATGTTAACCAAACATTATCAAATAAAAACAAACGAGGTGAAGTTTGTTTGTGTCAGATTGAAACAGTGAAAATAGAGGATAAACGTTTTAAAATATGGATGATATACAGGGTGTTCAGCTTCCACCTTTACAAACTTTTCCAGGTTATTGCCCACGTCAAAATAAGCAAAAAAGTTCCTGTAAACATATGTCCTAAAATGCTTGGTTAACCCGCTAGCCGCCATTTTGTTTTTTACACTAAATAATTTTTATTTCCGTAATGGATCATTGTATTAAGTTAAAATTTGGCATGAACCTTCACTATAATAAAACCCATTTTCAATAAAAAAATTATTTTTTTCCAATGTGTATTTTCAAAATGGCGGCCATTTTAATATTTTAAACTCAAATATCTCAAAATCGGTAAATTTTATAAAACTTTTACAAGACACTAGAAAGTTGACAAATTAAATTATCTAATCAATGGTACCAAGTTTGTAAGGATTTAACAACAAATAACGGAGTTATTGAGATTTTTCTTCATAAAAACATTGATTTTGCATTAAAATCAATGCAAATTAAGGCCATTTTAACAGTAAAATCAATGTTTTCATGGAAAAAAATCTCAATAACTCCGTTATTCGTTGTCAAATCCTTACAAATTTGGTACCATTGGTTAGATAATTTAATTTGTCAACTTTTTTGTGTCTTGTAAAATTTTTATAAAATTTACCGATTTTGAGATATTTTAGTTTGAAATTTTTAAATGGCCGCCATTTTGAAAATATACAGTGGAAAAAATTCATTTTTTTCTTGAAGATGTACATTAGTATGATAAAGATTCATACCAAATATGAATTGAATACAACCATCCGTTACAGAAATAAAAATTATTATGTGAAAAAAAACAAAATGGCGGCTGTGTGAGTAACTAAAGACTTCCGGACAATTTAAATATGATATTTTGATATGTTTCTAACCCAGGAACAATGCCCTAAAATATTGGTAGGGAGTTCTGAAACACCCTGTATATTCTACAGGTTTTTAATTTCACGTTATCGTTGGAGGATTGTAAATGTAGTTCATCATAGAGGTTGAGTTTTGGCATTTTATATAAAGTAGTGAACGTGTTAATGGAGGTAATTATTGAGTAATTATATGAGCAATTATTGTATTTAGTATAAGAAAGAAAAATCCTATACTACAGGGTTAGGCAAAAGTCTGGATACCCCCAGTTAACTTTTTAACGCGTTGCAGTAGGAAAACCAAACTCGGCACATGTTTACAAAATCAAAAACGGCACTTTTTCATCAACTACACAATTTTGCCCCTGCCCCCAAAATGGGGTATTTTGGGGGCAGCCCCAAATTTTCAAATGTAAACCCCTATCGAGTGACCCCTCATTTTAAACGGTTTATCAAGAGAAATTAAATGGCGCAAACCGGAGGTCGATATCTCACCCCTAACCAAAATTACAGCCATTTCAAAATTTGACATGGGCAAGCAAGTATAAGTATGGACACCCCCAATTAATTTTTAACACGTTGCAGTAGGAAAACCAAACTCGGCACATGTTTACAACATCAAAAACTGCACTTTTTCATCAACTACACAACTTTGCCCCTGCCCCCAAAATGGGGTATTTTGGGGGCAGCCCCAAATTTTCAAAAGTAAACCCCTATCGAGTGACCCCTCATTTTAAACGGTTTATCAAGAGAAATTGAATGGCACAAATCGGATGTCGATATCTCATCTCTAACCAAAATGGCAGCCATTTTAAAATTCGAGAAGGGTAAATTTACATTTGTTAAAATTAAATCGGAAAATAGCTTTTTGGAATTTATAATTTCTTGAATTATTTTAGAATTGAACCTAATAGCAGAAATGAACTAGTAGGTTCAATTCTAAAATAATTCCAGATATTCTCGATTCTAAAAAAGCTATTTTCTGATTTAATGTAAAGTCAATTTACCTTTCTCGAATTTTAAAATGGCTGCCATTTTGGTTAGAGATGAGATATCGACATCCGGTTTGTGCCATTCAATTTCTCTTGATAAACCGTTTAAAATGAGGGGTCACTCAATAGGGGTTTACATTTGAAAATTTGGGGCTGCCCCCAAAATACCCCATTTTGGGGGCAGGGGCAAAGTTGTGTAGTTGATGAAAAAGTGCAGTTATTGATGTTGTAAACATGTGCCGAGTTTGGTTTTCCTACTGAAACGTGTTAAAAAATTAATTGGGGGTGTCCATACTTATATTTGCTTGCCCATGTCAAATTTTGAAATGGCTGCCATTTTGGTTAGGGGTGAGATATCGACCTCCGGTTTACACCATTTAATTTCTCTTGATAAACCGTTTAAAATGAGGGGTCACTCGATAGGGGTTTACATTTGAAAATTTGGGGCTGCCCCCAAAATACCCCATTTTGGGGGCAGGGGCAAAGTTGTGTAGTTGATGAAAAAGTGCAGTTTTTGATGTTGTAAACATGTGCCGAGTTTGGTTTTCCTACTGCAACGCGTTAAAAAGTTAACTGGGGGTATCCAGACTTTTGCCTAACCCTGTATAATACGAGCAATGTCTGAAGGGATGTGTGTTCCACGATCTCGAAATCTAGCGGTTAGATTTTGCTTAAACTTTGCATTTAAGAGTTTTTCGGCCCAAAAATAAGTTTAGAAACAGTCTCAATCCCAGGAAAAATCAAATTGTATCTAAATTTATGTTTAAAAATTGTAATTTTTAACATTGATCTTGTGGGTTGCTATTTTGGTAACGAAATAACAAATAAATGTAAACAAAAATTAAGGAACATTAATGTTAAGAAGACTTTTTGAAACAGCTGTTAACTGTGAAGAGGTATAGTTGGTTGTTGGTGGAAATATTAAAACTGAATCAAAACCAACGAGCAAGACTCGGTTAACCTGGTACTAAAATATAAAGTAGGGCGTTAATTCTCAAAGTTACACTTACTAAACGTTACTGCAAGTGAAAAAATACAGTAAGTTACAAGTAATCAATTTCCACAACAAAATACGACTTCAGTACTAAACAAAGGCCGAAATACGCATTTGCCCTCACCGATACAATAGAATGACTGCATGAATGAATCTGAGTCACTGCGATTCGGAAAGTCAGTTTGGCAGGTAGGCGGGGGGGCGGGGGGGCGAGTACAATGACCTTGGGGATAACGTATATTTTTGTTACTCACTGCTAGTCGCTTTTGACATGTTTGATAATACAAGCGCTAATAAGTGGAAGGGGTAATCATGTGACCACTAGCGCTTGCGAATTAGCGCGTTATTAGCGGTGTGTGGACGATCTATAGCGCTAGTCGCCACTCGTGGTGTATCCCCCGTCTCCCTAGCGCCGCGTCTCCCCAGCGTCGCGCGGGCTACCTGCCTAATCTGACAGTTTTGACAGCCGGATTGGAATTCACAAAAGCAACGAACCGTGGTAATGACTTGTTCTTAGCATGGTACAGTTGATCAACATATGAAAGAAGCAATGCTTTTACATTTCATTGCAGACATAAATAAGTAACACAAAGAATTAGAACTAAGCTTACCGACACTCATACATTTTGAGGATCTCGCAGTTAATCTTGTACTAGGACGGAAAGAGTTTTTTCACAGGCAATCGCATTCCACGGTTAATATGGTTATTTAACAGAAATTGTTATTATGCACTTATGCACAGAAAACACACTTCCCCGAAGCTAATTTTTCAATGTACAACTAAGACTGTTTCAAAATAATAAAATATTTTAAATGTAAAATATTTTGAAAAATATTATTTTTAAAATTATCACCTATTTCAAAACAGCAATTTTTGCTATGTTGGAATTAATGTGTAAGTTTTCTCAAAAGTGGAAAATAAAAATTAAACTCCACACGATAAAAATCACAAATTAAATTTTTTTAAACGTCTCCCGGTGACTTCACTACATTTGCGGTATTTAACCCGACAGCCTCTGTTCGCCATTGGGAATTCCTGACAGCCCACATCTGGTTTTGAATTATTGAAAAATAGTTTTACTTGTTTGAACCACCTATTTCTAGAAGAGTTTTAGGAAAGGGAATAACAAAGTGCGTAAGGTATTCCGTTACATTCCGACTCGGCGGCCCCTGTTGTTCACAGTTGGAAATTCCTGGCAACAAACACCTAGTTTTATTTTACACTCATTTTTATCATGAACTATGAAATAACTTGTTTCTATTGATACAATATTTAAACTGACCACCGATTACTTTCAATAAGCCAGGCATTTAGAAGGGAAGATATACCCTCGTCACTTCTGCATCACTGAGCAGACCCTTTGGTAATTTATGGTCGCGGCGCTGAGGATACAAATTCGCCCGCGGCGCTGGGGAGACGAGGCGCTGGGGATATAGTCCGGGGCATTTAGCCAAAATATGGCCTTGACCTAGACAAAATTGGCCGGGTAACAAGACCTAGTGGAATGAGTTTGGTATGTGTCCCTGATCATTTGGTAAAAATTCCCAACTTTTCCCACGACAGGAACATCCGCCATTTTGGAAAATGGCGGAAAAAGCTGATTACAGCGTAAGTGTTTACTAAAATGGGATTTTCATAAAGACCACACCACTTAGATTCACCCAAAAACGTTTATATTGTTCACAATTAAATACCGTACAAGAAAATACCATATTTATTGGTATAAATCATGTTTTAAGTTTCAATATGTGCACTGAAATTTAATATTTCGTCAAAATTTTTGGAAGTTATTTTGGTTTTTTGTAATTTACGGCGTTAATATCAAAGATACGATAATTTTAGCCCTTATAAGAATTGTAGCCCTTAAAATTCTGCGTCGATTGCATACATAATATTTTTTGTTGGAATAATATTAACGCTGATACGGTGCCTTAAATTCTGAAATATTCACGGTTTTCAAAGGGGTAAAAATGGGTTTTTTGCATTTATGGACCTCCATTTTCAAAATTCAACATTTTTAACTGAAACCATTTGAAAGAGCTTAAAAAAAACAAACAATTTAGTATTTTGAAATTTTAACTTGGCTTGAACGGGTTACGAAGAAAAGCCAAAAATAGGTTTCCCATGTTAATCTTATGGGAAATCAACTAAACCCTGTATCTCGCTTATTTATCGGCATAAATTGATAAAATTTGTTATGTACATTCACTAGGTAGGGTTTAACTGATATTTGCCTACAACACCCATATTTCGGCAAACCTACATACTCACCCCCATGGGGTTTATGGGAAAAATTAAAAGTGCCGAATATTGATACAATTTGATATTTACCTTAACTAACCATTATTATTCCTAACAACTAACATTTGATAACAACATCTCATTGCAACAAACCTACATACGCATTTCTATGGTGTTTATGGGGAAAATACAAAATCTCAAATTCCTTAGGAAATTCGCTAAGTACGCAGGTTCGCTGCGACGGGGGTATTTGATAATAAGACAAGAAAACTATATGCAATTAATTTAATCAAAATAAATATTAATTTTTACAGATTGCATGATATTCAGTGAAAAGAATGTTTTTATATGAATATGTAATTTAATTTATTAATACTTTGTGTATTGTGTATCAAGAACTCATTACAAGAAAGTTTAAATAAAGAAAATTAAGTACCAATCAAATTATAAATAGATAGTCAGACATTTCAGATGATAAAAATAATATTTATGTTAGTTTTTTTTTTTTTTTTTTTTTTAATATAGATCAATATATTTTATATCTTAATAGATCACCTGAACCTTCCAGTAAAAATGGAACAACTAAGCTTAAAAGGGAAACAAAGACATGGTTATTCTTAAAAAATTTGCCATTATTTAAAAAAATGTTGAAAAAACTTAGTAAAATTAGATTAACAAAATTAAATAGCGTTTTTTACAGATTGCATACTATTCATTTGAAAGAGTATTTGATATTTTGATCATTGAGTCATTAGATGCAGGTGTATATAGTATCATATACGGTAAGTAATGGGGCCTAATGAAATTATAACATAATAATAGTTGGAAATTACAGGTAGTTAAAATTAAAAGAAATCGTTACAGGTAGTTTAACGAAATCGACCAATGTTTGTAAGCTTTAAGTGGTATAAGCTTTACGAAAATATCAGTTTAGTAAACACTTACACTATAGGTAATTAATTTTCCGCCATTTTTTAAGATGGCGGACCACACCAAAATTAGGAAACTACCAAATGATTATTAAAAGTTAAGCACACTATATGTATTGTATCTATTATAAAACTACCCATCTTTTTTTGTGGGTCGTCTGATAATTTTAGGGCCTACAGAGATGATGTCCTTGCTAGCGAACGGCCTCACGAATCTAAATTAAAAAAAAATATTGGTACCTGTTTATTAATTTGAAATTTATATACCCATCTATTGTGGACTATACAAGCGGAATAAATGGCATATCGAATTTTGCGTTGTTTACATCTTGGTTTAAATATCAAGATTAAATTGGTTTATTTGATTAAATTAATTTTTTTATAGTTTTCTCGTCATATTATCAAATACCCCCGTCGCAGCAAACCTGCCTACTTAGCGAATTTCCTAAGGAATTTGAGACTTTGTATTTTCCCCATAAACACCATAGAAATGCGTATGTAGGTTTGTTGCAATGGGATGTTGTTGTCAAATGTTAGTTGTTAGGAATAATAATGGTTAGTTAAGGTAAATATCAAATTGTATCAATATTCGGCACTTTTAATTTTTCCCATAAACCCCATGGGGGTGAGTATGTAGGTTTGCCGAAATATGGGTGTTGTAGGCAAATATCAGTTAAACCCTACCTAGTGAATGTACATATCAAATTTTATCAATTTATGCCGATAAATAAGCGAGATACAGGGTTTAGTTGATTTCCCATAAGATTAACATGGGAAACCTATTTTTGACTTTTCTTCGTAACCCGTTCAAGCCAAGTTAAAATTTCAAAATACTAAATTGTTTGTTTTTTTAAGCTCTTTCAAATGGTTTCAGTTAAAAATGTTGAATTTTGAAAATGGAGGTCCATAAATGCAAAAAAACCCATTTTTACCCCTTTGAAAACCATAAATATTCCAGACTTCAAGGCACCGTATCAGCATTATTATTATTCCAACAAAGATTATTATATATGCAATCGACGCAGGATTTTAAGGGCTACAATTCTTATAACGGCTAAAATTATCTTATCTTTGATATTAACGCCGTAAATTACAAAAAACCAAAATAACTTCCAAAAATTTTGACGAAATATTAAATATCAGTGCACATATTGAAACTTAAAACATGATTTATACCAATAAATATGGTATTTTCTTGTACGGTATTTAATTGTGAACAATATAAACGTTTTTGGGTGAATCTAAGTGGTGTGGTCTTTATGAAAATCCCATTTTAGTAAACACTTACGCTGCAATCAGCTTTTTCCGCCATTTTCCAAAATGGCGGATGTTCCTGTCGTGGGAAAAGTTGGGAATTTTTACCAAATGATCAGGGACACATACCAAACTCATTCCACTAGGTCTTGTTACCCGGCCAATTTTGTCTAGGTCATTCGCTAAATGACCCGGACTAATACGGAATCGTCGCCACTCGCCATTGTTGTTTGTCAACCACGGTGGTAAGAATGTCTGAACCATCGAAGTATATAATAAACTGGAAAGCGCTCTCAGGTGCCTTACCCGTTTATATTGTTATTATAAATTAGTAATTATTATTATTAAATTATTATAAGTTTATTATTGTTATTGTTCACCCTTATTTTGTTTATTATATACTTCAATGGTCTGAACTAAGTGAAACTTGACAGGGTTATACAGTTTTTATTGTTACAAATATAAACAGTTAAAAATCATCCTTTTTTTTGTATGATACTTCGGATACAAATTATAACAAAAGAGTTAAGAAAAGTAGCCATCATTCAAGAAATTATTAGAAGATTTACAATTAATTAACGATGAGCGCAAGTGGTCCGTGCGGGACCACGGAAGTCGGCACCAGTTCTTAGTCGCTAAAAAAAAAAAAAAAAAAAAAAAAAAAAAAAAAATGAAAGTCGGCACCCGTCCCGGGAGCGGCCGCCAAGACACCATGAAAGTCCGCACCTGCCACGCCGGTTCCTCCTTCCACTTTTACCTCCCCCTCACGCTCATACCCCGTCATCTCTGTTCACTCTCTGAACATTACTCCCTGTGATAACTTGAAACCCCCAATGTCATTACCGACCCACTGACAGGGCTCATTTGCATAAAATTACAGGCTGTATAGACGATATTAATCTAGAATATATTTTATTGACTATCTACACAATTTAGGAATCATCCTTAAATTAATGGTTTTATTAACGTATAGTTAAGTATAAATTTTTTACTCTCCATACTTGTGATTTTCATGTTATTCGTTGATAAAACTTTGACCACAATATATATTAGGCCTACACGATAATATGAATACATCGTGACAACTCTTATTATATTTTAGACAAATGTATTTAATAGATTCCGGTTCGCAAAGCTAAAATTCATCGTTACAAAATGATGTTACTATATTGTTGAACTTATTATGTTCCGGTTCTACTATTAATCAGTTTAATTGTTTCTTTATAGAAGGCTGTATGCCTAGGCGTTTCTTATCTGTTACTTTATATATTTGCAGATGCAGGACAAAACTGTAACGAACTTACGTGTATATTTTTTACAATTTAAATACATCATCTAACGTACCTCTCCCAAACATTTACATTCTTTCACATATTACCTAAAAAAATAAATACTTGAGGTATTTGTTCGTAAGTAACTAATAACTGTCTCAGTAGGTTATCCGCATTTTACTGTCTTAAAAAACGAGTGACCGCGTGCGATTTAAAAATTGGGAACAGAGCACCCGACTGACCATAGGTGCAGGAAATACTTCCAAGGGTCGACGGTAATCAATAGAGGAATGTCAAAATCATCAATGGGGCTGAACTGAAGTAAGGGAAATGTAAGGGAAATGGAGTACACTGCGGTACACTGATCTAAGGGAAGTGGTGAGAGAGTTAGCAAGGGGGCAAAAGACAAGAGAAATAGGGGTAAGACGGCGCTGAGGAGGGTAGACTACCTGAGGCCATACTGCAAAACCTTCCTGGTGCCGACTTTCATTGTGGCATTAATAACGCTTCGATGATTTTTGCCGATGCACAGGTTTTGGTGCCGACTTTCATGGTCGCCGGCCCGGGCGGCCCTTGTTCATATATACATAGCAAGGTATGATATAGGAATAATGACAAAAATTCTATTAAATTACTATTGCTATCACGCAAAGTGTTTGTGCGCAATTTGCCTAAGAATCTATAATTAAAATTTTTTAAAATTACCTTATCACAATTAAAATAAATTATCTAGTTAAAAGCAAAATAAGGAATTTAAGAGTCTTCATCACCCCTGCGGAAAACGTCAAAAACATGCGTTCGTAGTCCCCTGTTTCGGACGACATTTATGAACCGATTTTATTGGAATTGGTCTCAAACTGGTCAGAAAGAGTGCCTGCGTGGTTCTTGTACATCATAATAATAAAAAACGTACTCGGTAGTACTTAAAAATACAGTTAAAAAAGGAGAAAATTACTAGATATTTAACATTTTTTTTTAAAAATACTTTTAAGAAACATTATCGAACTATCGAGGTACAAGAACCACGCAGGCACTCTTTCTGAACAGTTTAAGACCACTTTCAGTCAAATCGGTTAAAAAATGTCGTCCGAAACAGGGGACTACGAACGCATGTTTTGAGCAAAAACGGGGTCTGCGAATTCGTCCGTTCGAGGTGCTACTAGCCTTTTCGCAAACGTCGTCTTTCTCACTAACACAAGCACACACACACAAACATTATCGCATTATAAATCACTCAGTGATGTTGGGGGACACATTCCTTGTATTTATTTGAATACTTCTTTATCCATCTAAATTACTCGTACAATTCAATTTTAGAACACGTGTGTTTATACAGCACTATGGTTCATTGGCGATTGTTTTTTATGTACTCAAGACGAGCAGTACATTATTTGCACTATACTGGTTTTTACAGTACATAATACAGAAAACTAGTAATGTATAAGTTTATTTTCAACTTCTCACAGATGAGATTCAAATTTTAATCTTACAAATAGAATAAACCGTTCATCAATTTTTCTAATGGCAGTGTGTAACACCGGAAGTGCGCGGAATACGGTTCTGCCTGATACCACCTGAAGGAAATTCCTTTTTATAACTCCGGCGGCGACACACTACTGGACTTCCCATCAGACCGTATATCGGACCAAGCAACGTACCGAACATTACATCGTAAAGGGACGTAAATTTACTCCAAACTTTTCGCCGAGCAAGACATCGGACCGAGCATCGTACCGTACATTACATCGTAAAGGAACGTAAATTTACTCCGAACATTTCGCCGAGCAAGACATCGGACCGAGCATCGTAGGCCTACCGCACATTACATCGTAAAGGGACGTAAATTTACTCCGAACATTTCGCCGAGCAAGACATCGGACCGAGCATCGTAGGCCTACCGCACATTACATCGTAAAGGGACGTAAATTCACTACGGACATTTCGCCGAGCTAGACATCGGACCGAGCATCGTATGGACATTACATCGTAAAGGGACGTAAATTCAATACGAACATTTCGCCGAGCAAGACATCGGACCGAGCATCGTACCGTACATTACATCGTAGAGGGACGTAAATTTACTACGAACATTTCGCCGAGCAAGACATCGTACCGGACAAATCCACCAAGCGAGGTGAAGGAAGTTTATAGAGGGATAGGGAGAGCGTGAGTCAGGGCGCTAGATGATGGGGTGGAGAAGGGAGGGGCTTTCCATCCCGAGCGTTCGGGGCCACGCTCGGTACGGCGTTCTTAGCAATATTGACCTTGACACACTACCGTACATCGGACTGTACACCTGACCAATCTTTTCTTTGATGTTTCGCCCCAAAACAGCCTACAGTGCGCTCGGTCCGATGTACGGACCCCTGACACACTTCCGGACTTGCTGTTTGTTTTTGCTCGGTACAATGCTCGGTCCGGTGAAAAGTCAGGTAGTGAGTCGCCACCTTAAAAAACAAATCCCTCACTCATTCATTACTAATCCTCAAATTTTTTCGTTACGCAAGAGAGTTGTAATTTGGTACAGTACAATGATTTGTTCAGTTCTCAATAGGATAACGTGATGATGAAGCAATTAAAACGCAAATAAATCTTAGGCAGTTCTGTTTATAAGGGAAAAATTATTTATTTTATTAGGGAAAAATTATTTCATCTGAGCAGATTTCATCATCATCCGGAATATTTTGTTAGCCTATAGTTGTTCTAATAAAATACTGTACCGACATTTGCGTTTGAAATTTCAAAATTATTATGATCGGCTGATTTAATTACTATATTTAATTACTTTGATTATATATTTTATCCTTAGACTCTGGGCCAGAGTCTCATTGACCACTATTTAATTAGAGCCTTCCATGGTCTGAGAGAAAAGAGGTATACGGTCGCACATGTCATTCAAATTACAATTATTTTATACTGCTTTACAGAAAAAAAACATTAAAAGTAAAATCCAGTGAAGCCATTATGCTGTACAAATTTAACTTACTGTTGTAAAAAAGAGGCACCGAAAAACACAGCTAGATGTTTCGACACTGAGGCTAGAAACATAAATAAAAACAACTTCATGGTTCCAAGCAATTAGTAAAAAAATTTTAATTTTAATTAGGCTATTTAATCATGTATATTACGAGTTATAAGTATACGAGTATAACTCGTATAACTCTTTCATAGTTCGGTTAATTCGAATAAAATTATCAATATAGGCCCTATACGCAATTTAGCACACATTACAAGAGATTGATAATATGTCCTTTGTTAGTGGGTGTCAACTAACTGTTTTTGGTGTGCAGGGGTTACCTCTATACGTTGCGTCAGATTATTCTAAAGAAAATAATTACTTTAGTTCCATCATTTTAAAATTAATTATTTTGTTTAGTTTCTGTATTGTCTGATCATTCTGGTTCGCGAACTCATTCAAGTAGATACAGTACTGCCTTACACCCCTGAACCATTTTAATCTAAATCGGATGTTCCGTTCAAACGCTATAGCTAATATAGTAATAATTGAAAAAGATTTATTAATTGTAATCGCTGTAAAATGTTGCAGGCTGTTACATTTTTTGTAACAGCCTGCATTGCAAAAAACAGCCTGCACATGTAAACTGTTGCAACGTTGCAGGACAACGTTGCAACAGTATCGGACTGGCCGAACTCTCATTGTAACGAGTCTGCGCGTGCGTGTGTGGGACGTCGCAGTCCGATGTTTTTAGAAATGTACCCGCGCCTCACCCCTCGCCCTAGTTGGGCGCACCTGACTGTACTAGGACAGTTGTAATGGAAATCAGAGTGTACGATGGATATTTTGCCAAAGGTGATGAAGACTCATTGTGGACAGATTGATCGGACTAACGTGTTTTTATTGTCGTAACACAATGTATTCAAGAACGTCGTCGTTGCCGGACGCGCGGTGTGGTTATCTACTCAGATAAAACTTTTCTCTCTGTTTACCCAGCTACACATTCCTGATATTTTAATATTAATATTTGATGACGAAGCTAGTTTACAAAGATATAGGGTACCGTCAGTTTACAAACTGTCTTTCCACGTACACAGACACACACACACATATATAGGCCTATACTGTGTGTTCATTTTTTTATGCTCATCATTGGGATCTCGCAAACTATAAAAGTTACAGGAAAGGTCAAATTAGCAAAGTAGTGCGGAATTATAAGCTGAATAAAATTATGTGTAAAAATCCCATTTCTACTGGTTCGTTCGCTGTGCTCGAAAAACTGTTTTTTGCACAAAACTTCTTTTGCCTATAACTTTATTATTTGTTGAAATACAAAAAAAAAAAACATTTTGGATAAAACTTTACTGAAATTTTACGTAGATTCTGAATATTGAAATTAAAATTTTTTACTTCAAACGGTTTTTGAGATATTTTAGACGAGTTGATTATTTGTAATGCAAGTATGTATTTTTCATCATCATAAAAAAGAAATCATTTTTCTGATCACTAAAATACCAAATATGGCGTATTTATCTATCATAATA
The DNA here is from genome assembly GCA_030545055.2 of Neoaliturus tenellus. Classification (NCBI taxonomy): domain Eukaryota; kingdom Metazoa; phylum Arthropoda; class Insecta; order Hemiptera; family Cicadellidae; genus Neoaliturus; species Neoaliturus tenellus. The sequence continues at coordinate 220,424,424 of CM061531.1, forward strand.
ATTATTTTATTATAAAAAATGTGATTAATAAGCAACCCTGATATGCTAATAATGAGGATGCCTTTAGCATGCGGTGCAACAATGGTGTAAATCAGCTGTTTTTAATTTTGTGTTTCATATTTTGTTGATGCTTACATTGTTGATCAGCTGTTTAGCTGTTTACCGGCTTTCGCGGTTCCCATGTAACAGCTGATTTACACCATTGTTTTAGGGGAACCGCGGATGCCAGTAAACAGCTGATCAAAATTAGCGCCAATACTACTAGCTACGTGTAGATTGGAACATTCCCGCTATTGGCCTAGATTGTGCTATGTAATAGCGAATATTAGCTGCTAGTATACTAGCCACGTGTACACGGGCCTTAAGTGTGAATGCACCTTAAGCGATACCCTTAAGAGTCTGCAGTACCTCCGCATTTTGTATTTGGTATTTTGTCCCATAAGAACAATGTTAAATAAAAAAACACTACAGTGAGTTTGTTTTTCGTCCGAAAATTTCAAACTAGATGTCATTTTAAGTGTTATCTTTCATTTGAGGTGATATATAAAATTGACAAAAATATCGATTTAAATTACTAATAAAATATAAATATATATTAACACCATTTAAAAAAATGTTAAACCATTTGTAGTAGGTTTATTGAAAATTTATCCACGTCATATGAACCACCATACAAATATGGTGAACATATTTTTAATTCATGCGAATCCAAAGCAAGATTATCGAAATAAAGTATTCACCAAACAGTAATATTTTTAACTCAACATTTTTCTTATGGTACTAAAAATCCAAGATGGCTGGGGTACTGCAGACTCTTAATTTCTTATCAACTACTACACGAACATTGTTTTAATTTAATTGCCAATAAATTCACACACGCTCAACAAGAAAATATCTTAAACTTGACATTCCTCAGCTCCGACTAACTAAAACTGTAACATCATACCTTGTAAATTGTTTACATTTTTTATATAAACTCAGTCAGTCAGTCATGGACACTACACTTACCAATTTTAAAAATAAGGTAATAAAATGGCTGTAACCAAATCCATTTTCTTCTTCTTCTGGATTTATGAACAGTAATTTAGATATAGCGGTTTGAGGTCTGTGCAATATTAATAAAGGTATTTAAGTATTTCAATTTTGACGTATTTTTTGTATGACAATGCCCATTTCTTGTAAAGGATCAAAGCCAAATAAATTATATCAATTTACCTGACACCTCAAACGTTAAAATCCGTAAAAAAAAAACTAATTATGGGGAACGAAAGAAACCCCGTCTATTTTTAAATAGCTAACTTGTTACTGCTCCGTATTTAAATTTAATTTAAAATATTTATTTTCTAAAAAAATAAAACAAAAAACAATCTAACAAATAATCTCATACCGCAAAACCTACTCATAAACATTTTTATGAATATCGTAATATTTTCAACTATTAACGAAATCTAAGACAAAGTGATTACCCTAGTCAATAACTTCATGATGTATAATATTCCAATTAAATTTTTATTGAACTTCAATTCAAGTTAATGTAATTAACTGATTTGTTTTAATGATCTAGAGATTTAAAGTTCAAGCTAAAGTTGAAATATGATTAGAAGTGCGCGGCGTTGACGACTGCCGCGGAAGCGCCTGCAACGTGAGCGAGGCAACCTACGCGACGCGCATCATGCGGGTTTTGACTCAGACTGTACACCTGGTAGTTGTGAGACCTGGTAGTTGTGAGGCGCTCGCTTTATTTATATAAAAGACCTGGTAGTTGTGATCCCTGGAAGTTTTGATGCCTGGAAGTTATGATTTATTATAATTTTGTATTGAAATAATCAGACCTGGGAGAAATGATACCTGGTAGTAGTGAGGTTGTTAATAATTATTAAATTTTAGCGACCTGGAAGTTATGAAACCTGGAAGTAATGAAACGCTCCCATACATTTCTCTGGTTCTCATAGAGATTGGTATAAAGTCATATTACAATTTATCTAAGTAGGGTACTTTTAAAAACTAGTCGATTTCTAAGACCCAGCACTAATGAAAACTTAATTTGACAGTTTATAATACTGTTAATTCTTTCATTTCTGCTTGTCATCAATATCTGAGATTCTAAAAAGTGCTAATCATGGATCTGGAGTTGCATCGATAAAGATTACTTTACACAGGAAACTTTTGAAAACTATCCACCAGTAGAAAATTATACCTATATGCAGATGACGCCAACCTTAAAATATCTGGATCTTCACAAAATGAATTAGAGTAAAAACCTCAATCTGACTTAAATTTACTTACAAAATATTTCAATGGAAAACAGTTGTTACTCAATCAAAAAAAAATCATTAATTTCAAGACTTGCCAATCATATAACACCATTTCTCCAATAATAAAAATTAACAAACAAAATATAACTGAAGTAGATCATGTTAAATTTTTGGGATTAGAGATGGAGGAAAATCTCTCTTGGAATCTACATTCAGAAAAAGTAATATCTAAAATATCATCTAATAGCATTTTTGCCTGGTCAAGATTAATAAAGTTTTTTCACATGACTCTTTAAAGACAATCCATTTTTCATACATTCATTCTGTTATTTCGTTTGGTATACCTCTCTATATGGGGCTACATCTATTAACAATCTGGATACAATTTTAAAATTGAAAAAGAAAGCAATAAGAGTAATTTTAAATTTAAATTTAAAAATTGAGAACCTCAGTAAAAGAACATTGTTTATTACTGAAAATATTGACTGTATATGGATTTTATATTTTAAAAACTATTTTATCATAGCAAAACAAGTTTGATTAGTTGAAATTTGTTGGTGATAATCATAAATTTTAACACAAGTATCCTGTGGGGAAATTGTCCTAAATTTTCATAGATTAAAATTATATTTAAAAAAAGAACATATGTAGGTTCAAAATTTTATAATAAACTCCCAAAAGTCCTCTGACAGTCAATCTGCATTTAGGATAAATGTTTTTCAAGAACAACGCTTTATATTCATTTAATGAAATGAGCAACCTCAGCCTGCCACATCACATTATGTTTAGGCCTAATTAGGAATAAAGATAATTTCACTATTTGACACCATTCTTGTATATTTTGTCTATACTGATGAATAGAGTTTTGAATTGATTATATCCACTGCTATGTTTGGCGAGACTTAGGAAAACTTATACATCAAAGGTGTGCAAAATTCAGGTTATCCAAATAGATAGTAAGGAAATATTTAAGTGCTGGATACTGTTCGGACCCTGAAGACCCTGAATCCGCCGATCAGGACGCTCATATTCACTGAATGAAGACACCAGAGGCCACTGAATGAAGACACCAGAGGCCACCGAATGGAGACGCTCTAAAACCTCCAGCGGAAAAAGCACGCAGAGTTTTTCTCCGCACGTGTAGTTTTTGTTAAAATAAACATTCATAATAGGTGTCGGCAGTCGTGTCCGGCCTAGCACGCCATGTCCTCATTCCGGGAATCACCTTAAGCTATTTATACCCCCCACCGACTCCTTAGTTCCTTTGTTATTTACAATTCTGTGATAAGGTATCAGTTTGCAGAGTTTTTCTCCGTGTGCGCCCTATCTCGCGAGTATGCTCAGTGCGGAGTTTATTTCCTTGTGAAACTTTCTTTGTCATATGTTGATACTCTGCTCCGCAGTCACATGACTGGTCTTGTGTCATTCCCTATTTGTACTGCCAATAATTACATCTTCCCACTCCAATGCGGAAACAATTGAGTATAGTTAGGGGTGTCAATCCCGGGATTCGGGATCCCGGGATTCCGGGATCCCGAGCACATTTGTGTACCTAAAAATACCGAGACTCTTTACCTTCAATCCCGGGATTAGCGGGATTGTTTTTTGTATGGTTTTTTTTAGTTTTATTGTGTTTAGCGTAGAATAAAACTTGAAAATAATTGTCTTACAAATTTACAGTACTCAACTCAACATTCCAATCTATTCTTTAAGTTTGAAATTGCTAGCATCGGCCGCATCTGCATCGGTAAATCTGTCGTTACAATAATTTCTTATTGCTTCATATATCTGGTTAACATTCTTCCCATGGTTGGCTATATTTTCATGGGTTCATTTTAGTCTGGACCACAATATTTTCAGTTGCTATTTTCAGTTGGATCCTGTGAAGAAAGTTAGGCTCCTGTCGGATCTGATAAATTATCTAATTATTTTTAGTTGTTTGCAAAATTCATGAATTGTAAAAACACATTTCGGTACAAAAGTCTTAATTTTTTGTAGTTTCATGTTAGCTGAAATAGTTCCTATTTTTATTTAGATTAGGCCTATTTGTGTAATTTCTTAGTTGAATAGTTGAGAGCAGGCCTAGCAGTTTAGGTGAGAATGTAATATGAATTATGAATATAATCAATGCAGTGTCACAAAGCAAACTGGATATAGTAATGTTGATTTGTTAATTTGTAGTTAGAGTAAATATTGTTAAAGTATAGGGCTCTCTAACGATAGAGGTAGCTCTTCAACAACAAAATTATAGCCGAATTCAAATTAGAGGCGTATATTAGGCCTACAAACAAAAGATGTCAGTTGAAATACTGACCAACTGCTGGATAAGCTTAGAGATTTCGAAATTCAGAGTGTCTAGATATTCAAGATTGTGAGCTCTTGGTGTATGATTTATTGTGAATTAATGTAAAAATGTCTTCAATTTTGATGTTAAATAGCTGAATAATATATTTCTATGATATACGAATCCCGGGATTGTCATATATGAATCCCGAAATCCCGGGATCGTCATTTCAGTCCGGGATTGACACCCCTAAGTATAGTCCACTGCTTCCGAGGAAGATACATACCACCTACCGCTACGGTCGGGTTAACTATCAAGAAGTGGTTCTGACCTTGAAAAGCGTAACAGGAGGAAGTCCAGTTTGTATGGATGGTGAAGTTTGTGTCCATCAACTGAGAGGCTGTTCGCATTCTGGGGTAGTCAATCATGGATGGAGTATTCAGCAGTTGAATATACCAATGACAGACCAGTGGTTCGCAGAACTTGTGTGTTAGCTCTCCATGTGCAGCCAACAAGGTGATGGACAATGTTAGTCATGGTTCTCATCTTGGGGGTGATGTTGTTCGCGTCCGCAGCATTCCATTAAAGTTGCACGTACTCCGCGGGTGGTGAACTATCACGCACGGTAATCTCTCAACTATGCCAGCTGCCAGACAAAATGCAAAAAATTTCATTATCAAAACATGTAAAACGGGTTTAATTTGTTCAAATTCTTGATGCGGGGTAAAACTCTGCATGCATCCTCTCCTGTTTTACCGGTGAAGCGCCAACTTGAGGGTTAAGCACTGAACAGAGACGACCGTGTCCGCCGAACAGAACGCTCAAGTCCGCTTGCAGGAGAAGCTCAAGCCCACCGAACGCGTGGCCGTGTCCACTTAAAGGAGACGCCCGTGTCCGTTGTTCTTAGGCGATCGCGTTCATGACCGCCGACACTGGCAGTAATGTCCTCCGGTAACAGTTGATTTAGCAGTAACAGCAGACTAATCGAACATCCCCGTTGCAGCAGAACTGCGTCGTTAACGAATTTCCAATGGCATTTATGGTATATTTTCTATATCCCCATAAAAACCATAAGGGGGGTGTTTGCCGCCATGTAGGTTTTGTAAGTAAATTTAAGTTTAAACCTACCTATAGTAAATGTAATTTCATCAAGTTACGGTATTCTTTTTTACTCTCCCCATAAGCCCCATGAATGAATACGTGGGTTTTTGGCTTTATGGGCTTTGTAAGCTAAAGTTAAACCCTTCCTAATGAATGTACATAAGAAATTTTATCGAGATATGTCAATATATAAGCAAGATAGAGGTTTTGTTGATTTCCCATAAGAATAACATAAGAAACATATTTTTTAAATTTTTTCTGTAACCAGTGAAGACAAGTTAAAAATCCAAAAAAAAAATTTTTATGTGAAAAAACCCCATTTTTTACTTTTTAGGAACCCCATAAAATGCCGTTCCCATGTTTTGAAGAACCTGAAGAATGCTGCCTTACACGTCTGACCAAATTTCATATAAATCTGAGGTCCCGTTTGAGAGTTATTGGATACAAAAGATTATATAGATGTATAAAAATAAGAGTTATAAAAAAAATAGTTCTGAGCAAAAAATGGGTTTTCAAGCTCAGTGAATGAACCCAATGGAATGTCTGTGATGTTATTTACCCATCATTTTATTCAACTCATAATTTCCGCACTATTTTGCTCATTTTGTTGCCTTTCCCTGAAAACAGAAAAAGAGAATTTTTGATGTAAAAGGTTGAAACGTTATCTCACTTGGGCCTGTCGCTCAAGTTGGGCAGCCGGTCACGGCCAACCACACGGTCGATCTCCTCTTGAGCCTTCTTCTGCACGTCAGGGTACAGTAGCATGTAGAGAAAGCAGAAGCCGAGCGATTTACTCGTGGTCTCCGACCCTGCCATGAACATGTCCAGGCAGATGGCCAGTAGCTGGTCCTCTGTAAACCGTGAGACTGTTAAAACTCATCGTTTGAAAATTTTCACTGACCAAACTTATTTCCATTAGTCAATCTCCTTATTTCAAGTGTACAAAAAATAAATCCCTTGTACTTGTTTTCCTTCTCTCTATGTCCCCTATTTGTGGCTTTGCGATGGTTTGGACAATGTTTTGCCAAGATTTAAACTTAAGTCATTTTTCATTTTATAGATTTAAAACTAAATTATTACTGATTGAAAGTTAAGTAGAATTTTTGTGAGTATGAGTTCAACATTTGTGTTAGTAGAGTACCTGAGAAGCTAGATTTGCGGTCGGGTGAGTTCAGCATTTGTAGATAGACATCCATGAGATCTCTGGGTTTGTCAGGAACAAATGTGGCTTTGTGGTTATCTAGCTCTGCCTGGTTGGAAAAAATTGACATCATTAAGTATTTCAAAATTGTGTTAAGTATTAACTAAGCAACAGGGCCGGCCCTAGGTTTTCTGGCGCCCTAGGCGAAAGTGCCGGTAGGCGCCCCCCCCCCACCACAAACCACTCAAGCCGTATCTTTTATAGCCGTTGGTCATATTATGAAGGAAACAACGTTCAAAACAAAACAATACTTTTATTAACAGTTTATTATCAAATAAAGCACTTGGAAAAAAACACTATTCATAATTTATTGTAAACAAAATTTGCACAATAATTATCCACTGCGAAAATGCAAAGATCCGGAATGGATCTGATTACTATTTGTATTATCCATTTCAGATATCAAGAAAAAAAATCAGTTTCAAGGGGGGCGCTCTTCATAGAGGTGAATCAGAGGATTGTTGACTCTCTTGACTGCCGATCGTGGGCGCTATTTATTTTTTATTGGGAGCGCCCTTTTTACCCCCAATGAGAGGGCTCCTTACTGCCACTGATCGAGTGCTCTCTGATCAGGGGCGCTGTTTACCGTTAATTGGGGGGATGTTTACCGCCGGTCGGGGGCGCCCTTTACCGCTGATCGAAGGCGCTATTTACGCTTATTTCGGTCGTTCTTTGGCGTCGATCATAGGCGCTTTTTACGGACGGTGGAAGACACTGATTACTGTCGGTTGGGGGTGCAATTTAACTTTGATGTGATCAGGGTCGCTATTTACCATTGATTACACGGTAAAGGCAATTGTTGACCGTAGTTCAGGAGCATTTTTCTACCGATGGTCGGGGGCGGTATTTACCTCCAATCAGGGCGCTCTTGACAGCTGAACAGGGGTGCTATTTACCATAGTTCGAGGACGCTTTTTACCGGCGGTTGGTGGCGTAATTTAACTCCAATTAGGGGCGCTATTTACCATTGATTTGGGGCACTTTTAACCGTTGGTTGGGGGCGCAATTCAACTCTGATCAGGTGTATTTTACCTATGGGAGGTGCTGTCTCACGCCGGTTTATTTATGATTATTGGGGGCACTTTTTACTGCCGATCAAGAAGATATTAGCTATATTTTGAGGGCGCTCTTTACCGGGATCAGGGGCGCACTTTGCCGCCGAGTAAGGGCGCTGTTTACCGCCGGCCGGGGGCGCTTACCGCCGATCAGGGACGCTCTTTACTACTGATTAGTAACACTCTTTACTGCAGATCAGGGGCGCTCGTCTCTGCCGCGATGGTGCCCCTCGGGCCTCGGCGCCCTAGGCGGTCGCCTAGTTCGCCTATATGGTAGAGCCGGCCCTGCTAAGCAATGTCGAGGAAGGGTTCTGTCAACACTTTATTTAGCTTTTGAATAGTCAAGTGGATCTTGAGTTACACTTTTTGTCAGAGGTTGGGTAATCCTCTTTTGTATAGTACACCAAATCAGTCCCGTAACGTACCTTTTCATCGGCTAAGGCTAACAAGGAAAGAGATAACTGATCTTAAACAAATATGCACAGATCATCGTGACTATAAACTCAATATTGGTTACACAGGATTTAAATGCTAGATTTGTTAGGTTTTCTATACTTTCACCCTTGGCCGTCATATGATTTACTAAATCTTAATGTGAATTTAAAGTTGTTTTCCTTTTTTCAATTATATGACGCTGTTGTTACTGCTTGTCCTTTGCATCCATTTATAATTTTACTTTGTGCAATCCCTGATCATTGATGATTATGATGATGAACGGGTTCTTTCCTCATTCTTATAATTTTACATGTTCATTGCGATAAAGCTATCCAAGCTAATCATTAGAAAAAATTTCTTTCTTGTGTAATGTATTTAAAAACACACAATAATAAAAAAAATTATAACAAAAGAATACGACCAGTACAGTATACCTTATAAATTAATTTTTTGCCTATGAGGCTAAATTGTTCTTACCCTAAGGAACTTCCACAGCTGCTTGTGTATGTACATGAACTTGTTGTACCCGGAAATCTCTGGAGCGAGGTACTGCAGTACGGGGAACTGGCTGAAGAGAGCACCGACCATATCAATGTTGGCAAACAATTCTGTCAGCATTCCTTGTAGGTCTTGCAGCTCCTGCGTCAGCAAATGAAGTTTAAATTTTTATGTAGCATGTGTACGTGGTACCATTGTACTTAATTATCTAAAATCTAATAATTATCAATGATGGTAATTGATACCCACTAGACAATATCAAGCTTAGAATAGGCACACACATCTCTGTGATCAGGGCCAGCACTAGCACTTTTGCCGCCCTAGGCAAAGGTTACATTTGTCACCCCTGTCCCCCCCCCCCCCTTCCACCATTCTAAACCTACCCATACCCTCATAAAAATATCTACCAAAATTTTAATTCTGTGGAAGATCGTTTTGCTTGAGATAATATTGTTTCTCTTTTCTATTTTTCACATTCACATTAATTCAGTGGTTGAACAATAAATAAGAAACACGAAACGACGAGAAAGGGACTTGACAGACTGGAGTAGCGCGGTGTGTGTTTGCCGCTGTAGTAGCATGCAGTGCCGCGAGGGAACCAATCCGCCGGGTTGGTCGGTTCTCATGATGCAATGCCACTTACAGCTATAACGGGGAGGTCAAACTCCAGTGTGTCAAGGCATTCAAGACATTTCTTATAAGACCAATGTTAACCAAGAACTGGAATAAGTCCTTTATTTGTGATCAAAAACATTATGGTTTATAGTTCTAGATAAATAAGGGTTAATCAAGCCAGATATAAAGTGTGATTGAAAAGTCCCGGAACGGTAAAATATATTTTTTACCATTATAGATAAAGTAATGAGACTTGGTATATCAATATAATAGCTCCAATCCATAAATGTCTAGTCATTTAAGCTATTTACACTTTTTTCTCCATTAAATGGGACGGCACGCGCGGAGTCAGACCAAATTCTTAAATAGCAGCATAGGTCGAGTTTGGTATCAATGGTGTAAGATTGTTTGGAAATTCGCTGAGTACGCAGGTCTTCTGCGAAGGGGGTATTTCTTTTGAGGTCCCCAGAAGCCAAAAACACCATTAGTTCAGTTTCATATATGTGTCCGTGTTACTGATAACTTTTGAAATTGACCTCAGATTTTGATGAAATTTGTTATGGAGGTGTAAGACCAGCTATATTTTCAGGAGTTCCCGAACCAGCATGTTTGGGTTATGGGAACGAGGTTTTATGGAGTTTAAAAGGGGTAAAAAATGGTTTTTGGCATTTTTCAACCTCAATTTTACAAATTCACCAATTTGAACCTAAACCATTTAAAAGAACTCTAAGAAAAAAAAAAAACAATTTAGTATTTTGAATTTTTGATTTAGCTTAACAGGTTACAGAGAAAATTCAAAAATATGATTCCCATGTTATTTTTATGGGAAATCAACAAAACCCCATATCTCGCTCATTTATTGACATAATTTAATAAAATTTTGGCATGTACATAGTACCTACACTAGATGAGAGTTAACTGATATTTGCTTACAAAACCCAAATTGCGGAAAACATACATACCATGGGGGTATATGGGAAAAATTAAAAAGTGCCAAATATTGACAGTACAATATTTGATTTTTACCTAAAAAAAACATTACATTTCCTAACAATTAATATTTTTTATCAACATCCCATGGCAGTAAACCTACTCATTCCTATGGTGTTTATGGGTAAAATACTAAATAGGCTTAATAGATTCCTTTGGAAATTTGCTTAGTACGCAGGTGTGCTGCGACAGACGTATTGAAAGGATATATCCAGATAAACCAACTTCTCCTGTGACTTGCCCCTGCACCCCTTATTTATGCTTACCTTTTCCTCCGGGTTATATCTGATGCCAGCCAACATGGACCACAATGTGTTGAGGACACAGACGTTGAAAGCGTTTGACATCTCAACTAGCACACCATGTCTGCCGTTCTTGCCCACTCGTTTCTCAAACGTGTCAACCAACGCGGCGGCCTCCTCTTCTGTCAGACCAGCCATCGTCTTGCGGCCGAAGCCAAACTCTCTCAGGTGTCGCAGTACGAAACGCTTCTGCTCCTGCCAGAACTCTTCATCAGTCAGGATCAGGCCTGAAATCATACAAAACCATTATACATATGTAAGCAACATGAAACAAATTTATTGACAAACATATTGCAAAGTCTATGGTTGAACTGAAAATTAGTTAATTTTATACTTCACAATTTTTTACAAGGTGAGTAATGTATCTTTTAAATTCTGAACAATAATGCCCTGAGTGAAAATGTTTGCCAAACAACGTTCTTCCAAAAAAGAATTTTTTTATTTATATCAAATTATATCTTTAATCAAATCGGTATGTTATTTGTTCGTTTGAAATGTTTGTTGATTTATGTGTAAGCTGAACAAGTTCGTCGTGAATGTCCGTCAGTGAGGGTGAGGCTTTAATCTGTGTAAAATAAAGAGAAGCAGAGGTAAAAAAAAATGTAAAGAGTTTCAAACTTGTACTAAGTGTATTTGAATGATCTTAATTGTGATAATTGTGTTACTTCACAACATAGGCCTACAAAATTTTAACAAATAAAATTTGTAAATTGGAACAGCATAACTGATGGTAAGGCTGGCGGGAACACAAAAATATTTTTATATTTAAAATTCACATAGTTTTAGTTATGGTGAAAACAACCAATGTTAATGAAATGTCTTCTGAAGAACAACATTTCTGCTATTTACAAAGAATTTTCATCAATCTGTTAAGTATTTTACGGCTTCCTTAAGTGTTTAAATATCTTAGTATTTCCTTATTTTATTCCTTCCTGCTTCACCGTCAGGCATGCTGTACTTACTTATCTACTCTACAAAAATCCAATATTCCATTTGCCATTGAAGATTATCTTTAAATTTTAAGGATAAGTAAGTAGAACATGTTTTAAACTACCACAGGAGGAAAATTACCAAGTTGTGTGATAAACATGCAACATATGAAACAAATAGTAAGAAGGTTCACCTCTGCGGACGCCCCAGGTGCGAGTCTCGTAGAACGGCCCCTGCGGCCGACCGTCGAACTCTTCATTGGTCATCATCTCCTTGACGGCCTCATAGCTGATGCAGACGACCGTTCGGTCCTTGCCGATGCGCAGTCCGATACAGCCGGTCTTGTACTGCTCTGCCATCTTGGCGGTGGCTAGGTACAGGTAGCCTTCCATATCCCGCCTCATCCGATGAATAGCCAGTGCGCTGCCCACGACCGGCCACCATGCTGGGCCTGCCACAAGCAATAGTGCCCTTCAGTACAGCCTGCCAATCTTTCATGATACAAGAGTTCGTCCCCAAACCAAGCTAACCACTGGAAAAGGCTTTAGGTGCAGGTGCTTTGAACCCCAGGAACAGCAAAACTAAGTGGAAGAAAGTTCCACTTCTTTCTACGAGCTCTCTGGTGAGACTGGGTGTTTGTGTTCAGACTCAACTGGGACTTGAGGCCTCCTCTTGTATGTACTGGCAAAGTTACTATTGCAATTTTACTGGTTTAATTAAATTTTATTGATGAATAAAAGTGGAAGAGGGTAAAATATAATATTAAAAATTGTATAACCATTCTCATCATTACCCTGAAATGAAAATATGAAACCCCTTACCTGGAGGGAAGTTCTTTGGTTTCTTTGAATCCAAGTAAATCAGTAGTCCAAGTATAAAGAAGAAAAGTAATACTTCTAACCACATCCTGTAAAAATTAAAAGTAATAATTAGTTTTATTTAAAAAGAATAATGTATTCTTATTAATTATTGTAAGCCTTAATTAATGAACTAATTTATTTATAAATTTTAGTATTTTAGTAAATTTTACTCCTAAAATTGTACGCCTAAAAGAAAGGTGGTTTGGCCATCAAGACATCTATATCCTGTGTGTCATGCATTGCATATACAATCTAATCAATTATTATAGTTTTTCAGCCTTATACCATGGCAGCGCGAATGTACCAGAGCAAACTTATAGGCACATTCTGTTAACCTCAAGGTTTTTTTCATTCTTCCTAACTTTAAATAATAAATACTACTTTAAATAATAAATTGTGCCAGTGATTATTATTATTATTATTTTTTTATTTAATGTAAAGAATTCGACTGGATTTATTCATATATTTAAGAGAATTTCTAGTATTATATTTGACACTTAAATGGCTACTATATCAATAAATTGTATATAAAAAATTGTTACAATTTAATATTTAAATAAATAAATACTTATTTAAATAATTTATTTCATATATTAATGTAATATAACTATATTTAATATAATTTAATATATTTAATAAATAAAAATAATTTATTTAATTAAATAAAATTGTAATAAAAACCACACATCAAATTTTTATAAGTTGACTCTAAAAAAAGAGTGTGTTTGTTAATAAAAAAAGCCGATTTTTCCATTGTTGGGCGTTCAATTATTACGGTGTTTGTATTGTTTGACAGAGTGAAAGTTATTTGAGATTAGGCACATGTTATGTTATACCGTATTGAATTTTTTCTTGTATTTGCTCCTCCCATCCTGGTAAAATTTGGTCCAATTGTTGCGGAACACCCTGTAGGACTAAGTATATATTTTCATCAAATTATTAGGTTTGTAAAAATCTAATATTTTTGTGCTAACTATTCAAATATAGAGTCCCTCAAACTCGGCCTAGTGCGCACAGCGTGGCTATTGAGTTTGTGAAATTGTCAGGTTATTGAGAAAGGTGTTAAAAAAACTTTTAAAAAACGTAAATAGAATATCAGTTTCTATTTAAAAAAAAATACTTTAATTTAAATACAAAGAATGCAACTATTTACTGTCATAACTTAAACGTTTACAAATAATAAATGAACATGAATGATACACAACTAGCGGCAAGCCTGATAAAGTTGCTTAGGGGATTGAACGAGATTGCCGCCCTGCCCGGGGTGGCGCAGTTATCCGCCGAGAACCCAACGAATTTGCGTGACTACTGGACAATTTCTCTATTAAAATATTTTAAATTATTATAATCTTTATTTGCCAAATAAAAATGATAATGTGATTTCGTTTTCCATCCTTGTAATGGGGATTAGGGTTGAGGTACAATCGTTGCAGCCAGAGGGGATATCTTTCTAGTTCTGTTTAGTTGTTGAAGTTTATCGAACACGACGTGGTTTTCCGCCGCCGCGCGAGCGAGCGCGGACGCGCATCAGCCGCCCGGAACTCCAGCTTCCCGCGTTATGTCACAGATTATACAACGCGGCCGGTGATTGGCCGATCCCGGCGTTACCGAAGAAAGCGCGGGGCCAGTGAAAGTGGTCCGGCCGGAAGAGGCCAAGAGTTGTTTCTCAAAAACACAGATTGCGCAACACTCGCTTGGCGGCCAAGGTGTGGGTCACGTCCTCAAATATCAAATTTGACAGCGGGAGCGGCGAACAGCCCAGGCCTGCCGAGGGGGTGGGTGATAGTAACATAACAGGTACTCGTTGTTTTATTTTTCCGCCGTAGTTGTGTAATGGAACTTACCAGGACCTATATTTTTCTTTGTGATCATTCTTTTCAAAATCTTAATTTATAATAATGACGCGACGTCAATCAAACATTTTCCTCTTAGATTCGAATTGTAAGAGCTCCAAGGTTTCTTATAGCCTACATTGAAAAACTCGTATCCAATAAACAAACACGAATAGTAAAAACACTATTTTACTAATCTGATTCCCACAGAAATGAGCAAAGTGCAAACGGCCGAATGCGAATGTCGGTGTGCGAACGGTCGACCATTTTATCGGCCTTTTATCGGACCTGAAAGAATCTCCACTGAACGCTCCACTTGGGCACATGGTTCACCGGAGCGACAAAACAGTTTCATTCATCGATTTTTTGGTCGACCAACAGCAAAGGTGTCGGGCAAACTCCATCGACTTATGTCGGTCCGACCAACTTATCGGTCGACCAAAAATCGGTGTGTGTGAACGATAAAATCCAAATCTATTGTCCACCATGAACTCGACGAATTTTCTTAAATAAAAAGCGATATTTTTATCAGCCGACAAAAAAATCGATTGACAAAAAAGTTGATCAATCAGCGACAGACCGAAGATTTGCATTGGAGCGTTCAAACACGCCAATGTCGGTAAAAGTTTGTCCGACACATTTGTGGTCGGCCGACTAAAAAATCGGTGTTACGGTGTCGTCGCTCCGGTGAACCAATAGATCGAGGGCGATTTTTAATAGGCCGATATTTTAATCGGTCAATTAAAAAATCGCCCGTGTGAGCCTGGCCGTAATCAAGTTAAAGCGGTCACACACGCCGACATTTTGTGGACCGATATGTGACCAAGTTTTTATATGGGAATTTGTAGGTAATTGAACAACATCTTTTGTGTCTTGTGCATCTCCAGGATTCGGAGACCATGGGACGATGACCCGCCAGTCTCGCCGTGACTCAGGGAGTTTGGAGCCCCTGATTATTGCTTAATTTCTGTGACGTAATTATTTCAAAAACGAAAGTGAAATGCTCCTTAAACTCACGAAAGTGCAATCTCCTTTTCCCCAGTTTGTCAGAATTAAAAAATTTCTACATGCATTTTGAATTTTTTACTTCTAATCTTATCTTACTGGTAACATGGTTTTTTCTTTCAAGGTCTTTTACTGGTTAAAACTTAATTAAAATAAAATGTATAGAAAAAATATTAATTTTTGAACTTTGACTATAAAATTGAGCTTTACACAAAACAAGGCAACAAAGTTTTCTTAGAAAAATTATAAAACTATTCCTTCAGTAGTATCTAATTATGCCTAAAAATGTTATATAGTTATAAATTATTTTTAATACTTTACTAAGTTTTTGAAACATTAAGTTAATTATAGGCTACAATAATAATTAAGCAAATAATTAATTAATTAATGACGTTAGACAATTATTAATGCTAATGTCAACTATATGTCATAAATATAATCTATGCGTATGGGGTTGAAATACACTGACTAGAGTAATTAAATGCATTGTGTTCCGTCGATGTTAAGCTATTTATGTAGTCAGCGATTCTAAAACCAAGTTAAATTTAAATCCAAAGTGATGCTTATTAAACGAAGCCGTAAAATAACAGTTTCAAGATAAAAATTATATAGGACCTTGTCGAAGACAATCCATTATGGGTGCGCTCTACACATCTGCCGCGCGCGGATGCAAGGGTTTCGAACCTCCGTGTTTGTCGCCCCAGTTGTAAACCGATTTAATATATTTTGGTGTCGTTCTTTTCGTAATATAATTTTGTACTCCGCTATCGTCTTAAAATTTCGATATTAATTTAAATTACTAAGCAGGGTGCTTGCTAATAATGTTGAAATAAGCGTTTATGTATCAAGTTTTAGCGTATTAAAAACAATTTTTTAAGAAAAAATAAGACGATACGTGAGTACAATATAATCTTAAGAACAAGAATCTGCAATAAGATTGGTAAAAAGTTTATAGATAACGATGCAAGAAGGGAGACACGAAAGGTTTGCAATTTCAAAAACATCGTTATTAGACCACCGATCGATTTCGCACTGAAACAAAAAAAGCATCAAAGTAACAAAATTTAAAATCACCCGTCATATATTTTCCAAAATGTGAGTTTCCGCGTATAGCGGCAGTTAACAGTCTCGCTCGACGATTTTGACGCCGAGGTAGAGCGCACCCTTAAGTGGCGAGGCGGTCTTTTAAAATTAGCAATATACTACTGTACAATCGCGTATGCTCTAGTATTAGGGTATAAATTGCGTCATCGATCTAGCAGTAAAACATCCAAAGTGTGATATCCTCTAAAATTTAAGAAGTAGTTAACACTACTGTATAAGACGTGAACTGAACGTCAATTGTGTATTAGCGACAATTAAATTCAACACTTGGATTACTTTGAAACTTTAAATTTTAGTTCATACTTATCGAGTTCTTCAACTTCACAACTATAGCCCATTGTTGCGCAGTCGGCAATGTTAACCATACGGCTTTTAATGCAAAACGTGGTATTGCATTCCCCTGTTTCGGACGCCGTTTTTCAACCGATTTTCTTTAAACTTGGTAAGTGTTTAGTTGAATAGTTATACTATGTCGCTCATACCTCGGAATTTTAAAGATTTAACAAATATTACTCTTTGAGACGTCGCAAAGTAACTCGATTTTCCTTAGTAATATTTGTTAAAATTTCAAAATTCCGAGGTATGAGTGACATAGTATAACTATTCAACTAAACACTTACCAAGTTTAAGGAAAATCGGTTGAAAAACGGTGTCCGAAACAGGGGAATGCAATACCATGTTTTGCATTAAAAGCCGTATGGTTAATCATTGCCGACTGCTCAACAATGGACTGACTAGTGGATCATAGGTGAAGATGACTCCGGTCTACCCCTGGCGCGCACCCAAATGCAAGGGTTTTTTAGAATCGTGTTATCTTCTGCTAAATGAAACCTAGAGTTATAAATAAGAAGTCATATTAAAGAAGAATAACGGAACTAATTTTCCTCTGTTACACTTTTGTAATTATTTCATTAAAACCAATAGTAAACTTCAGTTAAAAATCGAGAAAAACAGATGATTTTAGACAGTTATAGCTGAAATTAGAAATTTTATTTTCAAATTCTAAAAAGATAGCCGACTAGATCCTTTTTTCTACTTTTAGAAAAATTTAACATCCAATCTCTATCTTAATTGGTTAATTCTGAAACACGATCCCCGTAAACCTCTGCAGCCATCAAACTCGCCTAGCGCTACGGCCGCGAGGCGGCATTCGGCATTGTTGGTGTTTTGGCTGGGGTAGACCGGAGCCTTAAGTTAATTCAAATGCTAAATATTTTTTTAATTTTCATTTATAAAAGTTATAAAGAAGAAAATCAATGGTGAATATGTTTTTCATGTTACGCATAACTTCTGGTTATGATGTTTCATAAAAATGAATAGAGGCCTACTGTTATGCTTTAGAGCCCATCATGTAAAATGTTTATGGGGTTTGACTTAAGACTTTTCGACCCCATTTGTTTGTAATTACTCTTGGAGATGAATATGTAATAACATATGCGTATGATTGTCATTAAAACATCATTAGACTAAGAACATCAAACCATTTACAGTTTTATCCAACCCATCAAAATACCTCTATAGGCCCATTACGATTACAATAATTTACTTCATGAGTTCCATAATCATTGTTTATTAATTTATTCATTTCGGAGAGTTTGCGCCTGAAATGCTAGAGCTTAAATGTGGTTGAAAGTTACCTTTTGCCTCCAGTTAGATGCATTTCGTTAAGCTACATCCTAGGTTTCGACACTATTGTCAAGTTCACGTAGATGGGCAGAAGTTTAAATCGAACTGGACCAAGCGTTAAGCTGTCAAGGTTGTCGTTGTTGGAGGTTAAAGTTGCACTTAAAACAGAAAACACGCACATTTTTACACGAACAGTAACAGTACATATATTTTAACGAACAGGTGGCCAAAACGGACACTCGCATCCACCAGTACCGGCGAGGGGAGGACACTGGCCCAGTGCATACAATAGAGCCCATGATAACTGGGCGACACAAGTGTAGCCCAGTTCCCAGATGTCGTCCAGTGGATGTTGCTTGTGCCGACAAATTTTTATGATTTTTGGTACAAAATCATAAATTGGAGTGAAATAAAAAAAAAAAACTGTCTCAGGTAAATAATTAAGTTTTAAAGCTTTGTGAAGGCACGGGGTAAAACTTCCAATTTTTAATGGGGCAATTAAATAAAATTGAAGGTTATTAATTATTATTACCTATCTATGTATTTGAGAAGCTAAATCCAAAGCTTAATTTCCCAAACCAAACAAATAAAACAAAAAAAGTTATATTTATATTAAAATAAGCCTTAAACACATTTTAGTATTTAGAGTACCATTTTGTTAAGGGCATTCAAATTCTTCATTGAATAAGCAATGAGTGTCCTGTATAACCCTACACACGTTACCCGTCGGCCAGTATTTGCGCCTATGTCGCCCAGTGAAAATCTGCTCCGCACTAACCTGCATTGAACTGAAGACAAGAGGTAACTTTCAACCACATTTATTTATTCACTTCTTAATTCGCATCCGTGTGGTTTAACCCTTGTGGTGCTAAAAAAATACATAACTTTTGAAAAGTGCTGGGGAATTATTCATATAACTTCCTAAAATTGCTAGGATTTCCAAGGAGGCAGAGTGTAGCACATGAGATAAAAATACAAAAATAAATTAAATTGTCAACCCAAAAGTGCTAGAGAATGATAGAGAACGATATTTCGTATCTCGATCATATGGAGAATCAGTTTAAATAATCGGTGTTTCAAAATAACAATTATTGAGACAACCGATATTCCCGTTTAAGTCCGCAGTATCGACATCAGTGGTGCGCCGATACATCGTTCCTTCGCACTTTTCAGATGAAAGGCGAGGCACTTACAAGTTCGGTTTACAACCGGTTCTTAAAACCATACTTGTAAATGCTAACCAATGCTAAGTATTGTTGCTTAGCATTTCTTGGTAAAAAGATAATGAACGATATATCATTCCATAGCACCGAAAGGGTTAAGAAGACCCTATTAAAAAAATTATGACCATACATGATTTAATGGGCATTTGATGGCCAGATTTATCTGTTTTCATGTTGCCACTATTTTTTAAAATACTTTTATCTTCAGTTTCCTGTCATTATTTTTGATTGGTTTTAAAGTGTCAATTTTCTCATCTGGGGTTTTCTTGCTTTACCAAATCAAAGTTGCTCTGCTCTTGTGAATTCCCAGAAATATAAATAATATCATGGTTCTTTTGTTAATTAAGTTGTTCTGTTATGCAGCGCACGCCGTGCCAAAATTCTTCGGCTAGAATTCAGACGGCGTGCCACACGGGGATTTTTCATCCAGCATTGCACGGACGTGCCGCGCACGGCGTGCGGAGCACGGACGAGTATGGGCCGCTTATATTGTACGCACACGGATCTCTAAAACGGCTCAAACGATTTTCTTCAAACTTCATGCAAAAAACTTATTTTGGAATCAAAATAATATGTACACAAGTCTCTATGAGTGGAAAAATCTAATTTCGTTGTAATCTTAAATTGATATTCTTGAAATTTTAACATTGGTGTTATGGAGTAAAAATATAAACAAAAGACATGCTGAAACAACTGACTTAACTATCAAAGTGCCAACCACGTGCTCTAGTATAAAAATGTGGATTGCATTGTAGCCTGTAGCCAGTATACTGATTTATTGAATGATACTATAATATAAATAATTTATCACTTTTTAATCATCTATCTATACTTATTTAATATGCTAAGGGGTTTTTTGTGTAGAGAACTCCTCCTACAATCCTCAACCGATTTTCATGTTTTTGGTGTCGTTGGATAGGGCTTGGTTTGTAATTGTTTCCGCCAAAAAAATTGCAAAAAAATTAAAATAAATTGCTCGATTTCGAGCAACACGTATACTAGTACTTAATATTGATAGTTATGTTTGTTAATAGAACAAAGTAAAATAATTACACAGTTAAGCATTTTTAAATAAACATTTATAATTAATAAAGAGCGCAGCACTCTTAGGCGTATAAAATAACCTGAAATGCGATTGAGCTGAGCAAACGAGCTATCTTGAAAAGAAACAAGCCGTTTTGAACTCGTCTTTACAGGAAAGGCTTACGTGACTAAGATTATTACTGTACTGCAAAAAAATGTGTATAAATTTACCAAGCAAATGCTCGGCTCCTAGGTACTTAAAAAATAATAATTTAAAATAAATAATAAACTAAAATTTAAAAAAAATCCACTTGTGTAGTTGGATGGTGGAGGTAGGCCCTACCTGAAGGCAGTCGGTATCCAAGCACTCTCACTGTGGGATGTGGCGGCCGCGCCGCGCCGACTACGTTATATAGCCTCCCCTCCCACCGCCGCCGCCCGACGGGGAGGTTTTTTTAAAAACTTGTGTAACAAATTAAAATGTGATATTGCGATTTAATATGAAAAATTCTGATCTTGGGCTGAGTCATGATAAAATGATTTCGTGAGCTCCTTACTTCGTATTAACAACTAGGTGTAAACATGATTATAATATAACGAATCTAATGATATAATGCAAATAATCATTTTTTTTAATTTATTATCCTCCAAATTTGAGGACTATTGAAATTTATTAATATAGTGCTTTGTGTAAGGACGACTCCAAAAACGCAAATATGGGTGATTCAGTTAAGAGAGGATACCGGTGTTCAGGTTGAACCGTTTTATATTATTTCGATTTTGAAAAGTTTTTGGGAGAAATAAACTGAAATTAGAATGAAACAAAAAAACTTTTTAACAATGGTGATTTCGTAAATATGTGATAAACTTATTTTTAATAATTATTTGATGCAGGATAAAAAATACACGTACAACTATAAAGGCGTAGATCCGTAGAACCAAGGCAATTTCACACGTAGGCCTATTCAGAAACTATTCCCGGGCCTAACATTAAAAAATAATATTTTTATATGCGTCCATCTAGCCATTTAAAAATTACCTATCCCGTCAAGCCTAAGTAATTTAAGGAGGCGCTCTATGGGGAGAGAGAACAGCTGTTTAGGTAGCAGTAAATAGCGCGTAAACCACATGGACATGATGTGTAGCCTAGTAGTAGTGTTATAGTAAATGTTAAGGTAATGTAATGATCTATTCAATTGGGAATAGAATTAAAAACTATACGTAAAAATCGATAAATAAATAATCCAATTGTTTTAAACGGAACAAACCAGTATTTTAAAAAATTAATTTCAATGGACCGTAGTTTTGTTCTTGAACAATCCATAGACATACACTAAATACATAGAAAAATCTTCTTGGAGCCGTTCGTTGCGGCCGCTCGCCATTTGCTGAACTATGGTTCATCAAATAGGAAAGCATCGTCCGTTAGGACATTTTCAAGCCGAGGTAAAGCCTCCCCCAAGGATGTGAACTAACCAAATACATTCGTGTTGAATGCCAAACAATGTTTAATTTTTAAACCGACCTGAAATGATAAAATATTCCTCATACTTGCCTCTCTAACAACCATTAAAAAACCACTGTACCCTACTCAAGTTGGCTTGATAGCCACAGAGAAATAGGCCTAGTCTCATTTTCTGTGACACCTACAAGTGGCATTACACAGAATTTTTGGGGTTTTCAACGGCCCAAACCTCGGCCTTGCGGTCGCAGGCAAGCATAAAATTAAACTGAAAATTTATAACGTCAAAACAATTTAAATAGAACAAAATTAGTACTGATATCTGTCGAAATATTTCATTTTCATATATTTTTTAGTAAGATACGGCACAGAATAACCCGAAATTTTGTTTTAATTAATTGACAAGTTTCAAAAGTTTGTAATGTGTTTTCCATGCTTTTTATTAAAATATCACAAGGTGTTAAACATGTTGAATCCCAATAACAAAGTAATGATCAAGGGGTAGCATATAGTCAAACGGCCAAACACGGCTATGAAAAACGTGGTAGAAGCGTGGTTTGTTGCATTATTTACCTTACTTGATTAACTATTGCGAAAAATTCAAACTCTGTTAATTCCTCTTCTTACTCAGCCATAGTGAGGCCAATCACACAAAACAACCAAACGAAACACAACACAACCGAGTCGGTGTGGATAAGGTCTAATCCAGTCAATAACCTTAAACAGTAATTAGAGAATCCCGTCTTTCGAAATCCAAAGCTAACACATCGACGGCACTAATATAGGCCTATTTTTCTCGAGTCGCTTGAAGGTTGAATACAATCGTTGCATACATTACTTAAATTTGGTGAAGTTAAGTCGTATACGACGAACTTAAGTTTGATAGTAGTGTAAAAGTAAGGCTTTTAAAACAGTTCAAGGTCACCTGAGCGATGACGTCATCGATGACGTCATCGAGGTCAATGACCCCATCGATGACGTCATCGATTGCATCATCGATGGCGTCATCACCAATGACGTCACTTCCTTGACGTCACACCCATGACGTCACAGAAATGACGTGCTGATGACGTCATCACTCCTTACGTCACCAAGATGACGTCATCGATGTCACAAAGGTCAAGGTCACGCTGAAACCTAAAATTTTTTGGCACTTTTGCTGTTTCTCGCACTACGCTCCGAGTTTTAGTCACAGTTACCATGACCTTGACAACTTGGAGCGAATTTGCGATGAGAAACAGCAAAAGTGCTGAGGAAACTTGAAGTTTGCAACGTGACTCTGCCTAAACCGTCATGTGACACCGCTCGGGTGACCTTGAACTGTTCCAAAAGCCTTACTTTAACCATTACTGCAACCGCGATGTGCACCCTACGACAGACACCGAGCGACTGACTGTCCGGCCCCGCGCACTCTAGGTATATGGGAAGTGGTGGGGGGAACTGCGAAGACCTCGGGAAACTCGAAAATGTCAAGCCAGGTAGCACCGTTTCGGTGCTACCTTAAATTTACATGTTAAAGTGTGATGACCTTGAGGTTGACTGTGAACCTGGGGCTTAGGATTGTGTTTAACAGCTTGACGTTTTCGCCAGAGTTCAAGTGTGGTGACCTTGAACTGGTTAAAATTAAAACTGCACAGCAGACTGCACAACACGGATGTGCACCCTACGACAGCTGCCGAGCGACTGACCTCCAGGCCCTGCGTACTCTAGATATATGGGGAAGTGGTGGGGGAAATTTCAAGGTCATTCAAACGGAGTTTTAAAAAAGTCAAAGAGTAGAAAGACTACTCTTGTGAGTCTATAGCGATTTCATTGATAGTGAGTGCTTCGGTATGCCAAGTTGATCTGTATTGACACGCTCCTAAATAATGTTTGCAAAAACCTGCAAAATGATTGTTGCACAATTTGCAGCCAGTTAGCTGTTTTAGTTTAAATTCAATGCAACGTTCAGGGCAACAAGTGTACTTATGCCCTCTCATTTGGTACACATGGAATGTCTTCAACTTCGGTTTCGGCTTCTTCCAAGACTTGCACTTACACATGCACTGACCAAAAGCTTCACATGTTCTACAAGCCAGGCCATCCACCACATCAATGTCATTCGGCCATGAAAAACATTTCTGTTCGCAACAGTAGTTGAGTTGACTTTCCATGTTGCTGCGGTGAAGGTGCGCAATGAAATGATGCTGTAGTCAGTGAGAGTGCACCTTAAATAAACTCAGTGGAGGGGGAAAGGTCAAGGTCATTCAAACAGAGTTTTAAAAAAGATGACTAGTCGTCCTCCTCGTCCGTCGTACTTGGAGAGCTGTCAGACGAAGAGCCCCGCGCAGGTGCTCTCCAGATGAAATGTATATCTATTTGAAAGCGCAGGCCGGGATCTTGTACCATCAACTCCTTTAATCTATTACATACCAATTCCACTTTGTACACATTGTTAATAATCAACACCCAAGGCTTTGGCTGAACATAACGTGTAGTTGAGTCAGCCTCGCAGACAGTTACATCTTCCGGTGATATTGGAGTGTATAAATGTGTAGAATCTCGTTGCTGAGGCTGGCTTGAAGTTGAAGGTTCTGTGCCGACCCTGGTTGCATCAAAATTCAAATCCATTCTACATTCAAGAGGTCCAGGGTTCCCGTTGAATACATTGAGTAATTTTTGATACAAGACTTCCACTTCTGTCGCATCCTGTAAATGAACAGTCCACCGCAAGGGAAATGCTTCGTCCGTAGTGGAGTCAACTTGAGAAAGAGTTCCTTCCGCCATGGCAGCTAAGCAAGGAATGAGGTGAGCTGCAGTCAGTTGTAACATTATCGAAAAGTAGAGGGGGAAATTTCAAGGTCATTTAAAATTGGGTTTTAAAAAAAGGAAGGAGTGGAGAGGAAAGTTCAAGGTCATCCAAATTGAGTTTTAAAAAAAGGAAAGAAGGTCACTCCCCATCAGCCTTGTCGTTGTCTCCTACATCTTCATCCGCATTAGATTCACTGTATAGGTAAATCGGTGACATTGGTGAGTATTGCGGTGAGTGTTGACCGTTGTTGTCCTCCTACCGCAATGTAACTTGCGACCAATCATAGTTGAAATTCATTTGTATTATGATCCCAGGGTTGTCCCGCAGTATTTCTTTCATCCGTTCACAAATTGTTTCCAAATAGTGAACACTGTCGATGGATAGTGTCCAACCTGTACTCGTTCCAACATCAGTAGTGGAGTCAGCTTGGCTGATGGTGTTGTCCGCCATGGTTGCTTGTCGAACAAGGAATGACGGGTGATGTGATACTCATGCAGGAACATGGTGAAGTGGTGGGGGAAGTTTCAAGGTCATCCAAAAGGAGTTTTAAAAAAAAGGAAAACCTACAAAGTAACATTGAAACTTTCCAACTGATGGTGGCGGGCGTTTTCTTCTGCAACCTTGCCGACACATGTGACTATACCATATAGTATGAAAAGTACAACCATAATAAGGCCGAACAATAAAAGATAGCCGTTGACTATCATGATATTTTCTGAGTGGATCTGCTTTCTTCTTATCTCCCTCTCTTGCATCCTCTTCTCTAACTCGTGGATGAAGTCGCAGCATGCGTGAGGACATCTTTCATCTGTTGGTAGGTTTGCCATTGTTGATGTTGTCGGTTTGGCTGTTGAAGATGGAATGAGGTTTCCAATCGTGATGTGCCATGTACACCAATAGTGAAGTGGTGGGGGTAGCAAAGCAGTGGAGGGGGAAGTTTCAAGGTCATTCAAATTGTGTTTTAAAAAACCTATCTTGTTACTGAGCTAATATGTCAGTAACAAGATAGGTGTTTTTGCTCTTTTACTTCTTTAATATAATGAAAAAATAAACATATTCTACAATGGTTAGAACAAGAAATACAACTGCTAGTCAGCTGAAGTAATCCAAGTTGTCCGGCTCGGTCTTCATGGACGTCGGTGAGGAAGCTGTCGATGAGTGTCCAGGCTCTTCCTTTGGCTGCCGGGTGTTCCGTATATTGCAAGCGTAGACTTGCACATTTATACGGTAGCCTCTTGCCACCATTAGCTGCAACTCCTTGTACAAATCGTTCAGCTCCTGTTGCGTCTTGATAGTCACCTCCTCATAGCTGGCACAGCTTACGTTGAGAGACATCCTGATGTTGCTAGGTTGGCTGCTGGAGTAGAAATGAAGCCAAGGCACAGCGCTTGGAGGTATATGAAAAAGTGGTGGGGGTGTTTGCATTCAAACAGGTTTGACTTGTAGCGTGGTGGTGGGGGTAACTGTGAAATGCAAAGGTCAAAGGTCAAGGTCACCCGCGAAGTTTAAAAAAAAAATGCAACATATCAATATGTGACAAACTTCACATATTGATATGTTGCATTTTTTTGTCTTTTGTATTTTTTTTCTTTTTTATGGTTTATTTATTTATAAAACGTTACAATAACATATTTACAACAGTAAAACTTAAATCTAACATTGCTGCTTGTCGGCGATGTGGATGGTCAACTCGGTGGAATTGCTACCCGTGCAACCGTGGGAAACCAGGTAGAGACAGCCGGGTTGGATGGAGCGTAGATCCTCGTTCTGGAGGAGATGGACGAACCGTTTCGGCAGGTAGACTTGGAACTTGGGCTCACCCCCCGGAGTGAACGGTGCCTCGCTAAGACTGCAGCAGATGGCCTCTCCAACTGTAGTCTCCATCTTCTTCATGGCGTGGATAATGTAGTGCTTCTCGTCTTTAAGTTCGGAACACTTCTTGACGGGTAGTATGGTAGATTTGGAGTGAGCATTGAACTGCTCAACCAAAGTTTGCAGGAACTGGTGAGATGCCATGGTCGAGATATAGATCGTCTTCTTCGTCTTCTTGCTGGGAGATGTTGTCGTCTCGGAATCTCGAGTAATACTCATGCCAGGTCCCGGTCTGCTCCTCACTTATATAACCCCCGTTACCCCCACCACTCCCCATTTCCCCACTTTGAAGGTAAGATGCGAGTTTATAGGCGTTTTTTAAAGCGCAATGTCTATCTTTTTCATGTTCTGGACTTTTAGTACAAATACAAACATTTTCCATCGTATACTTGTAATTTTTATCCAATTCCACATCATTAACCGGAACATGAGTAAATCCTTCGATCCATCTTTTCTTTTCCAGCCCCTTTGTGTAAATATTGGTAAACTTGTCTGAAAAGTGATGCATAATGTGATACAAGTCCGTGTAACTTGTAAAACCATCATACCAATCGATATGATGGAAGTGTTTTGAAATCCATCTGTTGGTAGTAGCGGCTTTACTGGTTAAAGATGAATAAGAACATGGTGGTTTAAATAAAAACGAATAAGGAACACTTGTATTGATGTCGAAAAACACAAGTTCTTTTATGATAAATCTATCATCATTACCCCGAAACGCTTGGAACTCAATTATACCAGGTTTGGACTTTACTTGTTCTTCTTCCTTGTCCATTGCGAAGATCACTCGTCTGCTCATGACGAAGTCCAAAGGTCAACTGATTTCCACACCACGGTAGGTACGGCTTTTATACCCGGCCGTACAGTTGTTGGCGCGTTGGTGTATATTTAACGTGGGCACCGTCCCCGGTAGGCCTAACCCCACAAAGTGTTTGATATTGTTTTAAAAATTAACCATTGCTGTGTAGTTAATTGTCATTTAGGTTTCCATCTTTACATTTTCCTTGTTTTCATTTTCATCACTAACACTTGATTCTTCTCCTCCTTCTTCTTCCTCTTTTTCATGTTTTACTGATTTCTTATGTAGTTGAGCGTACTTTTCCAATTGTCTCCACATTTGTACTTCATGAGGAACCCTATTGAATATAGAAGTATCTACAGGTCCGTACAATATAGGTGCGTCCGGTTGTTTGTCCAAAGTGTCTTCCAGATAATCTTTAATAATTGAACTTGAAAACACCAGTTGTCTCAAGTATCTCGTTATTGGTTCAGTTGCACAAGTTAGAATAAAAAACTCTTCTCGATTAAGTTGAATCTTGTTATCATGTCTTGTTGTGTCTCTAAACCGCAACTGATGATCACCACGATGTTTAACAATATCGATTTCCACATTTGAATCCAAAAGGCCTACTCTTGTCTTTCTTCCAAACATGTTACTACTTAAATAGCATTCTAGCAGATGCAAGTGTTTCATAAACGATTCCCAAGCAGTGTCCGTAAACAAAATCATTTTGGGTCCATGAGTTAAAATTACAGTAGGGGAATAATCTGTAGATTTCATAACACCGATTAAAACACTTTTGTCCAAACTGGAAGAGATTGGGTAAAATATTCGCAAGAATACCTCACTTAATATGTTAGGAGAAATATTATCTTCAATATCCCTTTTCCTCTTGTGTGCATTCTTTCTTCTTTTACCTTTTTCCTCAACATTATTACTGGCGTGGAGTTGTCCGCAAGCGTTGTGTTCATCTCCCTCCGGTTGACCTTGAAGATCTAAAAAGTCGGATATCTCCTTCTCAATATCTACTACATTTTCTTGTGTACCACTAGGAGAAGCCATATTGAATAAGATGCTACCCATACAACAACAGGCAACAAACTGATAAGGAGCGAGCTGAACGCTCTGCTTTTATACTCGCGGAATGCATTGGAATGTAGGAAAACCGGTCTTTTACAATACATTTTTAACAATTCCAGTTAAAGGTGTGTATGTTACGATTTTATCATGTAGAATTAAACAGTATGCAGTTGTATTAGCCGGTATAGCCACGTTGAATTCCATTTCTATTTTTATATCTACACTTGATGATTTTACCGATTCATTTTGTTTAGAACAATCGATTACAACTATAGGGTAACCATCTAAGTATTTTTCTGGTGATAGTAAAGGTGCATTCGTTTTACCATAATATGAACTTTGGAATCTTGCATACATATCGTACAATATGCTGTACTTTTTATTAGCGAATGACACATTTAAATTATCGTATGGAAAAAATTGTGAATTTAAATAAACTTTAATATTTTTCAAGTTGCAATGATCAAATTGGCCTGCATGTTTGGTGATGGTGTCTCTTCTGCCTGTTTGTAAACCAAATATAATATACCTGGCTCGTTCCACATAATTAGATGTTTTAACTGTCCAAGTGTGTCGATCCGTAGTTGGCAAGCTGGGATGTTCATGAAATTCCCAACTTCTAAAAGGAATTACAATATCACGATCAGCCTTTAACTTTCTTAATAGTAGCATTCTATGCTCGTCAGCTAATTTTACATGTGGAACTCTCCATACAATTTTGTCTAATGTTAATTTCCATTCTAAAGTTGCATCTGTTGTACCGTCTGGAGCTTTAATAATATCTTTATCGTTTGAAGATCTCAACAAAACTAATTCTTGTTTAACGTTTAATATTATTTTCCTATAATCTTCAGCAAAACCAAGCAACAAACGTAACGGAATATGAAAATCAAAATTTCCATTTGTATCTGGAGTGATTGTGTCTTTTGCAGGTAAAACCCATCCTGCAGGTTGTATTAAATTGGTTTCATTAGGTGATATAGATGTTAATCCCTTTAAAGTTGTTGCAATACCTACTTTTTTAGTAGAATCAACTGTTACACCTGATATTTCATATCTAATTTCATCAAACAGGAAAGCCATGGGATTATTTATAAATGGAACTGTTGTACCAGTAGTAGTACCGTCCTTTTTAGTAACTTTTCCTTCAATATACAAGTAACTTTCACATGGTAGTGTGTAAATGTCTTGATTTTGTATGGGAATACGAATTTCATCGTTATTGTTTAATTTTGATGAAGTGTAAGGGTTGTGGGTGTGATATTCTTTTTCCATAGGGTTTCGTCGAATGTTGGACCCTGAGCTATATCCAGTATATCCATTATCGGTTACTTTTAATCCAATTCTCTCTAAGAAACGAATGTTCTCGCGTGTTAACTCCTCCACAGCTGAAGAGCTACTAATGCGGATTCCTGTAGGTTGTTCGCTTTTAAATGTTAAACCCATGATTTTGTATTAAAGTGTTGATTTTAAATGTAATCTAACCGTAATAGGCTCTTCTCGGAAATCTATCAAGTTACCGTCTTGATCCAATACGTTCAACACGATGTCTGAAATGAAAGTGGTGTTCAAAGGTAGATATACCAGGTTTTGCGGCTTTTCAACAATTTTAAATCCAGGTGGTACACTGGGGTAAAAAGTATGTATTATATGAGTATTTGCTCCATCTCTGTAAGCTCCTTGTATAATATTACAAGTTATGTCTATACTATTGACTTTTAATATTGTTACAGTTTGTTTACCGGAATGTGTTTTATTTGGTTCTAAAATCGCTCCATCTTTGGGAAATCCTAATAAATCACCAATTGAGTCTGACTTACTGAAATCTATATAATATTTTGAAGTAAGCTCAGCTTTCATTGTATTGTTATTACCTTTTAGTGTTATATTGTCTTTTCCCATTTTATTTTGCAAAAATTCATTAATATGATCAATTTCATAAGAACCTGTGGGTAGAGTGCAAACTTCCAAGTCTGTAAACTTCCCACTGGCATCTTTTCCTTTATAATAATGCAATAAGTTATTTTTACCTTCCGTAACATTGGGAATAGAGTTGTAAGTTGTAAAATCCAACAGTGCTGCCTCCCAAAATCTTCCTTTTTGCAAGCGTAACGCTGGAAAAAGGATACTTCGTAAAGTGGACGATTTTCCTGTTAATGATACCGTATAGGAAGACATCTCAATAGTGACTGATACTTTTAGCTAGGAATTCCAAACATAAATGGCCGCATATTGAAGTATTATCAGGTTGTTCTCTTTTATAGTTGTAATATATGTTTTAGCAGATTTAAAGTAATGTTCAAGTTCTTTAGGTGGTGGCAAATTTCCAAAACTATCAAAATAATATACATTACTATTTAGTTTCTTATAACACACCCAATGGGTGCCGGACCCTTCAGTATTATCCAAATTTACGATTCCAGTCTCATTTTTCCATATTTTCTTTGGTAAACTGTCTTTCATAAATACTCCGCGGAAAAATGGTATTTTTAAACAGGAAATATATTTAAATAATTCAACATTAGTCAACGCTTTATGTGGTATAACCAATTGATTTCTTTTATTTAATATGCACGATACGGTCTTAGGTATAGACCAGCCCCGTTTTTTACCATTGACCATATTGTCGGTTTTTTATTATTTTTCCTCGGAGAACGTCTTTTTAGTCTAATATTACCACCATGTTTTCTCTTGGTTGATCCTTTTTTATTCTTACCCCTCCTTTTTCCACCTCCTACCGCTGTTTTAGCCTTCATACCTGCTGTTACCGCTAAAGCTGCTGCTTTTTCCGCAATACTAGCGTCACTAGACTTTACTCGTTGCCAAGCTATATTCGCTAGCTTTTTATCAGCGATTGACCTATTTTTTGAATCGGTAAACGTGGAATATGCGATATCGTGTTCTTTACAAGCCTGATCTAACTTATTTATGCCTGGATCACCTCTTTCCAGTCGTTTTTTCAATTTAGTTCCTGGTCCGCAATACTGATAACCTCCCGGTATGTGAAATTCGTATGGTAAAGCGTCTATTGCTCTGTTTACGATAGATCCTACTGGAATACGATTTAAAGCTTTACTTAACAGAGAAACCGCTGTGGACGTGATACCGCCTCCTTTCCGTATAGTGTCTCGATATGGACTGGTGTAATGAAACGCCATGATTGTCTTTTATATTTCAAAAGCGTAACCCATGTGTTACCTCTATGACAGGTTGCACATAAATGATGTAATATATGGTGTTATTTAGTTAAATATCAAAAGTACCCCAATCTGATGATCTAAACTTTTGTGTGTTATGATTAAAAAAATATTTATAAAGAATTTCTTGTTTAATCCATGTATTTCTCATTTTTTCGTCAATAGGTTTATGTTGTCCTGCTACAATATAATTATGCATATCAAATAATAAATTACCTATTACTTTAACAAGAAAATTAACAGTTACAGCGTTATTGGCATAATCAGGGTCTGCAACATTTGTTAATCGTTTGTTATCACAATTCCACCATTTTTTTCCAGTTGGCTCTAATTGTATTATCTGTTCATAAGTAACAGCATCACCAGGCTTTTCACCAATACCTAAATTTGTCAATAACTTTCCTTTACCATCCCAAACATAATTGTTTTCTTCAAGTAAAGTAAACTTTTTATTTCCTTGTACAAATACATCTCCTTGACGTGTTACTACTTGGTTTTGTTTCACAAAACCGGAGGTTTCTTGTTTTAAAGTTTCCTTCATTTGACCCACCGTTGCACCATCTGATGGTGCAAAACCATCTTTTACATTCGCTAAACAATTACCAAGACAGTCAATAACTCCTACATCACGTGTAATACAATGATCTTTGATGTATTTTAAATTTACAGCATCATTTTCATTTTTTGGATAACCTATATCGTTAATAACAAATTTATAAAAAGAAAACCCATCTTTTGTCTTTTCAGGTATTATAGAATGTAAATAGCGTCTATTTATGCTGTCTTTTTCATCTACAGGGTCTGCTACGTTGGATATACGCCGATTTTCAGCATTATACGTTTTTCCATTAAATTTTAACGTATTCTTTAATTCCGATGATAAATAACCTCTGTTTATTGCATCAGCGTTTTGATTTGGCTTACCAACGTTGGAAATTCTATGATTACCCGCGTTATATGTGTTTTTATCTAATTTCAGTGTTGGTACTATCTCTTTTTTTAATACTTTTAAATTTATTGCATCATTTTCATCTGTGGGATCATTAATGTTTTTTAACCGTTTATTACTAATATCATAATCTCCATCAGGTGTTTGTGGTAATCCAACACCTCTTTTTAAAGTATTAAAGTAATATAATCCATCTGATGAATACCGTCCGAACTTGTCAACACTCATGGTGCAACTGAATAACATTCTAGAGTGTAACCCATTTTTATAATATTAGTCCCGATTTCTAACCCATATCAGTTTTTATACAAATTCTTAGTCTTCATCAGTTACATTTGCATCATTCCCGGGACATTTAAAATATTTTAAATCTGCACTAATTAATGATCTGTCTGCTTCATTTCTAAATACATGATTTTTATGAATAAATTCCTCACCAGACAATTTTCTAAATCCGCTAAATGAATTTGGATCTGCAATTAATATATTTTGATAATCATTTACATCCATTAATTTAAATCTTTTGGTATTATAAATAAACTCTTGATTTGCACTATCATATTGTAATGTTTGTCCTACAGTTGCAGCATCCTTTGGATCTGTTCCTTGTGCCAAATTACCTATTTTCTTATTTTTCGCATTGAAAGTACTACCTCCTGGTTTGTCTAATATTAAAGATTGTTTTACTACAACACAATCGTAATCATCGATACCTGGAAATATGTTAATTATTCTTCTATTTGTACCCAACCAACTTCTATGATAATTGTTTGGATTAGTATGTAAAACTTGTGATAAAATCGGAACATCATGAGCATCTGTAGCTAATTGCGCATTTGATAATTTCATGTCTTTGCAATCCCAAACATTATTTTTTTGTTCAAGTAAAATAAACTTTTCATTTCCTTGTACAAACACATCACCCGACCGTGATACTACTTGATCCTGTTTTACAAATCCAGATGTTTCTTGCTTTAAAGTTTCCTTCATTTGACCCACTGTTGCACCATCTGATGGTGCCGAACCATCTTTAACATTCGCTAAACAATTACCTAGACAATCAATAACTCCTACATCACGTGTAATACAATGATCTTTTATATATTTTAAATTTACAGCATCATTTTCATTTTTCGGATAACCTATATCGTTAATAACAAATTTATAAAAAGAAAAACCATCTTTTGTCTTTTCAGGTATTAATGAATGTAAATAGCGTCTATTTACGCTGTCTTTTGCATCTTTAGGGTCATCTACGTTGGATATACGTTTATTTTCAGCAGTATACGTTTTTCCATTGAATTTTAACGTATTTTTTAATTCTGATGATAAATAACCTTTGTTTATTGCATCAGCGTTTTGATTTGGCTTACCAACATTGACAATTCTATGATTACCTGCGTCATATGTGTTTTTCTGTAGTCTTAATGTTGGTGATATCTTTTCTTTTAATACTTTTAAATTTATTGCATCGTTTTCATCTGTGGGATCTTTTATGTTTTTTAACCTTTTATTAGTTATATCATAATCCCCATCAGGTGTTTGTGGTAAACCAGCTCCTCTTTTTAAATTATTTGCGTAATATAACCCATCCGAGGAGTAACGTCCGAACTTGTCGACACTCATGGTGCAACTGAATAGTAATCTAGTGAGTAACGCATTTTTTATGAGATTACCCCACGGTTTCGGAGTTCATCCACTAAAGCCACCCATTCGTTTTCCAATCCAGTATGACCCGCTTCTTTAGCTTCATGTATTAGTTTCATTCTATCCACCAATTTATTGATATTATTGTAATAAATCACATTTGTGTTATATAGTTTCTTCATTAAACCTGTACCTGTAACAGATTTGTTTCTTTTTCTTGGTTCTGGAGCACTTATATCCAAAGTGGATGACACAAACCTTCGTTTTACAGGTTTTCTTGGCATTATCGGCATTGGTTGTCTTCTCGTTGTTGGTATTAACTTGGATACAAATACTCTATATTTTAAAGACCTAGATCTAAAAACTGGTTGGTCAGCTAAATATTTTCTCCTGTATGCATTGGTGTGTTCCAAAATCTGTTTATATGCTTCCATGTCTTCTTCTTTAACTAACAATTCTAAAGGCTTTTTTTCAAATAATAATTCAAATAATCCTCTTGTGCCCTTATATCTTTGATTACCAACAATAATATTATCATCTTCATCAATGTTTACCGGGCTATTACCAACCATTAAACCTTCTTCTGTTAATCTTACTCCATAACTATGGTAGTTTTTATTAGGATTTATTCCAGCTAACATTTTTATCATGTATTTCCTTCCTAAAGGTCCTTTGTTATGAATGTTTCCACCCAACAAGCTTATGTTTGACGGACCTTCCCTTGCTTCTTCTTCTTTTTCCTCTTCACTAGCAGTTGATACATTTTCATGTCCTCTTTTAGCTTTTACTTCATATAATTCTCTTATACCACTATAGTCTGGTGATTCTAGCTCTCTTTCAGGTTCTCCGCCGGTAAAACCACTATATGTAGAGGATTCCAGGTCTTCATCACTAAAATCTTCTGATTTTACATTTTCTCTTTCAAACTTTGTAATAGGTGCAATTGCATCTCCTTCCAAAACGGGTTTAGCAAATTTTTTGTTTAATTGTTTCAAGGGTTCAGTAATAGGTTTAAAAGTAGATTCAAGAAATTTCTCCCTTTCGCTAATACCTAATTTTAATGCTCTGTTTTTATCTCGAATAGAATCACTAAGTGATTTTATTTCCTTTATTAACTTTTCTTGGTTAACCATGTTTGTAGCAAGACGTGTTGTACAACAATGAATGTTTTACATCATGATCAGTGTATTAGTATAAATTTATCAAATCCTATCCTGTATCGACCATTGTTTAGCGGTTGTTCCTTCATAATTGTTAAAAACCCATATTTTTCAGCCCAAGCCTTTCCACACAACTCTTTAAATCGTTCAAATGGCATATCCGCACTTACATGGTCATAATATATGTGTTTTAGGTTGGTTTCATCCTGTTTAAATACAATTAACATGTTTGCATTGTCTCTAATGAGCTGTTTCCGGTATTTTGCTGTAAGTTTGACCAATATAAATGCTATCTATGTTGTTATGTCGACCCATGGCGAAGTAATTTCTTATTGTATTTTGATTTTCACAAGATACGTCGTCAAATATGAATACTGAGAATGGTTTAGCCTCTTGCGGTTGCATGACACTCTCGCTCGCGTTGAATTTAAAATATTTAACTTCAGGCACATTATTGAGTATTTGTTCCAATAACTGATACAGTAGAACCTTGCTAAGACGACTTTTAAGGGGTCACACAAAACTGACGTCTTATCAAGGTTTTCGTCTAATCAAGTGTCGTGCTATCAAGGTAGTTTTGCTGATAATTCGTCTTATCAAGGTGCACCCTAACAGAGTATATTTTTAAACTCCCCATATAGCAAGTGCAATTTTAATGAAGCCTCACTAGAAATATTTCATTAAAAATATATGAAATCAAGCATACAAAAAACACACATATAAAACATAATGTTTTATTGTTATGAAAAAATAGCCTATTATAAAAACTCTAAACAACTAACAAATTTTTTTAAAGATACAAAATGTAATAAATACAGTAACTTGTTATAAATTAAAGAAATTAAAAAACCTTAATACGGTATAAATGTTCTCAATTAATCATTTACCGTATAATTAATTAAGCTGAGTACCAGCAAAGTTAATTGATTTATCGATTACATGTTAGACAATTTCCTCTACGTCTAAGCCTACGTCAGGATTCAATGTTGTTGTGCATGAGCAAGGAAAGTTTGTGAATTAGTCATTAATTTTGGTTTATTTCGTGTTACTCATGTGAACGTAGTCCAATGCACTATTGATTTCCGTAGTGACCCTTACCACACTCTCGCTCATAACACTTTTTTCTCATAAAACACTTTAATATACTAACGGCATGTGAAGCAGACATTCTCTAATCCCTACTTACTGACACTACACACTTATATGTAAAACTACGATGTCACACAATAGCACTGCACTTTAACTGGTACAGTATCATATAAGCTGTGCTAAACGCGACGTAAAACCATTAATTTTCGTTTTGACAGTAGACATGCAACTGACTGTATACAAATTAATTGTGTCTCCAAGAGGAAGTGTAGGAAAGTTTTTCCTAGAACTGAGCATAAAGACATTGTTTCCTTCAAAATGTCTGAATAAACTGTGGGAACGATGCATGAGAAAAGCGATTCGTGTTGTAAAGGTTCCGTAACGAAACACTTCGCGCTATAGAGGTTATGTTCGTGTTACGGAGTTAATATATTGAAAGATTCGTGTCACCGAGGGCGAGTTCGTGCTGTAGAGGTTCTGGTATTTTAAAATGCGTGTTATAGAGGTTGATTGTGCACTAATTTCAGCTGGTAAAATGTGTGCTATCGAGGTATTTATGTGAATGGTATTCGTCCTATAGAGGTATTTTTAACATTGAGTGTTTTGGGCAATTCACGGGGACTAGAAAATATTACTTGTTATCAAGGTAATCGTGTTATCGAGGGACGTACTAAAGAGGTTCTACTGTATTTTGGTTGTTGTAGTGACTTTGAAAATACATATAAATTATTAAAACGTAATCCTTTAGGGTTTGTAATCAAATTGAATACTACATTTGTTTTTCCACAATTGGAAGGACCGGTAACCAGACAACGCACCGTGTTTGGTAACAAAACACCGTGTTTCCCAGTATTGAATTGAGAACCATCCACTGTGAGTTCATCTATATTATTAATAGTAAAATTGTCTTTTTGCGGTATTATCTCCATCCTTTGTAATGGTTCAACCCAAAATGATGCTCTATCATTATATTAGATCCTTTTTAGGTATCCAAGAATCTTCCGTTTTATTAAATCCTAACCATCGTACTTTAACCTTATCCTTTTTTCGTTGCAACACCTTTTCAACTAAATATACATCACCTACTGTTGATTTTAACATTTCATGTCCATAAAACCCTCCTTCAAGCAATTGTCCTTTATTATCTTTTAAAATGTAAGTTTCTGGTACTGTAGGTTGCACCTTAAATACGGTAAATACCTCATTTGTCCAGTTCGGAAGATATCTTTTACTGAATACACCTTTGTATTTGCTTATTCGCACTTTATCGCCAACATTAAACCTTTTAGGCTTTAGTTTTTCAACTTTTGGTTTAGTATTCATTTTTATACGTTTTAATACAAGTTTTTCATTTTTATTAGTCACCTGGCTTGGTTTCATACCGATAGTTCTATGAAACTTGTTATTGTAATCGCTTATAAGTTTTGGTAACACATCAATCCATACGTGTGATCCTCTGTTGGAAAACATCTTATACATCGCACCTTTTAAAGTTCTGTTAAATCTTTCAATTATTGATGCTTTTACCTCTGAATTGGTTGAGTAATGGTTAATGTTGTGTTTTTTCATTAAATTTGCAAATTCCTTATTAAAATATTCTTTTCCATCATCAGTTTGTAAATGTTTTATAGTATGTTTGTCTCTTTGTATAGCTGTTTCCATTGCTTTTGTAACACTTTTACCGCTTTTATCTTTTAGTGGTAAAGCATCTGCCATTTTTGAAAAACAATTAATAATAGTCAATATGTATTTAAATCCTCTATTTTGTTTACTATAAGGAATCATTTCGATTAAATCCGCTTGATATAAATCATTTATTCCTTTTATCACTGTATTTCTTCGTGGAAACTTTCTTCTTGCAGGTTTATGAAGTTCGTTGACAATTTCTTGCTTCAAGTTCTTCATATTGCAGGTTTGAATGTTTCATGTATCATATGTATAATCACAATGAATGTTGTCTTGAATATTCACATCATTTATATAGGTCAAGGTCATCCAAACTTGTGTAAAAAAATGGGGAACACGGCGTTTGACTTGCCGTGTTCCCCATTTTTTTACGGAAGGAGAAAGGAATAAGGTCGAAGTTGTAGAAGGACGAAGAATAGGTTACTAGTTGATAGGGTTTAGAGAGTAGTGGCCGAAAGGAAGAGTATGGATTTTATCCGGCATAATATGCCTTTTATCATCTTGAGCTGATAGTGCTCTTTTAACTTCAGTGACACTGTAGACCTCATGTTTAAAGCTTCTGATAGTGTTGAACGTTGCAGACATTGTAGAATCTTCAAACAAGCAGGTCTTGTAATGGTCAAATGTCACATGTTTCTTTAAGTATGATGTTTTGACTCCTTTAGCTTTCTTCACTGTCGGTATGTCATTTTCCATATACATCTTGAAGGAATATAATTTGGACATCAGCGCAACTATTTCCTCCAAAGGCATTCCATTTGCTTCATCTTTAAATTTTCCAATTACTTTTTTATTCTTTTCATTATAATTTGGATGGTTCTTTGGATAGTCAGAGAAGTCAAAGTCGTCTTTGTATGGGAAACTCCTTAGATCTTCATACATGTCCAAAGTCTTTAACCAGTAGATGAACGCGTCGGTATCCGTGTATGCAACTCCAATGTTGTCTCTTCCGTAGTGTTTAACCATTTTGTTGTAATGGAAATCATACATCAGAGTTTTACTTATATCCAAAATCGACATTCCAATGTATAACGGACGATCCATCACTATTGTTGTTTTCTTCATACTAACGGCGACTAGATCTTCGTTTATAATCATGGATGTTCCAAAATTTGGTTTTTGCACTAATTTTTCCAATTTCCTAGGATTACTTACTAATTTTACAATCTTGTGTTTTCTTTTGTTTTCTAAGGTCTTCCCAAAGATGGCGTTGTTCATCAATTTATAAAAGTCCTTTTCAAATGCTGATGTTGCTGCTGCTCTTCTTGTAGTGTTGGAATCAATATATGGTTTCAACCAACAAGACTGGGTGAATTCAATTGCTCTATGAATTCTTACTAAACGTAGACCCAATTCAAGAGCTTGTTGAACTACCCAGTAGTGAGCCACATACCGATCTTTATTCTCCAAGGTCATCATCAATTTTGGCCATCTTCCTGTTGGTGAAACTTCAGTCTTGGCTAAGAGAGGCAAGTCGTAGTGATGATCATGAAGGTGCTCTGGATATTCAAAATCACAGTCCAAAATATAGCCTTTTGAACCATTCTTTGGAATCTGTGAGATGTCACCGATGGTGGCTGGGTCGATCCATTTGAAGTCAGCGTAGGGAAGCGGATTTGACATTGCCCAACCATAAAGGTTGTTTGCGTCAAAGTAGCCAAGGTAGACTGATGGTTGTCTCTCGTCGAAGCCTGGGATGTACTTGTTGTTAGCTTTCACATGACGTGTTACAGCTTGTGTCAAACCGCCTCGTACACCAGATTCTATCATGAGCACCATATCAATATCTGTTAGAAGTTCTAATCGACAGTTGGTTGACTTTAGCATAGCTTGCCATGCTAATCCTGGAGATGTGTACGAGTGTAGAGGGTCCAGTCCATAGGCGGAGAAGCAGGTGTTTAGAAATTCTTCCATCACATCGCACAGCAGAGTTACATCCAATTTTATGTAAAAGTCAGAATATTCCCCTAAGGTTTGAATGTTTAGTTGGTTCCAAACATTACAAGCATGATTGTAGTCTTCAACGGTGATTGCACTTTCATTTAACTTGCTATTGAAGGCTTCAATCGGTGGCAGACTGGTTTCTTCAAATTTTTCTACAGAAGTTATGTAATCATAGGGGAACACTCCTTTACGCATTACTAAGTCCAATTTATCTTCAGGTACAATTTTGCTGGTTTCTTTTAGGTCTTCTCTTCTTAGGTTCTCAGACAATTTACTCAAACTAGATGACATAAATCTATAAGAGTCTACGAAGCGAAGTTTAATTTTACCTACTGTTTTTGAGAAACTGATGTACTTCTCCAATGTTTCAGCTAATACTTCAATTTTTCCATCATCTCGTCCTAACTCTGGGATAATAAAGTGAGAGTCATAGCCGCTAAGATTGTGTAACACGACAGGGATAAAGTTTGGCAGTTTGTAATTTATATTGCATGAATTACAAGCAGCTCCTCTGTATAACCCTGTCAGGTGATCGTGATCTCTTACTTTTTGATTTTCTTCACTGAAGCTCTTCTTGCATAAATAACATCTTGTTGCCGAATTGCATTCTTCTTGTTGATTTTGGTTCAAAGGTTCCATAGGTACAACATTACCGTATAAGCGTTGCGCCTTTTTAGCAATGTCGTACAACTGGTCTACAAAATACTTAGCGGCTTCTTCACCACGGTAGAGTATTGGAGTGGATGTTAAGCCATAGTCTTGCAATTGTTCTTCAGGTAAAGTAGATTTCACCAATAAGCAAAAACTGTTAGGTTGATGCAATTGATATTTGGTTCTTCTAGTTACTTCACCATCCGGAAGTTCCTGTGGCACTAACGTGGATTCAAAGTCAGCGTAGATAACTAGTGGAATCCGGTATTGGTGAACTGTTTTATTGAACTGGACAAATGCTCTAGATGGTGGTGGCAGACTAATCTTCACTTCATAGTTGTCATTACAAAGACGTTGGTGTTCTGACAACCACTCTGATCCTCCACGTCTCAAGTCTTTATTTGTGAAACAAAAGCATCTCTTACACACTGTTACTCTAATTTTATTTTTAGTCACTTGTCGTCCAACCAAAGTTTCAAAGTTCTTGATGTAAACATAATGTGATATTTCACCTTTGGTCAATAGCAGTAAATCCGTATGATTTTGACGTTCAGTCTTTGTAACTCGTAACGGGTATACGTTATTTGATTCGTCTAAACCAAACACATTAACTGAAACTCCTGGGTTTTTTCTTTCAAATTTAGCAACATCATTAAGACTAACAGGATACGACATACCTTGGAAGTTATAGCGGTGTTGAACAGCTTCGTATGCTATGCTAGGTCTACAGGCATTAGGTTCCACATATTTTGCTAACATTGCATACCGGAAACATTCATTATCCTCATTTTTCACATTGATACATGATCTTGTATCTCGGATCACCTTTGGTAGAGGGATAAAGCTGCTTCCTCTCATACCATATCCATGCTTGTGAACCCTCACATCCATACCTTCAATTGATGATAGCGTCCAGCCGGATCCTCTTCCTTCATGTTCTTGAAGTTTCACTAGCAGTTCAACCAAACATTCTTCTAAAATTTCGTTGATATCAGATGTGGTTGTAAGGGTTCGGTTTTTAGCAATGAATGCTCTCGGTGAATTTTCACCATCGGTATTAGTAAACATAGCCTCCAACACCAATCCAAATTTAATAAAGTTCAATCTTGCCAATTCTTCCGTCAATGTTTTTACAACTAGTTTTTTAGCTTGAGTTATAAAATTTTCCAATTCTAATTGCACGTTATTAATTTTGAAATGAATTACAACTGGTCCTGGCAAGGCTGTAGTGCGCAGTTGTCTTATATCTTCCATATCCTCTTCTTGGGTACGCAGTTGTTTTAAATCTTCCACTTTTTCTTTCATTTCCTCTTGAATAAATCCTCCAGCTGTAGATGGTCCAGCTCCGGCGAATTGAATAACACTTGGTCTTCTTCTTTGCATTAACTGTAAATAGCTAGCCCAGTCCTCCTTCTGCTTCTGGGGTTTTTCCAAAAACCGATCAATCGCATCCAAGTCTTCTTCACTTACTACAATCTCTTCTTTTCTGTCCTCTTCACGATGCAATTCTCGGTGTAACTGTAGATAGCTATCACAGTCGTCCATCTGCTTCTGGTGGTTTTCCAATAACCGATCAAACGCATCCAAGTCTTCTTCACTTACAACAATCTCTTCTTTTCTGTTCTCTTCATGATGCAATTCTCGGTGTAAAACAAAGATATCTTCATCTTGGAAAAACTCACCACAAATATCGCAAAGAGCCATTTTTTTACAGTTTGGCTTTGAGTGTGCACTCGGTGAATGTCCACGCAATAATGAGCAGCGCGCTCAACCGGGTCCCTTTATACCCGAGGTTGAAGGGTGGGGGAAGGTGACGTCATATACATCCAGTTTATCAATCATGTAGTAGATTTGGCTTTTAAACACCCATTTTCAATTTATTCTTCAACAGGTTTGATAAACCAATGATCTTTGGTCTAAATCCACTACTTTGTACAAATTTTTTTGTTTGGGCACTTCTCGTCCGGAGCAAAAAACTTTTTGGTCAAGGTCAAAATTTTTTCTCAAAAAAAAAGTTCGGGGGGGGTGGGGGAGGGGGTGGGGGAGGGGGTGGGGGAGGGGGTGGGGGAGGGGGGGGTGTCATTACTGTATTTAGGTCAAGGTCACGAAAAAACTTTAAAAAAATTAAGCCCCACCTGGGGCACTTGGGTTGTCATCGCTGTAGCCTCCGAAGAGACCCAACTATGACAACAGGGCAACATCCAATGTCGTGTACCCTTCGCCACGCGAGACTTGTAAACATTTACTGCATTGTCTTTTCAATAGCTAACAAAGATTCATTTACATAATTTTGAGTTTCCAGGAGGAAACAAACTGAGGACACCCTAATGGCTTACATCCTCGGTCCGAGTGCAGAGGCCGCCGCAACCTTTTGCATGCCAGCGTACAAACGGACATGCTCCCAAATGCCATCCGCAACCTTTTGCATGCCTGGCAGGAGCCTACCGATAATTAAAATAGGCTTTACACGAGGGCCTACTCCCGTAACCTATCTTTAATATTTTTAATTTAGCAATGCATTCAATTTTTACAAGTCTTTGTGGGTCAAGGCCACACGGACATTAAAAAATTTCGGCCCCCGTACATCCATGGCGAACCACGAATGTTCGGGGGCCTTGGGGACTAAAAACACAAATAGCTAACAAAGATTTATTTACATAATTTTAAGTTTCCAGAAGGGAAACTAACTGAGGACACCCTAGTGGCTTACGTCCTCGTCCGAGTGCAGAGGCCGCCGCAACCTTTTGCATGCCAGCGTACAAACGGACATGCTCCCAAATGCCATCCGCAACCTTTTGCATGCCTGGCAGGAGCCTACCAATTATTAAAAGTGGCTTTACACGGGGGCCTACTCCCGTTCCCTGACGTTACAATTTACTTTGAGCATTGAAAAAGCTCAAGGGGGATTGCTAAAACAAGCGTATACACTTTAGAAACATAACACACTTACAACACACAATTGAGCTCAACGTAGTCAATGCTGGAACAAGCACATACACATTAAACACATATAACAAACAAGACACAAAGGA
The DNA here is from genome assembly GCA_030545055.2 of Neoaliturus tenellus. Lineage (NCBI taxonomy): Eukaryota > Metazoa > Arthropoda > Insecta > Hemiptera > Cicadellidae > Neoaliturus > Neoaliturus tenellus. Next base: position 220,468,104 of record CM061531.1, read on the forward strand.
TAAAAGACACACAGGAGACGTAGGGTACAAGTAAAACACTCTCATATAAAACAATTCGCATACCCAAACGCAAGCGCAATATCTTACAACTAATACAAGTCTTAAAGTTAGAGTAGACTTCGCTAAACACTGAAGGCGCCATTCAATGTTTAGTGATGCCTATGGCGGTCCGTCCCGATCGTTCACGTTCAACGCGCGGGAGCGGACTGCGAGCCGGCTCTGGCTGGGCCCCCTTATATCCCCACCGGGGCTGCCACGCCCAGGATATCAGGGGTGGGGGAGGGGGTGGGGGTGGGGGTGGGGGTGGGGGTGGGGGGGGGCTCGCACTTTTTGTCGGGGGGGGGGGGCTCGCACTTTTTGTCGGGGGGGGGGCTCGCACTTTTTGTCGGGGGGGGGGGGGGTCAGGTAAGTTAAGTGGGTCAAGGTCACCCACAACACTTGTACTCTAAGTGTTGGCTATACCCCCACCACAACTGGGTCCCTAGGCTGCACAACACCGCTTCGCCAGTATGTCTCCGGCTTCCATGCGGTGCGTCTCGCTGTTCTCTAGCTCTCTATATGTAAGTAATTTTACAAGTTCTGAATGTAGGTCACTACACTTTAACTCTGGGACGATATCGACTTGTAGTATTTCAGTGTTTTTGACTCAAGGTCATCACACTTTAACTCTAGCACATCGGTTATCGTACCAGAGGTGCTCAATAACCTAACTTGTAATGTTTAGGGTGGCGTTTGCACGCCACGTGGTATCGCCATAAGTGTCCAGTCCAAGTTTTAAGTTAAATTAATTTTACTGTAATCTTTTCCATTTCTGCTTCGTTTTGCCAAAGTATAAGGTGTCGCTTAATAAAGTGGCATTTCTCTAAAGTTATAGGAGATTGCAGGGATACAATTAGTTTATTTAGGAGACTCTTCATCTTGGAGTTTAACACAATTTCCACTTTGACTTTGCTTCCTCGGCTCTCACAGCCTAAGCTGTACAGAAATGTTTCTTCTAGTGCCAACTCGGGCCAAGAGAACAGTGTGTTTACTGTAGGACAGCTCATGGTAAAGTAATGCGATACTCCAGCGTACCACCTCACCTTCCCCCACCACTGTGACCTTCCCCCATTCCTGCTGTTTCCCCCACCTCTTTTCCCTTGACTCATGCGCTACAAGCAGTCTCTCAGTATTGTGCGGACTTTTGTGAGGGGAAGCCATGTCGCGGGACGCTTTAGGTAGGAAACTTAGCCGTGTTAAGGCTTTATTAGTTGCTCACTGTCCACCACTCAAAGTCAAAAGGGTTTCAACTTTAGCTAAGTGGCGCAAACTGTTGCGCGGACACCCTAAGTTTTATACCAAACAGACTAATGTAAGTTTTACTGATGAAGATTTGTTTAGAATATTGGATGAAATGACTTTTCCTTGCAAAATTCAGTTAGTTACTCCCATTCCTGACAGTTTAGAGTCTTAGTCTCTTAAGCCAATATACCTAGAGTGCGCGGGGCCGGACAGTCAGTCGCTCGGTGTCTGTCGTAGGGTGCACATCGCGGTTGCAGTAATGGTTAAAGTAAGGCTTTTGGAACAGTTCAAGGTCACCCGAGCGGTGTCACATGACGGTTTAGGCAGAGTCACGTTGCAAACTTCAAGTTTCCTCAGCACTTTTGCTGTTTCTCATCGCAAATTCGCTCCAAGTTGTCAAGGTCATGGTAACTGTGACTGAAACTCGGAGCGTAGTGCGAGAAACAGCAAAAGTGCCAAAAAATTTTAGGTTTCAGCGTGACCTTGACCTTTGTGACATCGATGACGTCATCTTGGTGACGTAAGGGGTGATGACGTCATCAGCACGTCATTTCTGTGACGTCATGGGTGTGACGTCAAGGAAGTGACGTCATTGGTGATGACGTCCTCGATGATGCAATCGATGACGTCATCGATGGGGTCATTGACCTCGATGACGTCGTCGATGACGTCATCGCTCAGGTGACCTTGAACTGTTTTAAAAGCCTTACTTTTACACTACTTTTGATAAATCGCTGTAAAGCCTCACCTCCACTATGCCGAGTGGCATGCCTGTGCATAGATTGGCATTGCCGAGCGGCAAGTGTAGACACATGACCGTCTTGTCTCATGTTGTGCCGTTGCCGATTCCAAACCAACAGGTTGTCGGTCAGGATCAAAGGAAGCCGAGCGGCCGGATGACATTCAATTCGGCATACAGTAGTGGGGACAAGCCAAGCGGCAGATCCAGGCCTGGACTGGCCAGGTCCGCCAGGTCGGCACGGCAAATGCCGAAGGCCCACGGGCCCGAGGGGCCTCAAAGGGGACCCACTGAACCCTCCAATTCAAACTTTGGCACAATTTTTTTAACAAAATTCAGTTGGGCCTACATATTTTCAAAATAGTGCTTGTTCTAATTGTAACATTCTTTAACATGTTTGCATAGATTTCAGGGCTGGATACAAATTCGCCAGCGGTTGGAGGGTCGACGAAAAGATTCAAAATCGCCAGTTCCAGGAATCCGCCTGCAGCCCCTCGGCGCGGTGAAACGGTAGATGACCCCGGTTCAAGTACGTGTTTATTCGGCGGTGACGACCTATCCTGGCAATATTTAAACGGAATGGTAAATCGGCCAATCAAACGTCACCTTGAGAAAAATCAACGATCGGAAACCAAAGTTCCGACAAACAATCTTCAAAAACAGTTTTGAGTAATCTAGTTCATCATTAGTTAATTATATTATGTTATATATAGATGATGTGGGGTGCGTAGGCTACGTAGGTATGTCGCCATGTGAATGTTGTAAGCTAATGTATGTTACTCAAGCATCACCCACGAGTAAATTAATAGTAGTTTATACAATGATTGTATTATGAAAGTGTTTAAGCCTCGAGTTAAGATGTAAGTTAATAGAGGACGAGCGAAGGGAGTGTTCTAAATATTTCTCGCAAATCAATAGATTTTAGGGGCCATGGGTAATCAGTATTTACACAAAAATTGCCAGGATCCGTTCAGTCGTTTCATATCCAGACACTTAAAATAAAATTTTCATTATGTAGGATTATGATTTAATGATATGAAATTAAATGACTAATCAATCTCTCATTGGCCTGTATGTACATAAAGTGTTCAGTTAACTTTTTCTTTTTCATTAGAATCTCATATTATTTTTAATGCGATTTTTCAGGGAGAAAACAATTTAAATATAGCTTAGGACTCGTTCACGTCGGGAACAACACTCAACTCCAGTGAGGAAGAGCTGGACCGGCCACATTCCTGGGTTCCCCGAGGGGATGAGCGCTAGTTCCAAGAACTGGCGAATTTGTATCTTTTCGTCGACCCTCCAACCACTGGCGAATTTGTATCTGGCCGATTTCAGGTAGGGCGTATTGGTTGTACCAATTTTTACAATATAGTTAGAGAAGTGCATGGGCGGAGTACGGGGGGGGGGGGGGGGCAATGTCCCCAAACTTAAACAGATTATATTTTTAACACGCTTATTGTAATTGGGGTATTCATTTATTCTTCCAGAAATTGACCTCAGTTTTATCAAGAAGGGATAAATAAAATGAAATGCAACGTCAGAATGAAAGCAAAGGGAAGTAATATTTGGACAGTACGGTGTGATTCATAGTTTCCCCTACAAAGCCCTGCGCTGTGGATGATGAGCTACTGAGAATGACGAATTACGTCGTGGCCGTTGCGTCTCGCCACACTGCTGTTTGAGAGGCAGTTCCATTGGGAGCTTCGCGAGCTTCGTCGTCTGCAGACTACACACGCACCTTATGTTGTTTGTCTTAGGAATAAGGCTCTAAACCTAGGAAAACGTCTGAAAACACTGCTCCGTACGATACTTCTCAAATTTTGAAGTTATTATTGATACACCTAGAGACATCCAGTAAACGGCAACTCGTTCACCATAAAAAATAATATATATATATGTATGCTTTTTGTTACATGTCTACTAAATATAACTTCCAGCTTTAAATGTTTTATAACAAGCAAAACTTAATTAAAAATCACCATATTTACAGTCTATAGCCATAACAAGGATAACAAAATTTATTTTCTGTTTGAAGGCCTACATTATTTGTTCAAGATTAATCTGATAGAAAAAGTTTCTATAGGCTAGAACAAATATTTCCTTGTAATTTTAGAAGTTTACCAATACTTCAATAAGGAAAATTGCTTTGTATAACACTGCCGTACAGAGAGGTCTGGTGGATTCTTAAGGAACTTCTAACAGTGACCCAAGTTGGTATGGTCAACCTTTTTTTAGCGAAATTCCCTATAAAGAATACGCTATTACGGTAGTAGCCTGGGACTAGAAGTTAAACACCACCGTTCGTTTGAATTATACATGAATTATGTATATACATGTATGTGCCTGTTTACACGATAACTTTTGAAAGAAACCTTCGATTTCGATGAAATTTGGTATGAAGGTGTAGGGTAGCGTTCTCCAGATTAAGTTCGAAAACCAGAATGATCGGACTATGGGAATGGGGTTTTAAAAGGGTCAAAATTGGGTTTTGCCGTTATTCACCCTTAATTTTTAAAATTTACTGATTTTTATAGAGATCATTCAAAAGAGCTTTAAAAAATAAACAATTTAGTATTTTAACTTAGTTTTACTGGTTTCGGAGGAAATACCATAAATGTTTTCCATGTTATTCTTATGGGAAATTAATAAAATCTTATGTTGCTTATTTTTTAACAGTTTTATTAAATAAATTTTGGTATATACCTTCATTAGGTGATGAGTAACTAATATTTGGTAAAAGACCCCCATGTTTTCAGCAAACCTGTCCATTAAATCCCATGGCATTTTAGTGGAAAATACTGTAATATGATGGGCGGAGAAGGAATAGAAATAGGTGTCTGATCATAATCAGCTGATTAGCTGACTTTCTGCATTTGTCATATTAATGTTTACATTTTGGGATTTGTAAACAGACCATTCTTTGTGCATTGTGCAGTACATTGTAAAACACATTATGTCGTGGCCGTTGCGTCGACTCTATCTCTTATCGTATTTGACTCTAACGTTGCGTGGCAAGTTGTTGTTGTTCTAACTCTACTCTACTTGTGGGTTTGTTGCCCAATATATGGGGTTCTGTACTCAGTTTGCTTCATTTGGGCTTTTATAAGCAAATAAAGGTATATATTGGTAAACAAAATTGCCACTTTAGCCTATCTTGCTATGCACATTTTTTACTATTCTCAAAAATAATTATTTCTGTTATTAATATGATTATGTGTAATTAATGTTAATAATTAATATGAATACATATGTATTATAATGAAATACAATATTTTCTTGCATGGACTAACAATTTAATTAAATACTAGTATACGTGTTGCTCAAAATCGAGCAATTTACTTTAATACAATACAAATGTTACTTTTAGCTCAAAATCAACCACATCCGGCCAATCCACTATTGTGAATATATTTAATCACCAAAACAACACGTAATTACAGCTGATTATTAACAGATGTTTAAAATGCTTTATTCAATCCCAATGTTATTTAAATGGGAAATTTCGAGATTTCAAAGGTGGATAGCGCCTTTATTTTTAGTCTGATTCTCATCAGTATTTGGCGGAAACAACTACAGACCAAGCCCTATCCAACGACACCAAAAACTTGAAAATCGGTTGAAAATTGTAGGAGGAGTTCTCAAGACAAAAAAACCCTTAAGGGGCTTATAGACGGGGATAGTAGTACGGTGAGTGCGAACGGTGAGTGGAGGCCTGTTCACATTGCTCTTGCTGTAGGTTATTATAAGCTTTCGGTGCTGCCATCTTACCTTTTGCTACGGGAATTAAATTATTATCTCATTTGAGGTAGTATAAATCCATTTATTTATGTATCTTTATTGATGTATACTACAGCAGCTGACAAATTTCAAAGATAAATTTATTTGTAATATTTCGAAATCATATTTTGAAATGATTGTGTGATAAATTACAAAGAAATGGACGTGTTTTATTTGGAAACGTTTGGATCATTGATCATGCTTGATCAATGAAAATTTTTTCGTGTTTATAGATTTTGTATGTCTTTTATTGCAGCCTGCGAATAATTCAAATCAATACTGAAAATTTATAGTAATGATTTATAAATTCCTTTCATGAATTGTAGTAACTGTACATTATTTCATTTTTTCCATAACTGTGATAATGCCGACGACGACGACGGTTTGTGTGTTCGTTGGGCGGCAGATTTTCTGTCATTGAACGAGCCTACTACCATGCATACACCTAGAAACTCATTTAATTTCACAACAAAGGAAATCAAGGGGTACTTTTAAAATCCAATCATATTTATTCTCCATAAATACAGTGCATACAGAACAAACAATAATCCATGAGATAGGTCCTCGCATGCAAAGCCTGTGCACGGGGCAGGTTTCAAAAACCAGTTCACATTTAATTAAACAACAGCTAATCTTATATCACTAGTAAAAAACAGGTTTACTCCATAAAAAATACATTTTTAAAAGTTTTCCTAAGAGAGCAAAAAATGAACAAAACAAGGAATAAATGCAAAAGCTTAAAATTCTCTGCATCATATAAATAGAATCAAGCAAATTTGAGGGTGTCTCCTTTCGCAACCCATCAGCCCAGCGGACAATTTTCTTCTTATAAACAAATGTACTGCACTGCCTAATATTTCTAGGTTCCCAAGACAAATTTGGTAAATGATATGGGCCTAGTAGAAAGATTCAATTAGTAGATAGTTTTATACCAACACGAGGATTTGTTATTCCAATAATAATCCTATGAAGGGTGGTGTAATGGCTTTACCTAACCAGGTTAAGATCTTGAAAAATTGTGGTTAATTGTAACAAATCGTCCTTAATAATTAAGTTTCCATAAGCTCTTGTCTGCATGTTGACTCTATATTTTTAATGTTTCTTTGAAAATCTATGTTCGGCACTTCTATTTCGAGAGCTATTGCTTCATCTTGAAGCAAAATCAGTGCACTGTAACTTTTATTTTTGTTGGAATAATCAGCACTCTGATATTCTACAAAATATCATAGTTTTATGATAGCTGTCCAACAAACGTAGAACAACATTCGCACTACACTTCTCCATACCTCTTTTTAAATTACTTTTAGTTATGGGTTTGGTATCCATTTTGGAAGAAAGGAGTAGCCTCTATGGTAAACTATTAGTTGTTTACAAAATAAAACTTAACCTCAGATAAAACAATAACAAACAAAAAGCGTTAAAAATAAGAACATGTGATCACAAAATAATCAAGCACTCTCCATTTCACGGTGAGTAAAATCAAATGAGTTTTGATTTTACTGTCCAGGAAAGTAACTGTTCATTTCCGTGTGTTAAGTTTTTACAGGAGAGTAGAATAAGTCTATTTAGACAGTGGCATGTGTTTTATGCTACTGTCGTCAACGGCTATTCTCCTATGTTTTAAATGGAAAACACCACCCAGAAGCGATGTGAACAGGCCTCCACTCACCGTCCGCACTCACCGTGCTACTATCCCCGTTTATAAGCCCCTTTAGTGTATTAAATAAGTATAGATTTATATTATTTTTACATAAACCTAATATATTACTCAATTATAAAACCATTTTGTTGATTTAACAATAACAACCATTGGAAATTCGCTAAGTACGCAGGTATGCTGCAACGGGTGTATTTTTTAGAATCTGATTTATATAAGAATCTAAACTTAAATTCATAAAGGACAAATTTTCCAAGAAGGAAAATAGATTTTTTTCTTGAGTAATAACATGAAAATTTTTAAATTTCAGGTGAGAGCCACATTTTTAAACTTAGTACTCAACTACAGTTTTTATTGTATTTATCAAACCTGATACTTTTCAAACTTGATGAACTGTCAAAGCCATAGGCCATAAGTTTTTTACACAAGTTGTTGACGTTTATTCTATAGGCTGTAATCACTACATTTATTTGCACTAACCCTCTTACTATTTGGAGACGTAAGAACGGGTCCTTGTATAGATTATGATTATACGTTTGTGCCATTCCATTTGTAGGTATCACAAGAATGGATTTAGTGGGAGTCTATATATTAAATTTTATTATTTACTTTTAAGATTATTACATTTTTTATGTTTAAAATTGCTTTATGGAGCGACAGTTTTTTTCTCCTTAGAGTGATCTTTTATGTTTGTAATCAAATGTATACTAATGTAAATACAGTTATATTGGCGAAAATGTGTTAAACCCTTTCTTGTGATTCTTAATTATTCCTTTATAGTTATTTGAACTGCAGGAAATCTATACTTATTTAATACGCTAAGGGTTTTTTTTTTGGTGTTGAGATTCCTCTTACAATTTTCAACAGATTTTCAAAGTTTTTGGTGTCATTGGATAGGACTTGGTCTGTAGTTGTTTCTGCCAAAAACTAATGAGAATCTGACTGAAAATAAAGGCACTATCCACCATTAAAATCTCAAAATTTCCTATTAAAATAACATTTTGGGATTGAATAAAGCATTTAAAACATCTGTTAGTAACCAGCTGTAAATACGTGTAGTTTATTGGTGATTACAGATATTGGATTGGTCGGATGTCATTGATTTAAAGCTCAAGTAACATTTGTACTGTACTAGGAATACGCTCCGATGTCCGTCCCGTACAAGAATTTTTTACTCACTTTTTGAGTTATTAGGTGACGCTTTGTTTTTGAGGGAGAGGTGAGAAAAATTCATTACGCACACAGGTGGCAAGCCTGTAGTGTGGGGCTCCCCTAAAAACGGGTTTACCCACTAAAAAACCTCGCCTCTACTCTTTAGGATTCTAACCTGGAGTTGTTTATTACATTACGTCAGGCTAGGCCTAAATTTGGCTTATGCCCGTGGGGCTCACTCCTTATCCAGCCACTCGATCAAGGGATCTGGGCCACTTCGCCGTCCAGATCGGTTTCTTTTCCAGGAGGATGCCCCGGACGAACTGTGATAAACAATCCCAGTTGCCCTCATCCTCCAAGATCTTTTGGCAGACCGAAATCCACCAAAAATGCACCAAAAAATTTGTGTGGCCTTCAGGCGGGGCCCTTCCCAACGGGGGCAGCGGAAGAATGTGTGTTCCGCATCGTCGGGAACACCCGAGCAATAAATGCAGTTTGGTGAACCGGTCTTGCCCATCCGGTTCAGGTACGACCGAGATAGCCGTGAATTGTCAAGAATTGGCCGCCGTTCCACCCATGGTTGGACGTGCTTGATAAGTCGCGCAGTCCATCGTCCTCGGGTGTCGTGCTCCCAGCTGTATTCCCACTGCTGGAAGGTTCTGGAGCGCTCTTCTGTTCTTGCCGTGTTCTTTTAATCTAGCTTGTCTCTGATAAATTGCCTTTTTCTCTCCTGCCAAGAGCTTGACAGGGATAACTCCGGCGACCACCAGGACGGCAGGCTCGGACACTGTCCGGTAGGCAGAACACATCCCGAGCGCCGCTCGACGTTGAACCCGGGCGAGTCGCAACCTGTACTACTCTTTATCGAGAGCGTCTGCCTACACCTCTGCTCCATAAAAAAGCACGGACTGAACCGCGGACATCAACAGACGTCTTCTGCCGAATCGTGGAACCCCGACATTGGCCATCAGCCTACTAAGGTATATATCGTATGGCTCATTCAGCCAGCCACCATGGTTTAAGAATAATAAAAAAAAATTCTGCGGTGCAGAGCACCTGAGTCAGTATAAGTAAAAATCTAAACACTAAAATAAAAAAAATAAAAATTAGATCTCTCTTTATAGAGCTAAATCCAGGGCGCTAAGCCATTGCAGCCCAGCTTCACTTGAGCTATGCAGACCGGCCAATCCTTCGGGGAAGGCACTCAGTGGGCACTCTTCGACTATGTGTTCCATAGTTTGATACTCTGCTCCGCAGTCACATGACTGGTCTTGTGTCATTCCCCATTTGTGCTTCCAATAATTACATCTCCCCACTCCAGTGCGGAAACGATTGAGTATAGTCCACTGCTTCCGAGGAAGATTCATACCACCTACCGCTACGGTCGGGTCATCTATCAAGAAGTGGTTCCGACCTTGAAAAGCGTCCCAGGAGGAAGTCCAGTTTGTATGGATGGTGAAGTTCGAGTCCATCAACTGGGAGGCTGTTCGTAGAGGTGGTTTTCGGGACCTCAATCGGCCCGCATTCTGGGGTAGGTAATCATGGATGGGCAGCTGTGGAGCAGATAAGATCTTTGTGTATTCCCTAATGAGTGCATCCCTTCGTCTTATTTCAGGAGGAGCCTACTAAGGTACGTGACTACCTTAGCGGCCTTGTCCGCGTTACGGAATATCTGATCCCTCCAGCTTAACTTGGTGTCCACCATAATCCCGAAGTACTTAGCAGCACGAGTTGATTGGACCACCTCCCTTCCCACTTGGAACGGAACGACGGTGACCATCCTCTTCTTCGTAAGGATCACAATCTCCGTCTTACGGAGAGCAAGCGAGATACCGTGATCGGACATCCATGTGTTGACCACACGCATGACTCGGTTCAACTTTAGTTGGGTCAGCTCAACGTTGCGTGCAACAATGAGAGCTGCGACATCATCGGCGTACCCAACCAAAGTGGTTTCCTCAGGCATCTCCGACCTCAGGAGGCTGTCATAGGCAACGTTCCAGAGATCCTGGCCGAGTATTGAATCTTGCGCGGCACCAGAAGTGACTTCCATCGTCCACGTTCCGTCCCTTGTGTCGTAAATCAGGCTTCGGGAGCGGAAATAATCCGCAACAAGATGAGTCGCAACAGATATGCAGGAACGCGAAAGGTGTTGCGAAGCGCATCCAGCATATCGACCCACCTCGCCGAGTTAAAGGCATTCTTGACATAAGCGTAACAAGAAGCACTACTCAGCGAGAGAAATGGTTGTGGCTCTCGGCTCTCTTCACAGCTCTCTGGACTTCGGTGATAGCGTCAATCGTTGACCGTCCCTTTCTGAAGCCGTACTGACGGAGGCATAAGTACCAGGCAGCTTCCACGGCAGACGTCAGGCGGGAACGGATCAGCTTCTTGGACAGCTTCCCAGCCGTGTCCAACATGCAAAAAGGCCTGTGGGACGACGGCAGCTCGGGATCACCTTTGCCCTTGCTGATGAGTACAAGTCTGGTGGTTTTCCAGGGAGCCGGAAACACCCCTTCTACCAAACAGGCGTTGTACATATTCTCAACAAGTCAGCATTATTTGAAAATACTTTCTTTAAAGCCTCGCTGGGAATCCGTCCGGGTCAGGAGCCTTGTTGCTCTTTAGGGAGAGAACGGAGGTTTCCATCTCCTCGAATGTGAAGAGTGGAACGTCATCTAACCGTCCGAAGTCAACCGGCGTACATCCTAGGCCTAGCCTACAAATAAATACATACAAACTATGATTTTAGCTAAGACCTCAAAATAAGCAAGTAACTTAATAATAATTATGCTTATAAATTAAAGAAAAATAGATTGTAGAGCGAAAAAACAATGCAATTTAAAATCCATGATTGCAAATTAATAAAAATCAAGTAATGTAAGTATTGTAGAATTACGCTTACTTAACACTTAATGCATATTTTGTTACCTGAGACATAGGCTACAATGGCACAACACATTCTAATTAGTTGTTCAATTTAAATCTTTCTCCCAAATAGATATTAGTTGTATCCCATAAATTAGTTAATCGCATAATTCCGTACGACACCAATTCATTCCACATCAACATGCCTATCTTTTGGTAGACTATAATTTATAACTTCAATAAGTAAACATCAGTGTTGATCTATTTAATTTAACAAATATGTCTGTCAAAATATCAATTAAATTTTATTTAAAAACGTAACATAACGGCGAGCAAATATAAACAAGAAAAGGTTATGTTATGTTGTTTTCAGCATACATCGACAACTCAGCTGCGATGGGGGAAAATACCCCCGTCGCAGCAGACCTGCGTACTCAGCGAATTTCCAATGGAATTTCAGATTATTTACTTTCCCCATAAAACACCATAGGATCGATTATCTAGGTTTTCTGCCATTGGGTGTTGTTAGAAAATCTAAGTTTATCAATAATTGGTGAATGTAAACACAAAATTGTATCAAACTCTGGCAATTTTTTTATTTTCCCCATAAACCCCATGGGGGTGAGTATGTAGGTTTGCCGCCATATGGGTTTTGTAAGCAAGTATAAGTTAAACCTTATATAGATAATGTACATACGAAATTTGATTAAGTTATGTCAATAAATAAGCAAGATAGAGGGTTTTCTTGATTTCCCATAAGAATAACATGGAAAACACATTTTTGGATTTGCCCCGTAACCAGTTATGTTATGATAAAAATTCAAAATACCAAATTGTTTGTTTTTTTAAGCTCTTTTAAATGGTTTCAGTTAAAATTGATGAATTTTAAAAATTAAGGTCCAAAAATGCCAAAAACCCATTTTTGACCCCTTTGAAACCCCATAAAACCCCGTTCCCATAACCCGACAATGCTGGTTCGCGAACTCATGAAAATAGACCTGGTCTTACACCTCCATACCAAATTTCATCAAAATCGGAGGTCCCCTTCAAAAGTTATCAGTACCACGGACACATATATATATAGATATATATATAGATATATATATAGATATATATATACATATATATGAAAATGAACGAATGGTGTTTTTGGCTTCTGGGGACCTCAAAATGAAAAAGTAAAGTGGTCCCGGGCTTAGGTCTTACCATGGCTACTACCGTAATAGCGTATTCCCTATAGGGAAATTCGCTAATAAACTGATCATAGCAACTACATTAGTCAAACCATGTAGCCTAAACAACTAAAGTTCTGTCAAAAATTCCGGAAAATAAGCTTTTTTAATACTTGAAAATAATTGCTCGATTATAGTTTATTACCTAGTTTAAAATACTTAAAATCTAACCTGAGAATTTCATTGAAATCAAATTAGGAATAAAAAAGCCTTTTGGCTAGAGAATTTGCCTAAGAGAAATTTAAAGTCGGTCTAAAAGAATTTTATACTCTATGTTCCATAGAGGTAAAAAATTCAATTATAAATTGCTCGATTTCGAGCAACACGTATACTAGTTAAAATTATATTGGTAAAAAAAAAAATTGCCACTTTAGCCTATTTGTTGTCGTACAAAAGTATTTGTTGTCTTAAAAGTGTGACCCCCAAGAAGTAACCTCTAACGCCTCCAATGGAGAAGTGGAAATTTAAGCAAAGAGAGTGGAAAGTGTTCAGTGTTCTGCCAGTGTAATTTGATCAAGTTAGGTCAAAATTAGACCTAAATCATAAATAGCTTAAAAGCATAGCGGGAGTACTCTCGGCTCAAAGATCTTTGACATTCTCCAAACAGCATAAACGAGCGAATTTTCATTATGATGATTTCTTCATTTTAACCATAACATTATATGGGGTTCTGTACTCAGTTTGATTCATTTGGGCTTTTATAAGCAAATATAGGTTGATTGCAGCCTAGTGAAGGTACATACCAAAGTATATCAGGATCTGGTAGTTTTTAAAAACCTTTCCTATAAACAAATCCCCCATGTTCTTAAATGATTGAGATATTATTTGTCAAACAGGTGGCAGTGTGTGATGGATGATGACAATATGTCTGACCGGAAAAAGTTACTTGCGGTGTACCTCAAGGGTCAATCTTTAGACCTCTGCTTTTTGTACTTTATGTAAATGACATTAACTCAACTCTTGAACATTGTAAATATCACGTGTATGTTGACCACCTTCAAATCTTTGAACATTTCTCAGTAAGTAAAATAAATCAATGTGATGTCTAAAGCCAACGAAGATATAAAGAGAATCATCACATGGACTGAGAAGCATGGAACTCCAACTTAATCATGACAAGACCAAACGGATTATTATATCTTTCATCCACTTTTACGACTTTCTAACTACTTTGGTGCTGCAAATCCAAAATGTAATCCAGCAGTAAATTCTTCCCTACTATGTCAAAGTGAAAAACTTAGGACTGACTATTAACTCTAGGCCTACTCTTACACAGGACCGGGGAGTTGTACCTGACTCTTACATGGGATGACACAGTTGTGGCCATTCGTAGAAAGGTTTTCGCTTCAATCAATCCACCACCTCAAGTAATTACAGAAATTTTTTACTATTGCAGCAATGACATGACTATGAATTTCTCTGAAATGCTCTAGCGGTCTCAGAACTATTGCCTGGAATATGTCTACGATCTGAGGCACTACAAGCATATCACCCATTTTAGTCTTTTCAATTTTAAAATCTTCAATTCCAAAATATTTTGAAAATGATTTTATATTTGTCTTCAAGGTAGTTTTACGTCTTCAAGGTCTGCTTCATCCACTCTGAAAATGCCTCACCATAGGACTGCGGTGTATGATACACCTTTTGTTGTTAAAGCTTGCCGCCTTTGGAATGATTTGCCCCAATCCATCAAGTCAATTGATAGCCGCCCCCAGTTTGTAGCAGCACTAAAGAATCTTTTCTTTTAGCAGATGGCCTTGGTCTGTGCGCTCTAAGAGTTGTTGTCTTTGCAGGGTCGCTGACAGACAGGTGTTAGAGTGAAAGGGTGTGTTAAACCTTTTTCGTTGTCTTAGTTGTTTTGGGTTTTGTTAATTTATTTGGAAATAAATCACATGTAGCAGTTTAATTTTGCTTTATTAGAAATTTATAATGATGTTTTAATTATTATTTAGTTCTATATATTTAAATTAAGCATATATTTGTAATTAGGTTATGTAAGATAGGGCCATTAGGAACGAACTGGGAGTGTTAAAATCCCAAGTAGCAAAACAATATTGTCTCAATATTGTCGACAATATTTTTTCAACATTGATAAATATTTGGCCAATATTGAATAATATTTTAACAATATTGTTACAATGTTTTCAAGAAACAAAATACATTGTCTAGACAATATTGTGGCAATATTGTACAACATTGTAACAATATTGTCTGACAATATTGAGAAAATATTAGCAAAAGGAAAATAAAATATTGCTCAACTCTTAGTAGCAAAACAAATGTAATAAAATAGTTTGAAAATACTCTCAGTTGACTAATGAAAACGTTTTAAAAACATTTAGAAAAATACCAAAGCATCAAAAATGTCTCGGCCGTTGCCAGGATTCGGTCCCGCGACCTCCAGACTACTGCGCCAAGCTTTTACCGACTACGCCACGCCGATTCGTATCAAATGAGGAATTTTTACACTTGTTGGCCAGTTGATACTCAAGTTCTCTTTTCCCGTGAAGGCCTATAATGTTTGTCATCGCAAATACGTTAGGCCTTAACTAGAGTTTCCTTACATAAGAATAAGAAATATTTCATGTCATAAATTAAACATGTTTGTATCATGTAGAAATATTTAACAAATCCATTAAACGGATTTGTTAAATATTTCTGATTTTGATTGTAATATAAAATTTTTTATTATATTACAATCAAATTACAAATTATACCTCACAAATTTATTAAACCATTACTATATTTGGTTGTATCAAACTAAAAAACAACATCACATAACCAACAAAACATGACGATTACACGACAACAATAACACTTGCCGCTCTATAGCAACGATCCAGATGACAAGCAGCATCATCCCAGTCAGCACAAAATGTGAAAATCACCTTTTTTTTCACGTGACAAAATGTAAAAATTATGTAAAAGTGAATAGAAGAATATTTTTTTCACGTGAAAATTACGTGAAAAGTGTAAATGTGAAAATGAGAATATATTTTTCACATCAAAATTACGTGAAAAATGTGAACGTCAAAAAAAGGTGAAAAGAAGAATATTTTTTTCACGTCAAAATTACGTTAAAAATGTAAAATGTCAAAAATTGATGAAAAATTAATATAATTTTAACATGAAAATGTCAAATGAGAAAAAGGCTAATAATAGAATATTTCTCATGTACAAATTATGTGGCAAAACTTAAATCTAAAAAATGGGTAAACGAGAGAGTAGATATTTTTGTCTTTAAAAGTTATGTAAAAAATCTATATTTAAAAAAATTAAATTAAAAAACTTATTTTTAAATTTTATTTTACTTTTTAGTTATTGATAATTTTATTTGACTTGCAAAGTATCAGATTTACTTATGTGGAGATATTGTCTAATTATAGCTTTCGAAATAACAATTTGAATTTCAATATGTGTTATCAACAATTTATAATTATATTTTTTAGCCTTTACTTACATTATTCCAACAGGATGTAATTTCATGCGTTGGTTATATACAAATTTCAATAACACTTTAAATATTTAATACGCAATAGTAAATATAGTTATAAAAGATTAAAAAATTATTATTATTTACAAACACAGAGTTATTTCAAATTGGACCAGAGTATTAATTATTTTAACTTGCTCAAGTACAAGGAAGGTTGAGTATTAAATGTATAAATAGTAATTTAAATCCACCTAAGGTACAGTAAAAGAGGCCGAGAGTGTTAAGGCGCTAGGATACTGATAGAAAGGTTGTGGGTTCAAATCCAGGTGAAGGTGGAAAATTTTTTATCGACTTTATTTACATTTTTAAAATGTATTGGTTAGAAAAAAGCATTCATTTACAAATTTTGTTGAAAAAAATTGTAAAATGTTCAGTAAAACATAAGTCAAAAAAGGTAAAAATTAAATGAAACAAAAACGTCATTTTCACACCTTTTTTAACGTTTTTTTCACGTGAAATTTAGTGACCTCTTCACGACATTTTCGCGTGAATTTACATGAAATTTACATCTTTTTTATGTAATAATAACATGAAAAATGTAAAAAGAAAACGTGAAGATCACGTGATTTTTACGTTTTTGTGCTATCTGGGATAGTTCCAGTTTTCTCTCCTGCGACCTGCAGAGCTAGTGGCTCAAGATGACAATTGGAGAGCCTCAACCACCAGCCTCGGTGGATCAGTTGGTTAAGGTGTTACCTTTCTGGTCAGAAGGTAGCGCCTGGGGCAGGTTCGAATCCCGTCCGATTCCCCGAGGCAACCGGGAGTTGGGGTCAGTGCACAAATGCATATGATATCGGCGTCCTCGGGATAGGCTCCTGGCACAAGCTGCCAGGAACTCTGAAAGCTCCGGTGAGGCAAGCCTATGCTTTTAAAATATAGGGAGGTCCTGATATTGTATGTATTTGTGCACTGACACCAACACCCGTTTTGCTAATTTAGAACGTCTAATAAGCGCTTGGAATGCAATCCCCTTCTCCCTACACTGTGACTGCTGTGACGTACAATCGGGACATCACTGTACTCCGCCGCATACTTGCACTGTGTTGCCACTCACTCTGTTGCACATTTTTATTAAATAATTTATAGGTTAAGTTTTTTATGAAAATTTATCATTTATTCATTATTATATATAAACTTAACATTATTCTTGACTACCACAAAAGTGAAATATTAAGAACAATAAAAAGTGTATTAAAAGCGGTACTAGTTTTTCTATCTCAAAACTTTAAAAAACAGAATTCAATTTTCCATGGTCTAAATCTGTCAATTGCACCCTCTTATGCATTATATAATTTTAATTTGTTCACAATTGTAAAAACAATTGACCATTTGTGTAGTTATTTATGGCTTAAGAATAATTATTAATAGCAGTGAATGTTACAAATTAGCTAAGTTTATAAAGTTATGTTTTTGTTTTACAATAATTAGATTATTGTGTTTCTATAGAAACTCATAGTTGAAAGGTGGTGAAAGTTGATCAAGCCATCTGACTGTTTGCTATCTAAAAGTGTGAATAGTTTTTAAAAAGTCCAGGGAATTCTAAACCCAGGTTCAAACCTTATACAACAAGGTTCAAACCTTATCTGCAGCAAAACCGTTGAAAACTAGAGACATGCCTCGTGGTCGTCGTCTGTTGGTGGGGTTGGGGTTGGGTGCGGCTGCCCTGTTTCTGCTCGGGAGGGGTCCGTCCGGCGGTGGGGAGCATGGGGGGGGGGGGCCCGGTGTCTCCCTACACGCCGGTGGGCAGCCTTATGGTTTGCCTGGAGGGCTCCAAACGGGCAGGGCAGGATGCCAAACCCTCCTCGGCTCTGCCGCAGGCGGCTTCCTAGAGGCTGGGGTTGCGGCAAAGGAGGCGCTGGGGAATAAGATTGGCTAGGACAAAAAGGCGCTGGAGAGAAAACTGGAGAGCTACAAAGAAGTGAGAGAGGAAACAGTTGAGGAAAATACAAAAGGAGATTGCTGCTCTGTACCTGACTGTTGTGAGTGTTGCGCCAAATGACTACGACCACGCTGCCTCTTCACCTGCGAATTGCAACACTACCTGCTTCCTGGCCGCTGTGAGCCTTTTGATGCACCCTTAAACGATGAATTCCTCCCCCGCCTCCTCTTTGACTGGTGGATTGCAGCTTAACATAATCTGGCTGCTTGTGACCTCAGTTTGATGACTGCGACCCCTCTACCTCTTCATATAATTGATGGCAGCTTTACTTCCTGGTCGATGTGGTTGTGACTTTAATTTGATGACTGCGACCCCTCTACCTCTTCATATAACAGATGGTGAAATTACTTCCTGGTCGCTGCGATTGTGACTTCAGTTTGATGACTGTGAGCCCTCTACGTCTTCATATCATGGATGGCGGCTTTACTTTCACTTCCTGGTAGCTGTGATGACTTCAGTTTGATGACTGTGAGTCCTCTACTTCTTCATATGATGGATGGCGGCTTTACTTCCACTTCCTGGCCGCTGTGATGACTTCAGTTTGATGAATGCGACCCCTCTCTACCTCTTCGTATAATAGATGGTGAATTTACTTCCTGGTCGCTGCGATTGTGACTTCAGTTTGATGACTGTGAGCCCTCTACGTCTTCATATGATGGATGGTGGCTTTACTTCCACTTCCTGGCTGCTGTGATGACTTCAGTTTGATGTCTACGACCCCTCTAACTCTTCATTTGGCGGCTGGTTGCTGTAATTGTTCATTACTTGAAGAAAACAGTGGCATGTTATCTTACCCAACTGTTAGAACTAAGTTGGAAAGTAAATTTGATAAAAACTCAATCTATGCAGTCTGTTATTATTGAGTAAGATTTTTCATTAAACCTAAGTCAGGCTTTGAAGACAGCAATAAGAAAAAAATTCAAATTGATTGGATTTATAGCAGGCCTCAAACTCTTTGTTACAGTACGGTCTCTCATTTGTCGTGACGAATAATAATTATCACTTAGAATATTTTTTATTTTCCATATTTATTAAATAGTAGTTTTTGTCTTTAACGTTTACCCGCGGAGCTCGGCTCTGTTCGGCATACGTCGTTTAGCACAGTCAGCTATCACGTCGCTTCGGCCGAGCGGCCAATCGGAAGCGACCTGATCGCAAGACAAGTGGGGGACTGGACAATAGAAGATGTAGCGGCATTCAATCATAGGACCTCATGTAAATCACTTGTTCAAAACTATCATCTCTTCATTGTTTATTATTATTATGTTCACGTAAATTCATCAATTCATTAATTACAAATCTTTTAAAGTCTATACAGTATTATGTAATTTCCGATCCCTTTACGACCATTCGGGTCTGCTCCCCGATTAAGAGAGCAGTGGTGGCAGCGACTTACACCCAAGATGAGCGGGTGGTAACACTGGTGACCAGCGGCGGGATTCGAAGACCTTCCACGCTTAAGAAGAAGAGGCATCATACAAACGAAGGAAGATCTACGGACGTCCACGAGCGAAGGAAGACGACACCGAGGGGAAGAAGAGGGACGACGCAGAACTTCAACCTCAACCGTTGTACTTCAACTTTGTTCTACAACATGCGGCTTCACGAGTCGACTGACTTCAGGGGCTCTCGATCGCCTTCCAGCAACGCGGGACACCTGGACGTGGAGACCATCATCATCACCCTGGTGGCCGTGGCAGTCCTGGTTTCAAACCTTGGTGAGCTCGAACTCTAAATCACTTTAATTATAGTTATAGAAAATGTATTTTCACCTGTGTCAATTTAATTTAACTGTCGACTTGAAGGTTAATGTTAATTCTGTGTTAGAAAAAGAGTAAATCAATGACTGAAAGTGTAAATAATATTTAGTTTAAAAGAACATTAATTGATTCATAATTTACTTAGATCTTACAACATAAATAATAATAATAATAATATAGTTAATTTTGACTAAATAACAATTCTCTTGCAACAAAAATAATAATAACGATAATATCACTGTTTATTATACAATAAAATATTAACAATAAGAGTGACGGTATACTTTGTGATAAACCTGAAATCGTGAAGGAATAATAAAGTATCTTGTAAAGGGCGGATTTCTTTGTATATTAAAGCTTTTGTCAGGATGGTAGATATTTTTCTCACTCATCAAATAGGGGATAAACAGCTAGAAGGATTTTCTCAAATCATGTAGGCCTATATTTTCTAAAAAAAAAATCATCAAAGTTACCACAAATTCAACATATTTATATAAAAAAGAAACCATCAATTTAGAAATATTTAGAACTTAATAAACTTGTATTTTTGAGGAAAATGGATAAACTCAGCAAACTTTTACTCATTGATATTTATCAACTTGATAAGAACTCTCTAGCAACTCTTATAAAAGACTGCGGGTTGGAATTAGAAAGCTCTCTTACCCAAAAGGAACTGAGGAAGATAGGAGCATTTCTTAAAAAATTAGCTAAAATCGCAGAGTCCGATCTTGCACTCCAAGAATCTGTAAATAAGCTGATTGAGGACGCAGATGTAGTTTTGAATCCTCGTGATGTTACAGTCTGCCCAGAGTTAGAGCATTTTAGATTACTAATTCAAGGTAATTTTCAAAACTTCTTTGAACGGATTGATAAGGTAGGAGAATCGCCATCGGGGGCATCTTTTTTTCAAACGCCAATAATCCCAAAAACTACGCCACCTCGCGACCCTCCACCTCCTCCGCCACCTAAGCCTTCGGTATTGACGGGTTGGAAGGATGACTTGCAAGTAATTGATGCTAGTACAGCTATAAACACGTTAGCAGAGGAGTTGAAAAAGGTTCAAAATGCACTACAAGAGTTAATGCGAGAGAAAGAGCAATTTTCGGCAACTAAAGTTAAAGGTCGTGAATCGGTTCCAACAAAGTATATGGGGTTGGACGAAGCTTTAAATTTGGGGAGAAAGTCTAACTCGATAGAGGTTTTTACAGAAATTAATACCAATAGTACTAACCAAATACCATCCGAGAATCGTAATGAAACTACTGTCACAAACACAAATCACTTACCGACAGCGAGCAAACTTTTCCAGCAGATAGCTGCAAAACCCACATTTGATCTTGTACCAGCCTTACCCACCTTCAGTGGAGATAACGATGAAATTGTTTCTGATTTTATTTCACAAATTGATGAAGTAGGGAACATTAGTAACTGGGACGAAAGCAATAAACTTACGGTTGCAAAATTAAAGCTATCGGGTACAGCGCTTACTTTCTCCAAATCGGACGAAGCCTGTAAATCCGCAGCCACTTTGGCCGAATTCAAAAATGCACTTGAACTACGGTTCCGAGATAAGCTCCCGGAGCATTATTATCTTGAGCAACTTGCCTGCGTGAGACAAGAGCGAGGGGAGACAATCGAAAAATATGCCGACCGAGTTAAAAAGATTGGTTCTAAGACTGTAAGACATACTCAAAATCCACAAGTAGATATGGCCCTGAAAACAGAAGCCGATCGTCGAACGATGGAAGCGTTCACGCGGGGTTTGCTTGGTGAATTAGGCCATGAAGTCCGGATTAAATTCCCAAAAACATTCCAGGAAGCCGTGACCCTAGCCGTAACTATTAGAAACGTGGAAATGCGACCCTCGGAGGAAAATAAATTCCGTAATAACAACAAGGGTGTGTTTTTCAGTCCTTCTCAAGAATCATTAAAATGTCAACTTTGCCAAAAATTTGGACATTCTGCACAAAATTGCAGAATTCAAAATGCTCAAAGACGTTTAAATGAGTTCCAGTATAACCGACCTGTTTATCATAACAATCGGTCATTTGTAAGTAATTCTCCATCGTACAACAGCCCGAATTTTAATCGAAGTCAAACAGCCTTGCCAAGAAATGCAACAAAATATTGCTCACACTGTAAGAGATCCGGTCATTCCGACGAGGAATGTAGATATAAATTAAGGAACCAAAATTTTACCATAATCCAATGTCAGGTTTGTGGTAGAAGAGGACATTCGGCACAAATGTGCAGATTTTCCCAAACTAGCAACATTAACAACCGGCCCGCAGCGTCAAACTCCGTCGGGGGTTCCAAGCCCGCCACTGGCTCCCCCACCACCAACAACAATCAGGTTTAAGTATCAGAGAAAATATCCAACTTAAATCGGCGGAACTAGAGTGCAATAATACCGCTAAAGGTTTATCACCATTAAAGAGCAAAACTATTGCAGGCAGACCACTTCTCATAAATCACAGTATAGCAACCACTAATTCAGATTTTGCTGTGTCGGGTGAAATTAACAACACTAACGGGTTAATAATTTTAGATTCTGGTGCACAAGTTTCATTAATAGATAAGAGTATAAGCAAAGGAGAAATACAACCTACAACCATAGGTATCACAGGGGTAACCGGAAATAAACTGAAAGTTTATGGAGAATGTAACGTTGATGTAACTTTAGATAATCAGATCACTTTTAACAGTAATTTTATTATAGCCGATCTGCCAAAGGGCTTTATTGCAATTCTAGGGTTGGATGTTATGGAGCAAGAAAAAATAGATCTCCTTGTTAGCCGTAAATCAATTAAAATCAGGGGCTTAGAGATATTTACAAACCGTGACACTGGGGTCAACAGCACAACACAGCTTGCAAGGTCGTCGTCACCGGACTCGGTGCGTGCGTGTCAAGGACACCAGCTGCGAGATGACGAGTGCACGTTTAGCTTAGATAGTCATTCGTTGTATGTTTATTGTAAAGAAGATATTAAACTCCCACCTAGAAGTGAAACTATTATTTCCGCTAAACTTGGAAAATTAAGTAATGATCTAAAAGAGAAATTGGAAGGTAAAATTGTATTGACAGAGCCAAATGATGTAAAAATTCATGGGGTTTACATTGCAAGATCTTTAGCGAAAATTAAGAACCAAAGCGTACCAACTAGGATAGCTAATTGTAGTGGAGAAGAATTGACTATAAACCGGAATGCTATGTTAAGTAAACTATGTGAACCCGGCAATTTTTCGTGTCGTCAAGATGAATGTCGCAGAGTGTTGCAAACAAATCAATTTTCGGATTGCGATGATAAATTTAGGAGCATTGTAGAAGAAAAACTTAGTCATTTATGTGAAGACGAAAAATCAAAGTTTAAAGAAGTAATTTATGAGTACAAAGATATTTTCAGCATAGAGGGAACCGGAAATTTGGGTTGTACGTCTGTAGTCAAACATGAGATAGACACGGGGAATTCCGCACCTATAAAATTAAGGCCTTATAGAATACCACATGCTTTGAAACCTGTAGTAGATGATGTAATTAAAAATCAGCTAAGGGACGGTATTATAGCACCTTCTTCTTCTCCGTGGAATTCGCCTCTCATGTTAATTCCTAAGAAACTAGGAGAGGACAATGTTCAACAGTATCGAGCTGTAGTTGATTTTAGAGCCATTAACGAAGTAACAACACCTGTAAACTATCCTATCCCTGACATTAGGGAGACACTTGATAAACTCGGGGGTAGCAGATATTTTAGTTCATTGGATATGAACCAGGGATTTTATCAAATTGAAATGGACCCAAGTAGCCGTGTGAAAACTAGTTTCACAGTTACGGATGGAGAGTACGGTACGTAGGAAGTTACGAATATTTAAGAATGCC
Organism: Neoaliturus tenellus; assembly: GCA_030545055.2. NCBI lineage: Eukaryota > Metazoa > Arthropoda > Insecta > Hemiptera > Cicadellidae > Neoaliturus > Neoaliturus tenellus. The sequence goes on from CM061531.1 coordinate 220,491,882, forward strand.
GATGGGGTTGCGAAACTCCCCCTCTACCTTCCAGAGACTTATGGATATGACACTAGCTGGTTTACGAGGCAAAACCTGTCTCATTTACTTAGATGATTGTTTAATTTTCGAAACAAACCTGGACGACCACATTAATGACCTCAGAGACGTTTTGCAACGATTTAGAGACGTTAATCTAAGCGTTAAATTCCAAAAGTGCAAATTTGCTACTGAGGAGATAGAATATTTAGGCCACATGTTGAACAAGGAAGGGGTAAGACCTCTTAGAAAAAAGGTAGAAGCTATTGAGCAGTACCCTCGACCGCAAAATGTCCGAGAAGTACGGGGATTCATAGGCTTAAGTGGATACTACAGAACACATATTCCAAATTTTGCAGATTTAGCTAAACCTCTAACTCAACTAACAAAGGCAAACCAACCATTTAATTGGACTGACGAGTGCGAGCAATCTTTTCTCACACTCAAACAAAAACTCATGACAGAGCCACTTTTAGTGTATCCAGATTTTACCAAACCATTCGTTCTTAGCACTGATGCTAGCTCTGTGGGGCTAGGAGCAATTTTAGCTAACCTTATTGATGGTCAGGAGCGGCCAATTTGCTACGCATCCAGACAACTAAATAAAAGTGAAAGAAATTATTCAGCTACAGAGCTTGAACTTTTAGCTGTAATTTGGGCTGTTAAGTATTTCCGTTGTTATTTGATAGGCGTGCACTTCACCCTCGTGACTGATCATAGCGCCATCAGGTGGCTGCTTTCGTTGAGAGATAGTACTAGCCGTTTAACGCGCTGGGCTCTCAAATTACAACAGTACAATTACACCGTTGTACATAAGGCCGGGAAGAAACATTTAAATGCAGACGCATTAAGTAGAGCGGTTCTTAAAGTAAACAAAGAACTTTTGCCGGTTATGGACCTTGATACGTTAAGGCAAGAACAGCGAATCGACGAGGAGTGCCAGAAGCTTAAATCACACAAACGTTATAAAACCAATCCCCAAGGAATAATTTGCTACCAACAAGGACAGGATAGGTTAGTCTTAGTTCCTTCAAAATTTCGAACAAGAATCTTACAGTTGCATCATGACGTCCCGACTGCAGGACACGCGGGTACTCTGAAAACACTTAAGCGAATTAAACAGCGATTCGTTTGGCCTAACATGAAGGAAGACGTGCGAAATTACGTAGAGAAATGTCATTCATGTAATCAGAGAAGAGATCGTGGAAGAATAGTCGCACCCTTAGGCGAATTCGTCGAACCAACTGAAGTCTTTCAAAGAATCAGTTGCGACATTGTAGGACCATTACCAATAACGCAATCAGGGAACAAATACGTACTAAGTGTCGTAGAACATTTATCAAGGTACACTGAATTCTTTGCTTTACCTGACCAAACTAGCGAAACGATCGCTAGAGTCCTCATCCATCGATACATCACAAAATATGGTGTACCAAGAGAACTCATCACGGATCAGGGACCAGCGTTCACATCCGAATTAATTCGAGAAATGTGCAGATTGTTAAAAATTAAGAAACTGCAAACTACGGGATACCACCCTATGTCAAACGGAAGAACAGAAATTACCCATAAGACACTTAGCAAAATGCTTTCCCATTATGTAAATAAGAATCAAAACGATTGGGACGAGTACTTGAGCTATGTTTGTATGGCGTATAATTCGGCTTATCACGAAGCCACCGGCTACTCGCCATATGAATTGATCTTCGGAAGAAGAATGGAAACACCACTGGAAGCTAACCTAAGCTTATCTCAATATGACGATCCTAGACCCGATGACTACATAGAGAAACTGCGTTTCAAACTAAGAGAAATAAAAGAAATTTCAAGACATTATCAGAAGCTAACCAAAAGTAAACAGAAGAGAAAGTACGACGTCAAAGCTAAGGTTAGAAATTACCAGGTAGGCCAACGTGTATATTTGTATGTTCCCCACACCAAACCATTACGAGTTAAGAAACTCTCAAAATTTTGGCGAGGACCGTATGTCATAGTTAAGGTTCTCTCTGATCTCAATGTCGTACTGAGAGTAAGAAAACGTGACGTTGTCGTGCACGTGAATCGCATCAAACCAGCACCTGAGGTAACCAGTAAAAAGGTACAAAATTCAGGTGCAATTACCGAGCAACAAAACCCATTGGAATCTACCAGTACAACTAATAAAATCTACCCAAACGGAAGGCAGGAGTCACACGCAGAGAACGTCATTGCAGAAAAAACCAACCGGAACAGGAGATTGCCAGCCAGATTACGGGATTACGAACTGGGTTAAACAACATTGGATTGGAAGGTCTCTTCAATAACTGTCTCTGGTGGACCGAGAAGCTAGATGCATGTTATTGAAGGAACGACCTCATTATCCTTACCGAGGCAGGGAGCCTCAACGAGTAACCCATTCATAAGTCAATAAATAAAGATTATTTTGAAAAAAAAGTTTAATTGGGGATTTTACAGAAATAAATAAATAAAATTAAAGTAGCTACAAATGAACTTTAACAGTATGTATGCTTGGTGTGTAAGAGTGCACGAAACTTGTTGAATGTTGTGAATAAATGTTGTATGAATGATGAAGGGCCCAATGAATGCTGCTGAATGAGTATGTGAGATTAAATGAGAGAGTGAAATTTCATAAGTGTATATACTGTTATGAATTAATTTCTGAATAATTGTAAAGTAGTAAAATTGTCAAACCAACTTTTTAATCATAAATAATTGCGAAAATAATATTCCTTCACGTTTCAGAAATAATTTCGATAATAAAGCTCAATGATATAAAATACTACGAAGTTAATTAACTTAATCATGCAATTTCACTATATAATATATAACAAGAGGTGGAGATGGAAACAGACGAAGTTGTTACAGATTTATCTTTATAATTAATAAAATGTATTTTATTTTCATTACATTACAATGAGCATTGATAAGAAATGTGTAGAATGTTTTATAAACATTAAATAAATCACTGCACCAATGCCTAGCTATATTGTTAGCTTTCGAGTCTAACTATTACCTAGTCAAAGGGCAAGAGAGAAATTCCCTGGCTAATAGCATAGTAAATAACTATTCTTTACCTAGGAAGTAGTATTAAATAAGGAGACTGCAGCTCCAAATACATAAAGTAAAATAAGCTGACAAATGTAATAATTTCTAGCTAACAGTCTAAGCCTTTCGAGTCTGACTTTACCTAGAATTAAAATAAGAAAAATTGATTTAGAAGTGAGTTAATGTGTAACAAAGAGAAAAGTAACAACTTAACTTTTACAGAAAATTTCATTGAGCGATACATTTATTATTATTTACATATGTAAGTACTCTAAAACAAATTACTAGAAAGAAAGGGCACTCCATTCATTAAAAGACAACTAGGCAGTGATGACTTCATTGCAGCAATGCTGAATCAGCTAGAGTGTGTGACATTGACCTTCCACAGCAGCTGTTTACTCTGCACGTACTCGGCTACCGAGCGGTGTTTGAGGAAAATGAAATGTAGATTAATGTTATGGGAAGAAAATATGTATTTTTGGTGTCAACAATTCTCTAGTTTCCGTCAAAATATTGTTAACGATTGTTATTACAAACTGTTGTTATTCAAACTGAAGATAGCTTGTCATGTAACAAAGCCATTAAAACTGATATTATTTCACCTTTTTGGATTAAGAATGCAAATGATTGGATTTATAATGTTGCTGAGCCACACAAAATAACTCTTAAATGCTGGAATTACGATGTAATTTCAAACAAAGAAATTTGTGATATTAAGAACTTAGAGATAAAGGAATCAGGTATCTAGATTAAGAAATGTCTCTGGATGTGAAATATTTGGATCTAATTTCAGAATTTTTCATAAGATACAAGGTTATACAAATTATTTGAAAAATATTACTAAGTTACACATTCCTAAAATCAATGGTATGCTGTATCACGAAGACCATGAAATTCTGTCATTGAATTTGAACCTTACGTTCGATTCCATGAGCGCACTGAAAAAGGAGCTTGGAGACGATAAGGTTGAAATTAGTCTTAACAAATTGTTATCCCATTATAAATGGCTAATAATCAAATAAATGTAAATTATGAATATAAGGTAGGAATTATAACTGTTGTAGTTTTAGTCTTGATTATTTTGATACTTTTCGTGGCGACCTTATGTTATAGGAGGAGGGCACGAATCGCCGGGCACACATCCACTTTGACCTGGCAACGGCGAGGCGAGGAATCACCAAGGACTCACGTTATCGTCAGCAATAACGCCCTCAGGGAGATGGTCCTCGCAAACCAGTGAAAGTGAACTATGAAAGTGGTATTATTGACTTTATAATGACACTTGTGTTTAGGATGTGTGTTCCAGGCGGTACGAACTGTTTTAAAGACAGATACAAAATGTATATTTAAAGGTTTTTTTTTATGTTAGAATAATTGTGAATTTTATTAGGGGTTTCAGTCTATAAAAGGGGAATAGTTTAGTAGAATTTCCGTAGCTAGGTGAAATGTATGTATATTGAACAATCTTAACAATTGAAATCAGTGGGTATGCGATAGATTGCGCGGTTATGACAGAGGGCTAGTATAGCTGTCTCGCAGTAGCGTAACCAGAAGCACTCTATAGATGCTAGCGGAAGTGTCATTTTGCCCTGACACTCGCGTCGGCAGTCTGTGTTTCTAACGTGAGAATTCTCAGCTAGGCTTGTTGTGAGAATTGCATTGTAGTATAACTTCATGTCTCGTATTCGATTGTATTGTGTTGTATCGTATTGTATTGTATTCTGCTTATTTCATAGTTCTAAGGAGTTGCTCAGCCTCCAGCTAAGCAATCCTTCCCGGAACGGGGGGTGATGTTACAGTACGGTCTCTCATTTGTCGTGACGAATAATAATTATCACTTAGAATATTTTTTATTTTCCATATTTATTAAATAGTAGTTTTTGTCTTTAACGTTTACCCGCGGAGCTCGGCTCTGTTCGGCATACGTCGTTTAGCACAGTCAGCTATCACGTCGCTTCGGCCGAGCGGCCAATCGGAAGCGACCTGATCGCAAGACAAGTGGGGGACTGGACAATAGAAGATGTAGCGGCATTCAATCATAGGACCTCATGTAAATCACTTGTTCAAAACTATCATCTCTTCATTGTTTATTATTATTATGTTCACGTAAATTCATCAATTCATTAATTACAAATCTTTTAAAGTCTATACAGTATTATGTAATTTCCGATCCCTTTACGACCATTCGGGTCTGCTCCCCGATTAAGAGAGCAGTGGTGGCAGCGACTTACACCCAAGATGAGCGGGTGGTAACATCTTAGTTAAATAATTGATTGAGGAAAAATCATGGCTTGAAAGCATGATAAGCGAACTATTTTACCTTATCCAAAGTAATTTTAACAGATGCCTCAGTAAACTAGGTTGTAAAATGTAAAACATGAGTGTTTATGATGATGTCTTATGAAAGTATTTTAGAAGGACTCAAGTTTAAAGAGTATTAATAAAACTACTGTTAAGCAAAATACTGGTTCAAAATGGAGCTTACTGTTAACATATCTAGTCGCTTATATAATGTATACCACCCGAATCCATTATAGGGAACTAATGAATTAGCTGCTAAAGTTTATGTGTACGTTACGTTATAGTTATGTTTTATGTGAATTTGATGCAGTCAATCCCACGTTTTCTGAAAAAGATGAATATGGAGGTACAAGGTCAAGTTGCACAAAACAATCATGAGTGTGGCTTAAGCATACTTGACAATATGAAGTTCATTAATGAAAGGGACATAGTGATATAGTGAAAAGTTCTGTAAAAACACTGGGACAGGGAATGGTTGTTCATTAAGTGACTGGTACAAACTGCACAAGGGTCCATGTAGCCTGTTGGTTGCAAAGAAGCCTGAGCTCCACCCGAGCCAAAACAGCTGCAGAGCCCAAAAATATGCCCCGAATTGTTTGCCTCTGTTAATTAACTGTGACCAGGTTTTCAACTTAATCACTTCCACTGTGCTGGTGCTTCATCAGTTAAATAAAACCAAGAGGGATCGGCAAAAATGTAGGATAGTGTTAAAAAATTAATAATACGAGTAAATAATAAATAAATAAATAAATAATAAATAATCGTTTACTACCAACCTCTAAAAATAGTTTACAAGCCGTCAAGATGGAGAATCAGTTGGAGACTGATCACTTTTGATTTGGTTCCTTTGATACCAAAGACCTTTGATACCAAAATGAGACCCTGTTGTATTAAGCTAGGTTTACACGTGAGAGTTTTTCACTCTCGGAAAGTTAGTTAGTTACTCTCATAAAAATCTCAGACAGTTGTTGATAGTACTAGCAGAAAACTGTCTGGGATTAACTATCTTAGAAAATTCGCTGATTGTGTTAACACCTCTGCGAGTACCTCCTGGGAGAACGAAACTCTCTAAGAGTGATAAACTCCGACGTGTAAACCTAGCTTTATGATGTAATTATTTTATTTGTTGATTACAGTGTCCTATAAAGAATATCGTTCAAAACTAAACTGAAAAGTTTGTTCCATGCTGATAAAAGTTTTGCTCTTGGCTAGCGCTTTGAGCATAAACTCGTACATAAAGAATTTTTCACGCTCCGACTAGAGAAGTAGGCGACAGTAAGACCAATATTGACCACATTTTTGTTAAACATAATAACTTTGACGAACTGAAAACTGCCGTTATAAAGACCTATATAACTGACCACTATTGTGTTGCCCTGAATATTCAAATCGAACATGAGCGCACAACTACAACACAAGGTGGAACTGAAACTTTCATTGACAAACAACAACTGAGCAATCTTGTAAAAAACGTTGACTGGACTTGTGTTACTGACATAACGGATGTGAACGACAGTGCCAATTTGTTTTTAAAAATAATTAATGATTGTACCGAGCAGTCTAGGAAAAAGTGTCTTGATACTAAACCAAGACTAAAAAAAATTAAGCCCTGGATAACAGAGGAATTAATTATTGGCATTCGAAAGAGGGATAAGATTAGTAAAGCCTTAAAGAAACAACCTTTTAATAGAAAACTAAAAGATCAGTACTTACAAATTAGAAATCAATTAAATGCCCAAATTAAATCAACAAAAATAAATTATTATAGATCTAAGATAAATAATTTTAAAAACAATCCTAAAATGTTTTGGCAAACTGTAAATGAACTTGCTGGAAGAGTAAGAAATAAAGACAGTTTTCCACTCCAAAAATTCACAGCAAACATCAGAATCACGTCTACAGACGAAAGCATTCCTCAACAATGTAAACAAGTGGCAGAAGAATTTAATCACTACTTCTCGAATGTGGGATACAACTTAGCTCGAGTAATCGACTCTAGTGGCCCTCCCGTAGTTGATGACAATAATTTCACTACAGGTACTACGTTCACATTACATACCATCACCGAGAACGACTTAATACGTTACATCATAAGCCTGCGCGGTGGCTCAGCTCCAGGTTACGATTGTATATCTGCCTCTTTCCTTATCGATAACTTACAATCATTTCGAAAGCCACTTCTCCACATAGTAAATTTAAGCATTCGCTCGGGCGAGTTTCCCGACGTCTTCAAGGTCGCAAAGGTGATTCCCTTGTACAAAGCTAACGATGTCACGCAGATGTCGAATTTCCGACCAATCAGTTTGTTCTGTATTTTCTCTAAAGTCCTGGAAAAGGTAATAAAAGACCAACTAGTTTGCTACTTAGAGGAAAATAACATACTAACAAGTTGTCAATACGGGTTCAGAAAATCATTGAATATTTCAGATGCATTTTTTAACATTTCAAGAAATTTAGATACAGCCATCGCCGGAAGCAAAAAATGTTTATTAATTTTTCTAGATTTAGCCAAAGCCTTTGATTCCGTTGATAGAGATAAATTAATAAATAAATTAAGATTGGTGGGGATAAAAAATAATGCTCTTAAATGGTTTAAAAGTTATCTATCCAAGCGGGAACAATTAACAACAATTAATGGCATCAATAGTGAATTAACAACAGTAAACTACGGGGTAATTCAGGGGAGTACATTAGGACCTTTGCTATTTTTAATTTACATCAACAATCTTTCTAAAGTTCAAATATCCGGAAAGTTATCTTTATTTGCAGATGACACTGCAGTTTTTGTTCAGGGGTTAAGTTGGGAAGAAGTTTTCGATAAGGCGGTTAGAGATTTATCAATGATTAAAAAATGGTTTGATCAGAATTTACTATCATTAAATATTTCAAAATCAAAATTTATGCCCATAGCTCTTCGAGACAGCAGTGATACCCAAATTAATACAATCAAGCTACATTCCTGTGGCGATCCAAGGAATACTGTATGTGACTGCGAATCTCTAGAGAGAGTGGACAAATATAAATACCTAGGGGTAGTGATTGATAATAGACTTAGTTGGACTTCCCACATTTGTTATTTGAACAATATTCTTAGGAAGTTGATTTACGTTTTTAGGCAGTTAGGTGAAATTTTAAACTTGCAAGAAATCAAAAAGGCTTATTATGCGTACGCGCAGTCACTTCTGGAGGGAGGAATTATAATGTGGGGGGCAGCTTACAGGTCAAATCTTAACCCATTAATTGTAACGCAAAAAGCAATCCTTAAAGCTGCCTTGGGTAGATGTCGGCGTTACTCGTCCGAGGCTCTGTATTCTGAATTCATGGTTTTGGACGTAAGACAGCTTTTCGTCAGAGTAATGGCAACTTACATTTTTAAAAATTTTCACACCATATTTAACTATCAAACTCACCATTATACAACTAGGAGCAACTTAGGAGCGATTAATATTAATATTCCAAAATTAGTTAAAACCTTCTCAACCACAAATTCTTTTTATGTGGCTCATATAATTTTTCGAAACTTACCGGACGAACTTAAAGTATTTTCATGTTCATTAGCAGTATATAAATTAAAAATTAAATCTTGGCTTCATAGTATTGGAATTGAAAACACAGAACGTATAATAACATCAATTTACAGACCTTAATTTTTGTAAGGAGAGGCAGATATAGGGTGAAAGACAGTGCGTGTGTGTGTGTGTGTGTGTGTGTGTGTGTGTGTGTGTGGTTGTGTGTGTGTGTACGAGCGAATGTGTTCGAGTGGGGGGAGGGGGGTCTCTCGTTAGGAACGAAGCGATTATTGCCTTATAAGGAATTGTCAGTTCACCCGTCCGTTTAGCTTTCATCCCTTACTTTTTACTTTTTTTTCTCTTTCTTTTTACTGTACCATGCTAGTCTTGTTGCGCTGTAAATAATCTACGCATCACTATTGACTCCGTGCCGTCTATTCATTAATTTCTTATTATTTCTTTTATTTTATAATTTTTTTATTAACAAATTTGTACCAAGTCACAATTGTAATATTTTAGTTTAAGTTATCAAAATTGTTGTATAGATTCTTTTTAGTTATTTTTTGTTAATGCTAACATCTCCCTACTATGTAATAAATAAAATAATTATAAGGACTCTATCTCACGCACAAGTGTCAAACTTATGTGAGATAACATTTCTTATTTATCTATGTATGTATTACTTATATGTATCTGTTTGAAATAAAGATGTTTTGATTTGATTTTGATTTTTCACTTCATTTCTTCCCCATGGGGAATGAGTATGTAAGTTTTACCGCCATATCTGTGTTGTAAGCAAATATGAATTAATTCTTGATCAAGTTATAACAATAAAAAGGTGAGATAAAGATAAAGATAAAGGTTTGTTGATTTCTGATAAGAATTACATGTGAAAGTTTTTTTGAGCTCTTATGGTTTTAGTTCAAATTGCTAAATATAAGAAAATTGCAAATACACCCCGTCGCAGCAGACCTGCGTACTTAGCGAATTTCCAGATTAGTAATATTAATTTTGCCCAGATAAATCTTTAAACAAAATTTAATCACGTGCTCATAAATAGGGAAATAAATGTCTATTCTCCTGATACATATAGGGAAAGAGTATGCAGGTATGCTGCCATGGGGAACACTAAAAGTACGTTTTTAGCATAAAAAAATTATCTCGACCATATGAAGCCATAAACTTAGTTTCATCTATATCTGTCCATAAATAAACAAGTTTGCCTATTTTCCATTTGATTAACATGGGAAAAGAGTATGCAGGTTTGCTGCCATGATAAGCACAAAAACCAAGATTTTTTACTATAAATAAATGAAGCTCAACCAAATGAAGCTAAATACCAAGTTTCATCCAAAAATATTGGTTAATAAGTGAAATATTAACAAATCCTTATCCTCCATAAGATTAACATTGGAGCCCCAAAATACAATGTACTGTCTTTAGACTTTTTTATATCTCGGTAACCGATGGAGATAGAGCAAAGCTTCAAAATACTAAATTGTGTGTTTTTTGAGCTAAATCCAATGGTGAAGATAAAAATTAAATATTTTTAAAAATTACACATGAAAAAGGTAAAAAACCCATTTTTGGGGTACAAAACCCCCCAAAACTACCCCTTCCGGTAGGTCGATATGTCTGGTTTACGAACTCATCCGAATAAACGTAGGATTACACATCTCTACCAAATTTGGTGTCGATCGGACCGGTTTTACGCGAGTTATCGTGTCTAGGGACACATACATACATACATACATACATACATACATACATATATACATATATATATATATATATATATAAAATTTAATGACTATTATTTTTGGTCGCTGGGCACCTCAAAACGAAAAAGTAACGTGGTCCCGGGCTTAGGTCTTACCATGAGACCTACGGTAATAGCTTATTCCTTATAGGAAATTCGCTAAAAATGACAAAAGTGCAGTTTTTACTATTGATTTTTTATGTACATTAAATAACTTATTTTAATTGGTCGGGGCCATATTTCTCAATAGGCTGAAAAGGCTGCAGCCTATAGCGGCAAAATTTTAGGGGCGCCACTTTGTCAATTTACTAATATTTGAAAATAATTTTACTACGAGAGAAACTTCTTTAGGCCAATCTATCTGATATAAAGTGTATTAGTTTGAGGAAATGGAAGTATGTTTATTCTTTTTATACGAATTTACTTCACATAATCTTGCAACACATTTTTCATGTAGGACAATCGTTGTAAAAACACTCACAGTTTGTATGTGTTGTTTATATAATATATTTTACTTAAAGTTAATTATTCTATGTTTTTATGTTGCGCTTGGCAAACTGTTTTGTCTCTTGTCTTCTCTCTAGGAATCTCTCTCTGAAAATGGCCTCTGTCTAACCAACTTGTGAAGTTTATTGTGTGAACATTTTTCGATAATAAATTAATTATTAATCTCTCTTTGAGTATTTATTGTGCACACCAATCAACATGACACCAATCAACAGTATAAGGCCCAAAAAGAGGGAACTACACTTCCTAGTGTTTAGATTCCCAAGTAGTTATTTCCTTTTAAAATCATGTTAAACTTAATAATCTTACGAAGAATATATTGGCCACAAAAATAATGACGGTAAACTATGGTTTTGATTTTATAATAACCTCCCTAACACATTTGAAGATACCTCGCCAAAAACATGTCTTTCTGATATTAGAAAATAGTAGTTGTAGAGTAAGTCTATACACCAGGAACCACTTACTAGCATCTTCATCCCCAGACTTTTCACCTTATAGCGTCGCAACTGTATGATGATGACTTTTCAAACTACTCTTGTTTTTCTTTCAGCAAAAAAATTGCCAATCAGTGATGACAGGCCGACTGGCTCTAGGGTGAAAATATTGGGTAGGCAATCTATCTGGGGTGTCAATTTATTTTGAATCAAATTTTATTTTAAGACTTATAAGTCGTTATGCTGGAGCCGAGCTTTGCCCTTTCTATAGCTCTAACGTTGCCAAATTGTGAATCGTATTCGCTATTATTATTATGGTCCTATTGTTTCTTTGCTCAAAAGTTTTATGTTTACGTAAGTACTGTTGTAGCTGCTCCTTTGAAGTAACTTCGATTCTTTGTGTTATGATTCCTGGCTTAAAGTATTCAATTAAAGAATATAAAGTTTATAGCCTAAAAGAAATTGATCCTTTTATGTTGAGACATCAAATTAATGTGGTGCGTATTTGAAGTTTAATATGCCTCTATATAATTGACAATAAAAACTATGTATGAGTTTGTCCTTATAAGTGGGTGGGCGGGGGGAGGGGGAGGCGGCAGAAAATTGATAGCCTACAGGTGGCATATTCCTAAATCCGGTCCTGATTATGGTTAAGGCTTCCTAAGATGTTTTCAAAACGATTCTAGTACATGGAGGTACATCTTAATTGCATGTACCTGGTTACCTTTAATGTTATTTAGAATGAAAATCTTTACCATCACCCGATGTGGTACATTGAGAGACATTAATAAGGAAGTGGAAGTATTACTGGGTTATGAATAAGACAGTCACTAAATAATATGTTTTATTTCCTTATGTATTCAGGTCAGATAAATATAAAAATAACAAAAATGGCAACATAATCTAACATTACACCAGATATACATGTATATTTATATATCATTAACAATAGCAATTAGTTCCTATAATTTTATGTCAGTAGAAATCAATTTTACAACTAAACCGTCGAATATTATTGCGTTTATTATTTCCATATTATAACATAGACTACAGAAAATATTTCTTAAAACAACCTATTAAATCGATCAGTCTTATAATGTTGCTTGATACTCACGTAATTATTTAACAAAATGGGGACAAGACGAATGATCTCGTCGGCAAATGACATTGAGCTGATCATAAGCTATCGACTTAGCACCGATAGGAGTTATGTGGTTATGAAGATATAGTTATTAATATTTCTCTTCTAACTCTAATTCAAATTTGAAAAGTATTTCAAAAGTCACCAGACAAATGTTCTTGCAGGACATGTCATAAGCCGACTTTGATGTTCGTGGTCCCAACCAAACAATAGATAAATGATTGAGCTACATTGTGGTACGCGGCGCACGCGACACAAACATGCAGACGTACTGTACGTGGGGACATCCAGAGGGACACATCGTAAGCGTATACATTGGACACATACTGCCAACTGCAATCGGAGTGCTACACACTCACCCTAGATATCACAATGAGTGGCTGCACTGCACAGTGAAACCACCTTCGTGCTCTGATTTAGGACAATGAAAAACAAATAGCGATGTTTTATGCTTTTAGAGCAAGAGCCTTTATAATATTTATATGGTGTTGCCAGCAAGAAACACTCTGTGTTGTTGAAGTTAATTGTGTAAAAACCGGGTACTTTTCAATTAGCTCAACAACACTACAATTTTCATTTGATGTGTTGTCATTTCATGGTCAGAACAGTTAAAGGAGTAAAGGTTTACTTTTATTAATCTATAGTTGTCAACTTCTGGTAGTGATAAGACTCTCCTTAACCCTCCCCAACTAGCTCGAGGTTGTACGGTCACTCACTGACCTGAGCATCGAGAATTTGTTTGCACAACTGCAATTAGGTTAGGTTAGGATGGGAAAGGTTATATTAGGTTAGGCCAACCTCACCTATTTGTTCCTACTTGTCCGGTTCCCTGCGGTGATTGTAGTGACAGCCGAGGGCGGCAACCATAGATATAAGAGCAATTGGATTGCTGACTGAGGTGGCGGTATGATCGAGCCGGCTTCCCCCACAACTTTTAAGGTGTTACGCCAACTCTTGTGTCAGGTGATATTGTTATTTTTTGGCGCGTCTATGGCATTCTTGTTTCTTTTCATTTTTTCCCCCGAATAACAAGTTATTATTTTTGCGCCATGACATTTTTCTTTCTTTACATTTTTTTACTTAGCAAATAACCACCTCACTGGTAGTCGGGGTAACAGCTCATTCTCGTAGCACGGTGTTAGCGATTCAGTTGTTTTAATTCATTCCACGCACTACGTTGTGACATCCCTTCAATCTGGACTTCTATGCAGTAGGAGTCCTAAATGTTATATTTTAGAGGTTATCTAGTACATGGTAAGATGTCTCTAGTTTCAATGAAAATTATTGGTTTTATTATTGTTTTACCTGTAAAGTCAGTCTTGAGATGTGGTTGAGCTAATTGAAATGTAGCAAAATTGTCCATATAGCGTAAAATCCATGACAAAGTAGGATTATTGTTTTATATACAGAAAAGACTAGAAAATCTGAAGAGCACCTCCTAATTACATAAAGGCCTGAACTTTGATAGAATATTGAAAAAAAATTCAAAAGGGCAATGCAATCCATTTGGTTTTAACAGTTGAGTTGAAATTTGAAGGTATCAAAGCTGAAATAAATTAAGCCCCTCACTGTGGCGATTTGAGTTAATGAGGAATCTAAAAGAACTCTAGAAAGGCTAGTGGCACCAATATCTAGAGCATTTAAGATCAATAATGATTTTAGGTATCTACATATATCATCCAAACCCTGATGGAAACATTAAACTGTCCGTAATAATTATTTCTATGGAAAAAATATCCAATAAGATATGAAGGGTGCAGGGGAAGAACGATCAAACTCACAAAATGTAAAGTTTTCAGGAGAGCGTTTTTAAAATTTCAAGAGTCATATAAGTATGATAACATATATCCATAGTAATAATAATGTGCTTAATATTTAATTTTACTGGTTGTCATTTTATGGTTAAAACAATAAAAATTTGTTTTTTTAACGGTGATTTTAACGGATTTTAAGGGACTTTAACTTTGATTTTTAACGGACTTTGTACGTTCTTCCCTTGAACGCAATGGAGCTTGACCGATATTCCCCTGCATACTCTAAATGTTTTGTATTCTAGTGCGGAATCTGTTCGTTACTCACGTTTATAGAATGCACGTAGTTTTAAAACACGCTTAGACGAATCAAAATATACCGGTATTTCAATTTTTTGTATTTTTGGACTTTGATCGTTCTTTCCCTGCACCCTTCATATGCGTATTATTATGGTTTTTTAAAGATAATTTTGAAACACATTCTATTAACCTGTGTTGAAGAGACCTGTGTTGCCTAAGTTTAAAAAATGTTATAATAAAAAAAAAAATTATGACAAAAATATTGTTTGGCCCATGCATTATTTATAAAAAACATTCATATTTTTTCTTAATGAAAAATATTTGATACCTTTCCCATCATGAAGTGCAATGAAAAAGTCAAAGACGAAGTTGGTTTCACTTGACAATTCATGCAGTCAACAAAAATTTATAAAAAATACAACATCTTGATGTGATTTGGTCAGGAGAGAAGGCAGACTAGAGTGAAGATATGTGTGAGCTGTCACATTGTCACACTGACGTGACACTTGTCACACGACGTGTCACGCCTCCCTCACATGGCAGTGGCGTACATGGGTGGCTTTTGTATCAACTCAATTGTTAGAGTGAATTTAAGATTATAGTGTTAGATAATGATATTTTAGCAAACAATTGTGTTTAAAAGACAAACGGTAGACTCAGCCTGACAATCCAAGAGTAGCTTCACAAAATACACGCACTAAGATGTCTTGGATTCAGTTTGTTTAACAAGTTTATTAGATTTATTAGGTTTATCTTTGTGGCGTGCAATTCCCAATCTGATAGCACTAGCATGGGAAAGTAAAACACAAGACGATCAGATATGCAATACACTCTTAGCACATCTATGGGAAGACACAAAGTTTCAACTATAATTTCTTCACCAACACAAAGAACACATACAAATCTGATCTGTCAATTGTGATAAAAACGAGGAAAGCCATTCAACCATATGTGACTGGTTGGCTACTGTTGGGCTACTAGATTGAGAACAGCTGGGAACTCATACAGGGTGTCCAGCTTCGACTGTCCGAAACTTTTCCATGTTGTTTAGCAAGCCAAAATAAACAAAAAAGTTGATATAAACATATGTCCTAAAATGCTTCGTTAACCCGCTAGCCGCCATTTTTTTTTTACACTTAATAATTTTTATTTACATAAGGGATAAATGGTTTGGGTTCATGTTTGGCATGGACCTTGACTACAACAATGGCTATTAAAAGAAAAAAAATTATTTTTTTCCGTCACATATTTTCAAAATGGCGGCCATTTTAAATTTTTAACCTCAAATATCTCAAAAACGGTAAATTTTATCAAAACTTTACAAGACACAAAAAAGCTGCAAAATTAAATTATCTAATCAATAATATCAAGTTTGTAATGATCTGACAACAATTCATTAAGTTATTGAGATTTTTGTGTATAAAATCATTGATTTTCCATTATAATGCATGCAAATTTAGGTTAATTTAGAAGAAAGATCTCAATAACTTAATTAATTGTTGTCAGATCATTACAAACTTGGTATTATTGGTTAGTTAATTTCATTTTGCAGCTTTTTTGTGTCTTGTAAAAGTTTTATAAAATTTACCGTTTTTGAGATATTTTAGGTTAAAAATTTAAAATGGCCGCCATTTTGAAAATATGTGACGGAAAAAAACAATATTTTTTCTTTTAATAACCATTGTCGTAGTTAAGATCCATGCCAAATATGAACCCAATCCATTAATTCGTTATGGAAATAAAAATTATTAAGTGTAAAAAACAAAATGGCGGCTAGCGGGTTAACGAAGCGTTTTAGGACATATGTTTATATCAACTTTTTTGTTTATTTTGGCTGAACAACATGGAAAAGTTTCGGACGGTCGAAGCTGGACACCCTGTATAATTTTGTTTAGTTTTTCATAAATTGTTGTCCAATTAAGGGAATTTTTTCCCACATACACGAGGTGATTAGTACTTAACCTTGTTTCACGTTATTGAATGGAGCAAAGTGTGTTTATTAAAAGTTAACATATTATTTAATGTTTTTTGTTACAACATATTATTCAAAATAAAGTTAAGAAACTGTGGAAGTGTTTTTAAGACAAAGTATCAATGACATTCAAGCTTTTTTCAACATTGAAAATTTTTGTTTAACTTGTTTTATACATTAAAGATCTTAAACTCACTCACCCAATTGACCTGTGTTAATAAAAAAGACCACATGAACAAAGAAGACAAATAATTTCTCATCTTTCTAAAATTTACAAAACTTTAACGACCATATTTTGAAGCTATTTACTTACGAATTATGAATGTAATATCCATAAACTATTTTACTTAGGTTATAGGTTGTTGCACAGACACTTTAAAGTATGTAGGTTTAAAAACCACAAATTTGTTCAATACTGAATATAAGGAGGACTACAAACATTTACAAGATCTAGAATGTATTAAATACTCACACTAAAAAACAAACAGATAGGAAAACACCAGTACTAACCCTGTTTGCTCAAAAAAATTAACATAATAACACAAAAACGTTTTGTACACTATTGCTTCAATAATTAAACTAAACTATTAAAACCTGCTTCAATGCAAGTAATATTTTTATGAACCAATTCATGGAAATATTAACTGGCCTTATTATGCTGATAAGGATTAAAGACTACTATTTATTTTGATTGTAGTTTCATACCGGAGAACAAATAAATAGGTAGCGCATTATTAAAATACCCCCGTCGCAGCAGACCTGCGTACTCAGCGAATTTCCAAACGATCTTAAGATATTGTATTTTCCCCAT
The DNA here is from genome assembly GCA_030545055.2 of Neoaliturus tenellus. NCBI lineage: Eukaryota > Metazoa > Arthropoda > Insecta > Hemiptera > Cicadellidae > Neoaliturus > Neoaliturus tenellus. Next base: position 220,509,433 of record CM061531.1, read on the forward strand.
AAACACCATAGGAATGGGTATGTAGGTTTGCTGACTTGGGATGTTGTTAGAAAATGTTAGTTTTGTTAGGAAATGTAATAGTTACGTTAGGTAAATGTCAAACTGTCTCAATATTCGGCACTTTTTAATTTTCCTCATAAACTTCATGGGGGTGAGTATGTAGGTTTGCCGCCATATGGGTATTGTAAGCAAATATCAGTTACATCCTCCCTAGTGAATGTACATACCAAATATTATCAAGTTATGGTGTTCTTTTCATTTTCCCCATAAACCCCATAGGGGTGAGTACGTAGGTTTGCCGCCATGTGGGTGTTGTAAGCAAATATCAGTTACATCCTCCCTAGTGAATGTACATACCAAAAATTATCAAGTTATGGTGTTCTTTTCATTTTCCCCATAAACCCCATAGGGGTGAGTACGTAGGTTTGCCGCCATGTGGGTGTTGTAAGCAATTTTTAGTTGAACCCTACCAAGTGAATGTACATACCAAATTTTATCAAGTTATTCCAATAAATAAGCGAGATACAGGGTTTCGTTGATTTCCCATAAGATTAACATGGAAAACCTATTTTTGGCTTTTCTCCGTAACCTGTTAAGCCAAGTTAAAAATTCAAAATACTAAATTGTTTATTTTTTTAAGCTCTTTAAAATGGTTTTAGTTAAAATTGTTTAATTTTGAAAATGATGCTCCAAAAATGCAAAAAACCCATTTTTGACCCTTTTCAAACCCCATAAAACCCCGTTCCCATAAACCGACCATGCTGGTTCGCGAACTCATGAAAATAGACCTAGTCTTACACCTTCATACCAAATTCCATCAAAATCGGAGGTCCCCTTCAAAAGTTATCAGTACCACGGACAAATAGATATATATATATATATAGATATATATATAGATATATAGATATATATATATATATATATACATATATATGAAAATGAACGAACGTTGTTTTTGGCTTCTGGGGACCTCGAAATGAAAAAGTAACATGGTCCCGGGCTTAGGTCTTTCCATGGCTACTACCGTAATAGCGTATTCCCTATAGGGAAATTCGCTAACAAAATTAGGAAAACAGATTTTGTCATTCAAGATTACAATTATTTATTCTTTAATTATTTATTTTTAATTTATTCTTAGGGGCGTTTTCTCAAAACAAAGTTTATAACGTTTTATTCCAATTCCTTTCCTTTATAGAAATAAATTAATTAATTTTACATTTATAATTTGGCATAGAAATGTTTTATATAAATTTAAACTAAGTTGCAACACAGGGAGGCCTCCTGGCTGGTAATATTTGTCGTCAACAACAATTGAAAATCGTAATATATAGATAGGTCAAGTTAGTTTTCGTGGTCAGCACCACAGACAATAGTTACCTGCAAGAGAATTGTGAGCAAAGTTACCTTCCAGGAGGGGTCGGCAACATCTTTAGAAAAAGCGCCCCTTAGACAAAAACAGTAAATTTAAATTTTGCTGACTGCTTCAATCATAGATTAAAATACTTTGATCAGCACCTACTTTTATCCTAGATATCAATACTCAAAACAAAACATAACAGATCAACACATTTGGCTTAAAACGCTAGTCATTTTCTTTTTACACAAAATTATTATACATATTCATTAATTATTTTCTAGTAACGCAGAATTAAAACAAAATTGTTTTAGGTAACTTACCTTTAAGTATACAAGTATGATAAGAAAAAAAATTGTACTGCTAAGCTTATAGTCTGAACATTTGTTTTATTGTTAATATTTTTTTTCTGTAATTATTATAAGTTTTCCCCTTTACTTTTATTATTGTACAATTTACATTCATTCATTGGTCATATTGCCTATCATGCAAGTTTTGTTGGATAAATTATTGTCATAATGAAAACAAAGCTCACTTAATTGAATTTTAATAATATTTGTTCCAAATTCAAACCTTAATTTAGTATAAAAGAGTGTTTGATTTCATTTCATTAATTTAGGAAATTAAAAGCAACTTTTGAAATTAAACAACCGACACTCTTTTTTAGGTACGTTATTAAACATTTTAAATGATATTCAGGTGAAGGCAAAAACTGTATTTTGTCATGGATTATAGAAACTTGATATTATATGACATACCAAATGTTTTGCATAATCATTCAGGAATAGTTAGTTATTATAGTCAATATACTATAGTTAATATATTATAGTCAATATCCTATAGTTTAAATAGTCATTTAGTACTTTTAGACTTATTTTATTTTTTCGATTAATTTGTTGAGATGTACCAAAACGTGCATGAAACAATATTCAATGTCTAATAAAACTTGGTTTGAAAAAAAAATATTTCATTAATGTTTTTAGGTTAAAAAAATAATAATTGTATAAATTACATCTTATTTACATGTAATACAGTTAAAAACACTTCTAAAACTTTGAAAATACTTTAAAAAATAACAAATATATAAATACTTAACAAATATCTTTTTTTAACTAATGAGATAAATAAATATTACGGACTTTGTACCACAGGAATTAAATTACTTATGGTATTTACTGACTAGCAAAACAAAATAATTTTTATGGATTCGTCATTAAATTCTTTTGCCGATCCCCAGGTTGATATCACATTTGGATGTCCAGAGCAAGAGAATTTATGGTAATGTAACAAAAAACTGTAATGTATTTAAACTAAAATTAAACAAAGTGCTTGTAGTTTTAGTGTTTTAGAAAATAGTATGTTTATTATTAAAATTATACTATATCTATACTCAAACTTTTGATCATATTTTGTCATGATGAAGTATTTTGGGAGTAGGTAATTATACTTCAAAAGCTTAGTTATATTAAAAACTATGTGTTTTTCTAATGCAGAAATAAATTAAAATAATTATGGATTTTGATGGAGGGAGGAAAGTTTCGCTCACCTCAGAAACTGCACTATTTTTCTGAATAAATTAATCAAAAACATAATGGGGACAAAGAAAGTTTTAAAGTTTTATTTGAAAATAATCATGGTCAGTTTAAAAAAAGTTAAATATAGCACATTTGTTTTGCCAGTCTTACAATGGTAAACTATGATCTAATATTCCCAACTTTATTAACGAGCCATACATATATTTAGAATTTTGGCTCCGAGTTTCCTCCCCGACATTCCGGAACAATGTAACAGCCTTCGGAAACGTTATAAAAGGTGACAGCACATATAAAACACATTTAAGTAGATCGAGAAAAGACGATTGGCAAGGAGACATTTAGTCACTTAAAAAATAATACAAAATGTCATTTGATATCACTAAAATTCACGTCCAAAAGTATACCTGAGGTCCCGAAGTGACTTCTAGGAGACGCTGAGAAATGCACCACTCAACACTCCTGCCGACAAAAGGCGCGAAATCATTCTCCTGCGTTTAACACAAAAATTGGTCAACAGGAAGTAGTGTTTAGGTAAAAATTAGGGGTCTGCGGTACAACAATTATCAGGTCTGCACGCTTCGCTACAGTAAATGATTGTCTAACTCGGTTCTCAGTACAAAATTGGTACGGTGCGCATTATCAATATAGCAGTATTAATTTATATTGCGGTATTAATATCGATGGGTAAAACTTCAAATACCTACCTGATTTACCATATTTTGCTACCTGTACATAGATAAAATGTCATAATTTAACATAATGTTTTGGTTTCCTTGTATTTCACATCTGTGCACGATGCTGATGGTATCAGTTTAATGCTAAGTAGTAAAATTGAACATGAAGTGAGGAGCAGCATCCCAACAATAATTGAAAATATAGATTTATTTTTAACAGATAAAAAACTTACAAACATAAAAAAAAATTCAAAAGGAGGCCTGCATAACTTTAAAGCCCATTATTTGAGTTTTAGTCATATAAAATTTATTTGTCACACGAGTTTGATCGTAGTTGTTATTTTTCAATTATATGAACTGATATTTAATAATATTTACAAACGGCATTGATACCCATTGTAATATTTCGCACAGTTATCATCACTTCTAGTCAAACAATTGTCCTTACTGACAATCATACTGTTGTAGTTGTTTCTGAATGAGGGATAATATACTTGATAAGCAGCTATGAGCGCCGTTGCCAATGAGAACGTGATTGTAAAAAGTGTTGGACCGCGAATTGTAATACAGTATTGCTATTGGTGGACTCGGCGAATGCTATGTCGTTAGTTTACTCGTAAGTTATATTCTTGTTGCTGAGCGATGAGGACAAGCCATTCTTTTTATGCGTTAATCTATAAAAACAAGAAGATAACAACAAAATGTTGATTAATTTAGTTTTTATAAAGTCAAATATAAATAGTAGGTACCTTAATATTTTTTACATTTGTATTCTGTACCGAATCGAATTTGTAGCGGTGACTTTAATCATACCGAACTGGTGACTGTAATTCATCTTGTACCACACCGGTACAGAATTTTCGGTGTACTGCAGACCCCTAGTAACAATTCAGTGGAACTTTGGAAATCTTGCAAGTTTGTTCAGGTATTTCAATCATAAAGAATAGTAAAAATACAAGTTATAATAATTGGGAAGTATTTATGATTTAATTATGAATCTGTTTTAAAATTTATTTTCTGATTTTCTAAGCTTGACCTTTGAAGGTCACCTTGGGGCTTTGCTCAGTCAAGTTTAGTTGTTATGTTATGAGAACTTTAAACTTTAACATTGTTACTGTGATATACTTACTTGATACTATACATAACTTTATAATTCAGTGTGATCGTGGTTGTTTTCATAAAAAAAAATTATTCCAAACTGCATTTAAGATTATTTTGTGTTTTTAGGACTTGTTTATAAATACATATGTGAACAACTCGACAACATGATGCTTGATTTGAAGGATAATTAATTCACGAAAAACTACCACTACAGTATAGTTCCACAATTCCAAATTGATTGGACCTTGTTTCGGTTAGCTAAATTTTCGAATAAGCGGAGATTATTATGCAAGAAGCAAGACTCGTAAACTCAATCACTGGTCATGGAACTGCGTTAGATAGGGCCAAATATCAATACATTTTGTAATAAAGTTTGTCAATAACAATGAAACCATAGGAAAGGGGGAACCATAATGGTGACGGAATAGGATCTCATCTAATGACCATAAATTCTGTATAACATCGACAATTAGCATTTCCAACGTCCTTAAGTAAAAAATCTATATTTTTGTGATGAAAAGTGTTTGGAATGAGTGAATGTGGGATTCGTAATAGCAGGACTCTACCCACCTGAGTGGCTCAGCACCTCGATCGGCAGCGAGCCGCGACGCCGGGTCAGCGCAGGGTCCATGCGCCGGATGAACGTCTCGGGACCGCCAGAACTGCGACGGCGCAACTTCTTGGACCGGCCGTTGCGGCTGCTCTTGCCGTTGAGCGAGCCGCGGCGTTCACCGTCGTATTTCAGCTTCAACTCCAACTCCTCCTCTGAACAGTCATGGATACACTCTAGTACCACGGGAGACATTCGGATGTGGGCCGGGTTGGGAAGGAAACTATTACTCTACAGTACACCATGAGATATTTGGCCTAGTCATCAATAAAATGAATTTAATAAATTTAGTCCTATAAACTAAAATTTTCAATTTAAAACAATCATTTCTATCAACTCAAATAATTATTGCCGTGTGATTTGTCAATCTTAATTGATTTACTGTACTTGTTTAAAAAATGTTTTATAGTAGCGTAAGGACTAACTTATTTTATGACTGTAATGTTTGTAGAATAAGAAAAACTTAACTTTAGATTGTCTTATGCAAAAAATGTTTAAAGATGTTATTGAAAACTAAATCAAATATATTCGGTAGTCTGATTAAGTACAGTGATAATTCGGATGTAAAAAATCCGGACCTCCAATAATCTGGATCTGTATCTAGCAAGAAATAAGACATCGGATACCGTCTGCCCTTGCACTATGCTCTTTATTGGAGAGTGGGCGTTGGGGGAATACTGTGTAAAAAAGAGTAGCGGAGTAATCACGGAGGGAGGATGGGACATTTTCAAGGTCACACAGCCAATTCACGTGGCACCACACCCCACGCCAGTCGGCAGTCGTGTCAGTCCACTGACCCTGAGCGGTACTCAGTGTGTGTATTATAACACGCAGAGTTACGTTTCAGTTACGTGTTAAATTACAGATTAAGGCTTTAGCTGTAAATAACTAACCCCTATCACAGTTCAAAAGTTCATCACACATTTTTTTAAAAGCTTAAATATTGTTTGATGATATTACTGTACACATGTTGCTATAAATTAAATACGATACAGTACTTGAACATAAAAATGTTTTTCATTTATCTCACTCCTGGAACCTTTACTGTAGAAGATAAAATATACAGTTTTGAAAAGTAAAAGACTAAATAGTGTATAATGGCTATTTTTTTGGAGGTAATTTCGATAATCTGGATGGAGTTCGATCCCAATTAATCCCGATTATTGATGTAACTGTATACGTGATTGTGTCTGTACGATAAGAACTGAATGAAACTCATACACATTTACCGACCAACTAGATCTTTATTAGATCTAGAGTGCAGAGGGAACCCAAGAATTCAAAATTATTATTATTTGTTGATAACATTATTTCTAGCAGGAAGGTAATAAAAACTTGAATTTCAATCCTTTAGTATCATGTTTATTTAACAAAAAATCTCAATTATCTGGAATAATGTTGCTGATGTTGAGTCTGAACTTAAGAAAATCGGAGTTCAATCTTTGTTTTAAATTAGTTAAAATAGTACCAATCTAAGGATTACTAAGTAAGTTTAAGGATCAAATATTTAATTTTTGGACTTAACTGAGAAGTTTATCTTATTTGAAACATAATGAAAAGTTGTTAAAATAAAAAGCCAAGTTTGACATAATCAGAATCAGAATCTCCAAACAATGTTTCTTCTCTATAAATATATATATATTCAACAAAAAGAGATTTTTCATAGATTTGTGCAGGACTTTGTTGGTAATAGTGATTGGTATAACGTGAATGTCTTAGATTTTGTCTCAACCAATTTACTTTTACTTATTATATTAAAAATAGCTACTGATATATTTAACTCAAAAGAAAAAATCAAAATTAAACTATGAAAATAAATTTTAGGTAAAGGGCAATCAAAGGGTTGCCTAAGGGCACAAAAAAGGTTATAAAAAACGCGATAAAAACTTTGTTTTAAGGATAAATAGCTAAAATCTACATATATAAGTTAAAACTACTGATATTTTAATTTTCAAAAGTAGAACTAAGATTAATGCACTAAAAATATCTACTATAAGTAGGATAATTCAACAGACTGGTTTTATTTTTCTTAAATGGGACAAGCAAATTTTTAAGGTTTGTAACATAGCTTTTAAAGCGAAACACAGCAATGCACAGTAAATATAAGAAATAAAAGTAGCAAAATAAATAAAAGAGTTAACAAAATTCAAGCTACACTAATTTATTCCAGATGCATTGTAAAATGCAAAAAGAGACAATAAAAATAAAGAAATGAATGATTGCACAGTTAATAAAAATGAAGATAGGAAATAATATACAAACTTTTGATCGTAGCATTGCTTGCTGACATGGCAAAAGGGGGAAGGAGTAGATATTTCTAGTGTTGATGAAATGAGTGAAGAGATAGTTCAACAGGCATCCAAATAGTTAATTAATTAACAAAATAAAATAAATAAAAATTCCTTTAGTTATTGAAAACTTAATTGGTATACATTAATCCCTTAACATGAAATGATTATATGGAATGTGTGATGATTATTGAACTCTCATGATAAGAGATAAGCGAGGAAACCGATAACTCACAGGCAATGTTGAAATAACAATATTTTGTTGAATGGAGAAATCAAAAAGGTCAAAAGTGTAGTATTACAGGGACAATAAAAGTAGAGTACAATCACAACTCAAAATTGTTTTACTAGGGAGTGAGTGATCGGTTTGCTGCGCTCGTGTGTGAGTGAGCGAGCGGTCGGGTGATTACCTGAAGGGAGAGGGGAGTCATACGGGAGTGACGCTCGTCGACACATGCCGAGCCACGCAGCATTCTGGGGTTTCAAAACACCTGCATTACACCAAGCAGTGGTATTAGTGACAAGCTTAAGCACTATGCAAGCTGTAGTGCACTGTGTGGTGCATCACCTACCTTGCGCTCTGCCACCACACACGCTACAGGAGGGAAAACAGAAAAGAAAATGGAAAATAAAAGAGAAAACTGGCATCTGCGATGAAAGCTGAAATGTAATCAGATGAGTAAAACAAATTCAAAATGGTTTCCATTATTACTTCTGTACCAAAATACTCCTTACTCTTAGATTATTTTTTGCTTCAGCACCTACTAGAAATGTATAAGTTACATGGCTTTGAAAAAGACTAAGTCGAGTGACTGCTTTATAAAAATACTGTTGGTTTTACTTAAAAAAATCTCAAAACCTTTTTTAAAGTCTTCTGTTTATTTAATTGTATCCAACAGAATGTCATAACAGTTTTATTTAAAATCGTTCCTGGCATATTATTATTATTTTAAATATCACAGTCATCTTTCAAATTGTTGAATTAAATCAATCACTTTTTTAACAATGGTCAGGTTCACAATCACCCACCGTAACCGGGATTCTGTATAATATGATAAACCCAGTGGATCCCAGTGACATCATTTTGCTGTCGTCTTATGATCCACCGGGATTTTAAGGTTGACGTTCACGTGTATCTTTCGCTAACCACAAAAAAACCCGTTATTCTACCAAGGATCGTGAACCTGACCAATTAGAGTTAAATTCATGAAGTACCATACTCTGAGTTTATAATTACAACACAAACATAAATATTGGTAATGTATGTTTTGTTTGATCTATTCGAACCTCAGCTGGTTATTAAGGTCAGGCTCCATTGCAGCATGAGACAAATTGGATGTTATGAGAGGCAGTTAGGTAACTATCTCAGATGGTTGCTATCAAGGACTTGACAGAATAATAGTGACACACCATCCTTGCTGGAAGAGTTGTTTTCAAACCAGGGACTAAGCTGAGTATACCACCTCAGCTTATTGGGATGAATTACACTTGATTTAATTGTCATAGTGCTTTCAACTATAGTTAAAATATAATGTTAATTAAGACATCCTAACACTCAGACTGCTATCATCAAACAAATGTAATAATTATATTTTCAACTCCTCTTTAATTTCTTTTACAGAGGATATTGTTTGTAAAAGAACAAATTCTATGCTCAACTTGTAAATACCATTGTACTTCATTGATAAATATAGCACACTACAGTAGTTTAGAGTTCAGTAGAGTGTCTAACCATTAGGATAACAAAATCTTGACTTAAAAAATAAAAAATAAAGTTACATAAGCTGCAATGAAAAGTTATTATAAGAATATAATCTTTTTGTGATTTTGAATTTAAGAAAAGCTTTTATATCAAGATCAACTAGAAAATGGACAAAAAGGCTCTAATTAAACATTTTTAGTTGAATAGTTTTCCTTAACCTTTAAATAGTATTTCTTGATATAATGTTATTTTAAAATTCTCACCCAAAACTAACACTTCGTTGAAATATTATTCAGTTACCAGTATTATTAGAATTAAAATGTATATTTTGGCAAACCAAAACACATTATGCTACTGCTGCTTTAAAACGTTAAATTTTGGAATATTTAAAAATAGTTAAAGTATTAAAAAATTTTGTTAATAACACTTTAACTTCAGCAGCAATAATATATTTTAAAAGTCCTCTTAAAAACTAATTAACATAACAAAGGGTATTAAAGTTTAAAAGTGAAATTATAATAAACACATTACCACACGTAATAGATATATTTGTACAAATATACATAGATTGAAATGTGCACAGTCATAAAATATATATTTAGCTAGACAAATTACAATAAAAACGTATATCAGTCAGTTAAATACAACAATGTAGCAGTCCTTTGTGATTATTTAGCACAACCGTTACGAGAAAAAGACGAGACAACACAAAAATACTCTTCGACAAGAAACATGAATAGAAAAAATTTTGATCTTGAACAATACTGTTAGACAACCAAGATATTAGAGAGTTTAGATTGAGAGTCACTTAAGCACAATTGAGCCGGCACTCGGGCAGTATGTGGCGCAGTGGCCGACTAGAGAGAGAGCATCGTCTACCTGAGTGCGGCAGGCCGGCGGCAGTGGTGGGCATGGAGCCGCGGCGGTCGCTGAGGGCGCGAGACTGAGCCTCCAGCAGTCCCACGGGCGCGGAGCCTCGCCGTCGCGCCAACCCCTGCCACATTACACTACATCAGCCACACCGAGTAAAATCAAATTTATAATCAACAGAAATAAGTAACAAAAGGTATACAGCAATATAGTATATCAAATCCCAGTCAGAAAAATTACCACTATTATACGATTTCAAGAAAAAATATACAAGCCAAAACTTACTTCCTCCTAACATTATTTCCTTGACCTCAGTTGACACTAACAATTTTATAAAGTTATAATATCTGCTTTCCTCATAACATCTCTCAAAAAGAAAGAAAAAAGAACTCCCAAGAACTCCTTTGATTCAAATTTATAACCATTTGGTTTAAACTACCAGGGCTGGCGACAGGGGGGCAGAGGGGGCAAATACATAAGGACCCAAACTCACAGAGGGCCCGGGCCGAAAAAAAAAATTTTGTAGATTTAAAACATAAAAAAGTGTAAAATGTACATTCCTTGCTAAAAATTAAAATTACAGATTATGTTCAAATGTTTTACGGCTCCTATTTTTATTTACGTGCTTAATGTAAATGAGCATAGAATGGTTAGTTTAGCTTCATTCTAAACCAATAATCAATAATTATAAATACTGAGGATCACTGTGAGAAATTCCCAAGGACAAGAACCCTGGTGCTTGCCTGGCGCTGGTTGCACACACACTCACGGGCCTTGTGCCAGGGGTGTCATGGAGCCGGAACGCGCCGGAACGCCGTTCCGGCACTGGTTTTGGGCAAAAGTGGAAATTTAATAAAATTTGTTATAACAAATTTAATGAATTGGGAATAAAGAAACATTTTTCTGTGCAGAAAAAACAATTGTACAAAGAAGAACTAAAAATAATTTTGTGTATGGCAAGTTACAATAATGAAAATGTAGTTACCGTAGACCTATAATAAGAATGAACACAACCTAAAACTCGCTAAAATCTCGGTAGTTTTGATTTAATAGCGCTCGCAGTGGTTGGCGTCCTATATGACAACACTATCACTATGGTGGTCGCAGCTATCAGCGCAACACAATAATGCTAAAGCTGACAATAATGCCATCGACTATAGGCCTACAATGCTGATAACAATCAAAACTTTAAAATTAAATCCCAATCGAATGATAACGGCCGAAATGTATTTCCGAATTGGTTGCCGCTCACTAGAGTTACATTAAAAGTTCCCGTCCGTAGCGAGAACGGCCGGGGACTCCAGTCACGCTGGCGCCGGTTCCATCCGCTTAAAGCGCTAGTTGCCCCGCGGACAACACTAAACATGCACCTTCGATACGAGTGTCATGACCGTCTCCAAATATCTTATGGTAGACTGCGGTCTAGAGTCCAGACCACTAGAGTAAACCGCATGAAATAATTTAATAATTAGTCCAATTTAGAACGCCGTTTCATGAACTACAATATATGAAATTAGGCCTCTTTATTCGAAATATATTTTTAAAGCAATGTTTTTTATTTGTTTCACAGCATTATAAGTGTTTAGCATGTTTCTCTTTGATTATTTTTCTATCCTAACCTAAAATACACTATGAAGCAAACAACATTTGTTGGTAAATATAATATTCTGTGGAGTATGACTGTCTTATTTCTGCAGTATTTCAATATACAAAATTTGTAAGTTTTTACACTGTATTTGCATTTGCAGGTTAGCAGAAAGCATTAAAAATAACCTCCAAAAGCTTGTCCAAAAAGTAACATCGCTAAATTGTGCAATTTCACTTCATAAACAATAATTCTGGTAGGTTCAGATGGGGGGGGGGGGGGGGGAGAGACGGTCCGGTCGAATGCAGTTGCCCTATACCTCAGACCCCAGTTCTGGGCCAGGTACACCGTTCCGCCACTGCAAAAATTGCCATGACACCACTGCCTTGCGCCACAGGAGCAGCAACTCACCACCCGGGGCCTTAACAAACTAACATAGTTTTCGTAGGCCATGTTCCCACCCAGACCTAACATCAGATCAGGTTGCAACCTGAGCGTCTAACAACACCAACACGATACTAAGCTTATGTTTGTTCAAGCTCGTACTTCGATGCTGTTGCTGTTTTTATGTTCTCATGTGATTGGTTTTTTAAAATTCTGTGTTGTTGTGAGAAGATTAATTTAACTCTGAATTTATAAAACTTACGGGTAAGTAAGCAATTTTTTCAGAAAATAGTTTTACAAAAAAAATTTTCCTGTTGACTAGTAAGCCTAATGGTTTTTTTAGATTTTATTATTCCGTTGACTGACAACTACATTTTTATAATTGATAAACATTTTAAAGCCTTATTAAAACAGGCTTTTCGGTTGTGGTTCTCGATTTTCTATCAGTGGGCATCCAAGTTCAACATGAATCTATTAATAGGCAAGCATGTTTCTTTTTCTTTCTCAGCTTGTGAGCATCGTAGGAGAAAACCGGACATACTGTTAGAAAGGTAGTGTTCTGTATATGAGAATCACATACCCATTATAATTCACATCGGTCGTCAGGGCTCCACCCTACAGGCTCTCAAAGTTTCAATGTTAATCTTAAGGGAGAAGGATAACTGATTGAATCATTAGACAGCTGTTTAATAACAAATGCTAGCAAATCAGGAAGAACAGATGTTTCAGTTATGAAGCATTTTAAAACTAATTGGCTCAAGATCAACCAGATTTTGGTCGAATTTCAACCAGCTGGAGGTGCCTAGTTCTTATTTTTAAAACCCGTGAATTTTACTTTAAGAATAATGTGTAATTTTTCGAGGCATAGTTAGGACTACAGTGAACTACAGATTATTTGGGGCCAGGTAAACTGGGTTGCAGATTAACCGGGGTCACAAAAAGTCAATTTCAATTTTATTTATTTGATCAGTTTAGACAATTACCATAATTTATCGATCTTGTATATTAAAATTCCTTTAGGAGAAATCTCTTTACTAACTATTATGTTATTTATCAATGGAAAAAAGCAGAGAAACACATAATTTAACTGTAAATTATTTGGTGGCGTGATCGTAGTCACGTGGTCAGGGAGGTATAAGTCATAGCGATGGCGTGGCGAAGCGGGGTGGGATGGGGAGCCAGCGACCACAGAATTGCAATCGCGGAGTAATGACCTTGACTGCTGCAAACACCTGTTTGACCGCCGGGATGTGCTTAAAATAGAAACTAAAAATTATGACTTTGCAAGGAAAAAGGCTATATCAAGACCTCACCACAGCTAGACGAGTTGTATTATAATGATGTGTGATGTTAGAATGAACATGAGCCTAATAATTCATTATTGATTTTTATACGATGTTCATTAGGTTTTGTTTTATTTTATAAAACCTATACTGTTTTTATAATGAAAAATTAATTGCTAAACCTCCAATTTTTTTCCATTTGTTTACTAATATTTATTCACCTGTATAAATACAAAAAATAAAATAAATAAATACAAATATTAAACTTATTTAAAGGCTAAAATACCTGTTTGTCCGCCAACTGATCCTGTTGAAACCCTGTGTGGTTACGCGTTTCGGCAATTAGTCAGTCGTCTCGACACATGACCGTGAAATACACCCTGTCCCGTCCCGTTTCAAAAGTGTCCGGTATGCATACGGTGTTAAATTCAGTGTCAAATGTGTTAGTTTTTTGTGTTTTGTGTACTTTTAATAAACTATGATGCACCTAGTGAGGGAAGCAAGTTCTTATACAAGTCTGAAGATGGCGCATAATCGCCGAAACGCGTAACCACACAGGATTTCAACAAGATCAGTAATTTAATTATTAATAATTAATTCAGTATTTTAATTTAATTATTAATCAGTATTTTAACAAGATCAGGACAAACAGGTATTTTAGCCTTTAAATAAGTCTATACAGTAAACTTTCCTCTAATCCGGCATCCTATGGTCCGGCACGCTCGATAATCCGGCACGACATTCAGAAAAATTATTGTATTTACAGAAACAACAATAACAATTGAGCGTTCGAATTTGTTTCGGATCGGAAGTCGCTGCGGAGCGACACTGAGTCGTACAATGTACAAAGCGTATTCCATATTGGCATGCGTGGAGGGGAGACGAGTCGTCTTCGGCCGACATCGGGTGACATTGTGTAATTTCGGGATAGGCTGGGATCAACCCCGTCTTGCTCAACGTCAAAGTAAACTGGTTGTAAGCCTTTAGTTTTAATTTTATTCCTTAATTAATTTGTTTAATTTAAAGATTATAGTTTGAATGTAAAGTGAACGCCCGATCATCCGAGGTATGAATAAAACTCATAAACTTTCTAAAATTAAAACAAGAAGTTTTTTTACTGGCTATTGTTAGATCGCGCAGTTGATTTCGAGAATATTATTTCAGCTAATTCTATAAATCGCTTGCCGGCACGTCTTAAAAATCGAATTCTGCGATCATAGCCTAATCCAAAACACTGATTGTCAGCATACAGTGCTAAGTCTGATGTCCAATGATCCAATGACTCATATTTGGAATAAGGAAAGGGAGAGATGAAAGGTATGGGGTGCGGGAGCGAGGGTCTATTTTTATAACTCTGACTTCAAGTCAGTGGTCGGCGGACAATGAACTTCCGTCCGGCTGTTCCGTGCACCTGTCCGCAGAACAATACTACTCCGTTAATCGGGCGTCTACTGTACTCTTTTAAGTTTCATAATCATATACTGTACTGTATTTTTCATTACAGTGGAGTATGTTATTCAATTGTTTTATTCTTTGAAAGCTGTTTTTATAATAAAATAGGTGTTTTATAGTCATTTTTGTTTAATTTACATTATTCCTGATATGCATCCTGTAATCCAGCATATTCCGTAATCCGGCACAGGTCAAGTCCCGGACGTGCCGGATTAGAGGAAGTTTACTGTATCTTGATCCAGGAACAACATTCAATCAAAACAAATACTAAAGCTCATGGCTTTGGCATATTTATTTTGGAGGAATGTAAATAATATAACAACTAAGTAAGTTAGGTAACAGAATAGTAAGTTTGGGTTTAAAATATTGCTTGCAATGTTATGTGGTTTTGTTGGGTTGAAGGGAAGTGAATTTTCAAGGTAAGTAGGTTGGTTGCCTGAATCTAAGGGACCGGACTTCATAATTGCACAGGGGCCCCTAGAATCATGTCGCACAGCCTGTAAACTACTTACATAATATAGCCTACTTAAAATTTTTTATAAACTCATTTAGTTTTCTTTACAAATGTGGATTACACTCACTGCTAATACAGCATTTTTAATATAACCCAGTTTTCTTCGATTTAGGTTTCTAAGTATAGAGTCATGAAAAATTAATGACATTATAAGTCTGTATATAGACAAAATATAAGACGAAATCTTTGTAAATAGGAATACCTCTATAACTGCCATCTCCTATGGGAATACTTAACCTTTAATTTGAGACCACTCAGTGTTAATTCTACAATTTGTGAAACGCCCACAACTTTGAATTTAACAACTATATGATTTTTTTATCTGACAAGAAAAAATCTATTAGATGGTATACAGTATAACATATCAGAACGTTGTTCAATGATACAGGATTAATATACACTTAAGATTTATAAAAAGACTATGTCTCAAGACAAATAGTGAGATATATGTCACACATTCATCAGTGGTCATAATGATAACATTAAAGAAAACTAGTTATATCAAAATTAAATTGTATGCACGATTTGTTCACAATATAATTCTCCACTAATATTTTATCCTGCCTGCAAACACGATTAAAAAGTAAAACTATTACAGATCTTACCTGAGGAATATTCCTCCTCGACTTCAACGAGGCGATCTCCACGTCCAAATCTTGTGGGTCGACATTTTCCTTTTCCCTCGCAAGTTTTGCCATTTTCACCGCCTTCTCACCACTAGAATCATCACTACTGTCGCGTTTCAAGTGTTCACCACCTGTCCTGGACCGGTCACTGGTCGACGACGAGGATGAAGACGTCTCCGCATTGAGTTCGCCCGTCGTGGACATGTAGCGCATGCGCACGTAGGGCTGTAGCGGGGGGAAGGTCTGCTGACGGGTGAGGCGCGACGGTGGCGCCAGTGTCGTGCCGTGCAGCACGCTCGACAGCCGGGACGCCTCCACGCTCGTAGTGATGCTCGTGATGCTCAGATCCGGCAGGAGGTTCTCCGCACTGACCGGCCGCTCCTCTCCACCGCTGTTCTCTGAGCTGCGCAGCAGACCCGTGCTGCTCGTCGATGAGACCAGGGAGAGCTGCAACTCCTCGTCTTCCTCTTCCAGTTGAAGAACCGGTCCGAGCGTAAAGCGACGCCTGTCGGCCACGGGGAGACTCTCCCGCCGGATCACAGTCACGGGCAGTCCCGGCGGCCGGTGTACGCTAAGCGGCACCGAATGTCTTCTTCCAACCTTGAAACAGCAAGAGAAAGGTGGTCTAAAAAGTTATTCAGATGACTTGGAAAAACTCTAGAAGTTTACCACAAAACGTGACTGATGACAAGATAACAATCAAATCTAATCAGTTATGGTGTGTTGTAAAAACATGAAAGACTGAAGTAAGTTAAAATATAATATTATTCAGGGTGTCTAGCAAAACTCCTAATCCAAATTCATGAATTTTTCCAGACTTTTTTAGGACCTTTAACTAAGTTTCCATATTCAGCATCATGCCTAATACAACTTCAGACAACTTTTACTATCTAACTTTTGCCATAGAATACAGTTTTTAACAAACAAAATAAAATACTATAAATCCCGAATAAAAAAAATAAAAAAATTGTCAGTCCATCCAAATTGGCCTTTAAAAAAGCAATAGGAAGCAATCAGTTTACCTAACAACAAAAATCGTCCTAGACTGGATTTCAGCCAAGAGAGATTTGGTTAAACATAGCTGACATCACTACTTAAAGTAAACAAACAAAACTAAAAAAAAAAAAAAAAACTAAGTAAAACTTACTTAAAGTAAAACTAATTAAATCAAACAAAACGAGAGATTTCAATAAAGTGTTCACTTAATAAAGTGTTCTTGAAAACTGATGTGGACTTTTGAAATCTCTCGTTTTGAGCTACTCATATTTACTAACAATAAATTTCATACTAAATGTATTTCCAGACCTTTAGCCAAACACCTATACTAATTCCAGCCTTTTGAAGACCGTTATCTGATTTCATTACTAATTCCAGACTTTCAGAGATATTTCTAGACCGCTAGACACCCTGTAATATTTAAAAATGATTATGAAGTGTTGTTGGACTAATGTTATAATGATTGTTTAGACTTAACACTATCCTAGATAAAGGTTGAAACATTCAAACATTCATCACCCTAAAGATCACTAATGCTATTCTAGCGGGTGAAACTGCAATGCCTTACAAAATGGTTCACTTTAAAGCCAGATTTTAGCTTTAAAAATAAAACTTTATATAACACTGCTGTAATAAATAGTATTCTTTGACCATAAGGGTTTCCCCAAAAGAGTGTTGCTATTTCTTTGGTGGTAGCAGTTTCTATGGTTAAAAGACTTTTTATAGGCTAGTCTTAGGATGGGGATGAGGTTTACAATAATACCTTACCTGTAAAGTTGTTAAGACAGAATATTAAATTTATAGTGTTACAAGTAACCTTTTTTTTACATTAGCGCAGTAAAAAGAGTTATCAATGTAGCTGACGGAACTGAAGTAAACTGTGGGTAACTGACTCACCCGGTCACCCACGTCAACAGGTGTGATGCAGACGGAGGGCCTGCGGGGCTCCTTCACCACTTCTTCTTCTTCTGCAACGACCTCGTCATCGGGGATCTCCTCCGCCTCAGAGATCTCCGTGCGAGTTTCCTCGGCCAGCTCTTGTTGCAGCAGACTCTCCCAGCGCGCCTGCAAGAAGCAACATAACATTGGATTAGGCATCGCCAATCATTCAACCTCAAATAATGCGAAAAAACATTTCAGTCACATCAGTCCATAAAATATTGCAAGAACTACTCATATTTAATTCAGATTCTCTAAACGGAATTCACCATAAAAATAATTCTACAATAATTTTATTCTCAATTTTTTAGCACATATCAGGAAAAAAACATTTATAAAATATGATGATGGTATATTTGTGTATTTATATATTTGTGATTGATGGTCTCGGAAACCACTGGACCGTTTGCCATGAAACTTGGTACATACATAGAAAATTTCATAGAGAAGGTGTATAAGCCATTAGTTTTTGTATAGCCCCAGGACCGTTATACACATACCCACGGCAGATTTATTTGAAGTTTTTGATCAGATTTAGTTGTTTATAAACACAACATATGGCAAATAATGTTTCTTTCCAATCAATTCTACAAACAGCTGTTTTCATTTTAAGTATAAGGAGATATTCTCATTTAAAGTATTTTGGGGTGATTGGCAATAAAAAAAACAAAATAGAGAAAGTTACAGCCTAGCGGCGAGTGAGCATAGCGAACGAGCTAAACCTGATGCGAATGAGCATAGCTAACCAACTCACCTGAAAGTAAAAAAAAATTCTCCACATTGGCATTGCAAAGCATGCCGGGTAGCAGCTAGTCTCTTATAAAACCATAACTTCAGTAAAATAAAAAAAATACTACAAGGAGTTTTCTACATCAATAAACAAATCAATGGCACAGTACGTTAGTTTAAATTTTGTACTCAAATTTTTGTTATTTAAATTTTTTCTTCAAACATTACAGAGCATTAATATTGTCGTGATAAACCATTCCTCACTGTCAATTAATTGAAGTTACGATTAGAGATATGACATTTATAAAATTTTTTAGGAACATTTTAGTGAATTTCCCTATAGGGAATATGCTTTTACAGTAGTAGTCACGGTGAGACCTAAGCAAGGGACCATGATACTTTTTCGTTTTGAGGTACCTAAAAGCCAAAAAAAAAAAAAACTGTTCGTTCAAATTCATATAAATATATATTTAATATATAAAGGTGTGTGTCCATTAACACGATTACTCTCGAACGGAACCTTCAAATTTTGATTTTTTGAAATTTGGTACAGAGGTGTAAACTGCCACTCATCAAGTTAAGTTCGAAAAGCAGCATGATTGGACCATGGAAGTGGGGGTTTTATAGGGTTCCATAAGGGTTGAAAGTGTTTTTTTTTTTTGCATTTTTGGACCTTAATTTTCTAAATTTAATTATTTTAACTAAAACCATTCAAAATTGCTTAAAAAACAAAAAAATTTAGTATTTTGAATTTTTAACCAGGCTCAACAGATTTCGGAGAAAATCCAAAAATATGTTTTCCATGTTATTCTTATGGGAAATCAACAAATCCCTCTATCTCACTTATTGACATAACTTTATAAAATTTTGTATGTACATTCACAAGGCAGAGTGTAAATTATATTTGCTTACAACACCCATATGGCAGAAAACCTACATACTCACCCCCATGGGGTTTATGGGGAAAATAATAAATACCAGAATTTGATACAATTTCGCAAGCACCTGCACTGGGAAGGAAGGAATTATTGTCTATTTGCTTATAACACCCCTAGGGCAACAGTCCTTCATCCTCAATCCCATGAAAAATATTTATGGGGAAAATAAAAATACCTAATTCCATTTTAAATTCACTGAGTACTGCGATGGGGGTAATTTTCTCTTTGATGGGTCCCCATCTCATTCACAAAATGTTTTAAAAGGTATTAAGATCATAATTGATTAAATTACTTTAAAATAATTAATTTCATGAAACAAATACAATTGAAATAAATTTTAATAATTTAATTTAATTCAATTTAAAATTATTAAAATAACTAAGATCGTTTCAAATAATTGAAACTAATTTTAAAGCTACGGTGGAACTTCAATATATCGAATCTGAGGGGAAATGTGAAATCTTCATAATCTCAACGTCATGTACAAACTAATATGATGAGAAAAAGATTTTTCGGACAGAAACGGTTTATAGAATGCATTTTTGTTTTACTCATTCCATTGATGAGCATTGTGTTAATTTAAAGATATTAACTCAAAGTGGTAAATTAGGCCCTATACATACTAAATAAGATTAAAGTAGGTTTGTACCTATTAACAAAACCAAACAATTTTTTTGTTTTTGATTGAAAGGAAGTAATGTACACAATTTCAGGCACAGTTTACACTACTTCGAAGCGGAAGGGAGTTAGTCACTAGAACCGCATTTTTAAAACAATGCTGCCTTTTCCATATTCAATACGAGTGCGAGTGATGCTTCACCCGTTTCAACAAAAGAGGTTGAAAGGGCCTACATTGTGTTCCGTTGACAGCATCAAGGCTACAGTACCTGGTTGTCACGGAGGTGCTTCATCATGCTCTGGGAGAGCGGCGTTCCCAGGAACCGATGCCACTCCTCCAGCAGTGGTGCCACCACAAACCGGAAGAACCCTGAAACACAAGTACAAACATTGACAAAATTATCATGGCGAATAATGGCCACATTCACATACATCTACATATGGTTACATTAAATATTATAATGGCAACGTATCGTGAATTTGTAGTCAGAATAGTTTTTTGCAGAATAATTTGACAGAATGATTTACAGAATAATTTCATCAAAAAAATACCATGAATAAAAGAAAAAACAATTTTTCAAATATACATTTTAACTAGTGATGGCAAAATAAAATCGATTTTTCGGAAAAATCGATTTTTACCATTCGATACATCGATTTTTTGACATCGATTTTTTGTTCACGATTTTTTATCGAAATCGATTTTACTCTTTCTATACATCGATATATCAAAAAATCGATTTTTCAAGAAATTTTGCCAACATAGTGACGGCAAAATAAAATCGATTTTTCGGAAAAATCGATTTTTACCATTCGATACATCGATTTTTTGACATCGATTTTTTGTTCACGATTTTTTATCGAAATCGATTTTACTCTTTCGATACATCGATATATTGAAAAATCGATTTTTCAAGAAATTTTGCCATCACTAATTTTAACCTTTCCAATGCATTGGACGTATATATATGTTCGGCCAAATTGGCTGTTGTGAGTAAGAGATCCTACGCTTTCAAGCATTTAACAAACTATAATTGATGCTACGTGCATTTGACGTATATATACATCGCAACATATAAAAATAATACAGCGGACAGGAAGTTGCATTCTGTATCGTTTCTAATACCTTGTGTATATTTTTATTTGTGTTGAGTTGTGCAATGCTTTGTTGTTGTTACTAAAGCTGTTAATATACTAAAGAGTGAGTTTATGTAAATAAAATATGTTTGGGAAGGTGGTTAATGAAGTTTGACCTTCATGGTTCAAATCAGTGATGCCAATCTTGAAGACGATATTATCGAGTTACTAATCGAAAGTATGAGGCAATGATATAGAGATTTCGGATATTTGTGAATTATATTCACAACATTATTACAAATAATAGCAAAAAATTGCAATTTATCACAAATATGTTTTCTGATTAAAATATTGTAAGCGAAGGAGCAATATATAAATATATATGTAGCAGTGTAACTCAAAGCGTATTAACCCTTTGGGTGCCAAGAGCCGACTAGATCGGCATTTTATTACATCGCGAGAAATGCCAGCTGCCGATGTGATCGGCATCGCCTATCGCCGCGAGAAATGCCAGCCGCCGACGACATCGGCGCCTATCGTCTGCGCGAGAAATGCCCGCTGCCGATCTAATCGGCATCTCGCAAATACTTTGTAGCGGACGCAAATTTAGCAGTAAACGTTTATACTTCAACTCAAATTAAAGCTAAAGAGTTGTAGTGTTTGATAAATATGCTTTGTTAAAAGAAAAACAAGCGATTCAATTACGTATAACACCATGATTGTTGAGGTTATACAGGCATTGGGCACCACGCCGGCCGTCTGCCGCTCCCAGACTGCAGGTTTTAACAGAAAGAAGAAACCAAATGATGTACATGTATGTAAATAGTAGTTACGTATTCAAGAAACTTTTTAATTTATTTCATATTTTATCTTTGTGAATTCATTTTTATCAAGATTTAAAACTAGCCTCCCTCAAGAGTTTCTGAAATTTGTAAGTAGGCCTACCGTAAAATATTTTTTTCATATTATGTTTGTTTGATGAATTTTTATTTTTTACTTACTGTCTATTATATTTCTGTAAAAATATATAAATAAAATATTTGCAATAATATTTACAATTAATTTTTAATAAAATATTGATTTGATAATTATTTTAGAGTGTAATTCAAAATAGTAGATTTTTGCTATATAACTACATTTTCTTATATATATATTTTTTTATATACTATTTATTCCCAAAAGTTGATGAAAATTGGTGCACTTTGTAAAGAAAACATGCTAAATCCAATTATCATGTTAGTTTTTGAGTAAAATGTAATTTTGACAAATGTTTATGGTTTAAAAATACAATATAAACTTTTTTAATATAAAAATTTATATTTATTTTTAGTTTTTTACTGAAAATATGCACTTGTATTCATGTAATTATATATCGGTATTTAGAGCATATATTTACCTTCAAAACAAAAAAAAGTATAAGGTTCTAACTGTATTATGAAAAAAGTTATGATTTTTAAAGAAAAACATTGTAAAATCACATGTTTTGGCCCTGGCAATTCCGGGTTGTCATATGGCTAATAGAGCTGACAATTGAAGGTTACACACTGGTGAACTCAGCTGGCAGTTGTCGCATAGAAGACAGCAAAAGGGCTTGGCAGCCAAAGGGTTAATGTAACGTAAGCGTATTAGCGTTTAACGTATATATATGGCACGCTAATAATAGTCATAGTAAAAAAAATTATTTCCTTCATTCAAGTAAAAATTATGATCTTTTGTGATTAATTAAAAGTAAAAAATAGCAGTTTAAAAAATTTTTTATCCCAAACATTAAATGAATTCACATACTGTGTAGCACTTCGTTTGCCGGCCTCAACTTGGAAAATTTTAAGAACTGAATCTTAAATTGAAACTCAACAATTTTATAGATTGTTATTATCAACTACTTAGTATTATTATTTTGTGTTTTGAATTCGCATGTGCCATGGTTGTTAAATAATATGAATAAATTTCTGTATCCTTTAAGATAAATATTGAACTGTCAGTATTGTTTACCGGCTTGTATCTTGGGCACGGAGGTGGTGAGCCGGTCACACAGTGACGTCACCGGCAGGTTGAGCTGCCGCTCGTAGTCGCCCTGCCGGTAGAACTCCTCGCACACCTTCTGCGACCACTTGCGGCTCACGTCCCACGGCCGGCACGGGTTCGAGATGTCCGCACACTTGAGCGCAATCTGCAGGATGAAGTGGCGGAACTCCCTCTGACTCATGTCCAACAGGTTCTGGTCCAGGTAGCGCTGTAAAATAAAATAACTAGTTAGCTGTGTGAAAAGAATGTTATTTCATTTATTCTACAGTACCGTACATGAGACACCACAGCCATTCTATATCGCTACCTAGTTTCATACTTAATTCATATTTGCCTTAAAACATACCCTTTGCAGTGTCAAGAAATTTAAGAAATAGCTAACTGGTAATCCGAAAAATCAAACTCCCGATCCAAACATGTAAGTTTTTATAACTACGGCATTTTTTAGGTATTGTGTACAGTAGTTAAGATTTATAAATGGTCTCAAGACTCAATTCCAGGCATCTGGATCATGGACTTAAATTTCTAGTGTGTGAAAATTTAGATGAATTTTGCATATTTGCACTATGATAGTAGTTTTATAAAAGTTTTGCAGCTTATGTAGTTGGAAGTTTGTAATTGACAAAAATTGTAAGTTAAGTCATGTTCTTTTCTTAAGCCTGAAATAAACGTTTTTCACTCTGGTATCCTAAAACATTTCCTTACCAAACATTGAGGAGTTTTGCTCTAAGCACTACTTAATGACTCTTTTGTTAGAAATACCATCAAAAAGAATTTTGATGTATCAAATATAAAAGAATAATATATTTTAAAATACCCCCCGTCGCAGCAGACCTGCGTACTCAGCGAATTTCCAAATTAGTAATATTAATTTTTACCACATAAAACTGTAAACCAAATAAAATCACATGCTCATAAATATCGAAATAAATGTCTATTCTCCTTATGATAAATATAGGGAGAGTATGCAGGTATGCTGCCATGGGGAACACTAAAATTAGGTTTTTATCATAAAAAAAAATTTATTTTGACCATATGATGCCATTTACTAAGTTTCATCAATATCTGTCCATTGCTAGAGAAGTTTGCCTATTCTCCATATGATTAACATGGGAAAAGAGTATGCAGGTTTGCTGCCATGATAAGCACAAAAACCAAGATTTTTTACCATAAATGGATGAATCTCAACCAAATGAAGCTGAATTCCAAGTTTCATCGAAAAATATTGGTTAATGAGTGAAATATTAACACATCAAAATTCTCTATAAGATTAACATTGGAGAACCAAAATACAATGTACTGTCTTTAGACTTTTTAATATCTCGGTAACCAATGGAGATAGAGCAAAGCTTCAAAATACTAAATTGTGTGTTTTTTTGAGCTAAATCCAATGGTTAAAATAAAAATTCAAAATTTTTAAAATTTACATATGAAAAATGCAAAAAACCCATTTTTGGGGTACAAAACCCCCCAAAACTACCCCTTCCGGTAGGTCGATATGTCTGGTTTACGAACTCATCCGAATAAACGTAGGATTACACATCTCTACCAAATTTGGTGTCGATCGGACCGTTTTTACGAGAGTTATCGTGCCTAGGGACACATACATATATATACAGGGTGTTTCAGAACTCCCTACCAATATCTTAGGGCATTGTTCCTGGGTTAAAAACATATCTAAATATCATATTTAAATTGTCCGAAAGTCTTAAGTTACTCACACAGCCGCCATTTTGTTTTTTACACTTAATAATTTTTATTTCCGTAACGGATGGTTGTATTCAGATCATATTTGGCATAAATCTTTATCATACCGATGTACATTTCCAAGAAAAAAATTATTTTTTTCCATTGTATATTTTCAAAATGGCGGCCATTTTAAATTTTCAAACTCAAATATCTCAAAATTGGTAAATTTTATAAAAATTTTACAAGACACATAAAAGTTGCCAAATTAAATTACCTAACCAATGGTGCCAAGTTGGTAAGGACCGGACAACACATAACGGAGTTATTGCGATTTTTCTTCATAAAAACATTGATTTTACTGTTAAAATGGCCTTATTTGCATTAAATTCAATGCAAAATCCATGTTTTTATTAAGAAAAATCACAATAACTCCGTTATTTGTTGTCTGATCCTTACAAACTTGGCACCATTGGTTAGGTAGTTTAATTTGGCAACTCTTTTGTGTCTTGTAAAATTTTTATAAAATTTACCGATTTTGAGATATTTGAGTTTGAAAATTTAAAATGGCCGCCATTTTGAAAATATACAATGGAAAAAAATAATTTTTTTCTTGGAAATGTACATCGGTATGATAAAGATTTATGCCAAATATGATCTGAATACAACCATCCGTTACGGAAATAAAAATTATTAAGTGTAAAAAACAAAATGGCGGCTGTGTGAGTAACTTAAGACTTCCGGACAATTTAAATATGATATTTAGATATGTTTTTAACCCAGGAACAATGCCCTAAAATATTGGTAAGGAGTTCTGAAACACCCTGTATATATAAAAATTTTAATGACTATTATTTTTGGTCTCTGGGCACCTAAAAACGAAAAAGTAACATGGTCCCGGGCTTAAGTCTTACCATGAGACCTACGGTAATAGCTTATTCCCTATGGGAAATTCGCTAAAACTATAGAATCTTCTGACTTTTGATTAAATGTTTTTGAAGCAAGTATGTATTGGTTTGTTACACTGAATTAAAGATGGCCACTACTATCAGTTAGAGTTTTTTCACATTCAACAATAGTTTGATTTATCAGAAATAAAAATACTAAAGGTAAAAAGGAGAAAGGGGGTAGTGTTAAGAAAACCAATCACCTTACCTTAAACTTGGTAAGGAACTCCTGCTGGCGGGTAATGTCGGTGGCCAGTATGAGCGAGCTGATCTGCTGTTCCAGCTCCACCTTGATGTCAGCCAGATCCTCCACCAGGTGACTCTCCAGCAGACAGCCGATGGCCGACCGCCAGTGGTGGTTCTCCAGCACCGACGTGTTCTGTCACACAACACCACATGTTATCTGATGTCGGTTGCCAGTATTAGCGAGCTGATCTGGTGTTCCAGCTCCACCTTGATGTCGGCCGGATCCTCCAATAGGTGACTCTCCAGCAGACAGCCGATGGCCGACCGCCAGTGGTGGTTCTCCAGCACCGACGTGTTCTGTCACACAACACTACACGTTATCTGATGTCGGTGGCCAGTATGAGCGAGCTGATCTGCTGTTCCAGCTCCACCTTGATGTCGGCCAGATCCTCCACTAGGTGGCTCTCCAGCAGACAGCCGATGGCCGACCGCCAGTGGTGGTTCCCCAGCACCGACGAGTTCTGTCACACAACTTTACACGTTATCTGATGTCGGTGGCCAGTATGAGCGAGCTGATCTGCTGTTTTAGCTCAACCTTGATGTCAGCCAGATTCTCCACCAGGTGACTCTCCAGCAGACAGCCGATGGCCGACCGCCAGTGGTGGTTCTCCAGCACCGACGAGTTCTGTCACACAACACTACACATTATCTGATGTCGGTGGCCAGTATGAGCGAGCTGATCTGCTGTTCTAGCTCAACCTTGATGTCAGCCAGATCCTCCACCAGGTAACTCTCCAGCAGACAGCCGATGGCCGACCGCCAGTGGTGGTTCTCCAGCACTGAAGTGTTCTGTCACACAACACTACACGTTATCTGATGTCAATGGCCAGTATGGCAGCAGACAGCCGATGGCTGAACGCCAGTGATGGTTCTCCAGCACCGATGTGTTCTGTCACACAACACTACACGTTATCTGATGTCGGTGGCCAGTATGAGCGAGCTGATCTGCTGTTTCAGCTCCACCTTGATGTCAGCCAGATCCTCCACCAGGTGACTCTCCAGCAGACAGCCGATGGCCGACCGCCAGTGGTGGTTCTCCAGCACCGACGTGTTCTGTCACACAACACCACATGTTATCTGATGTCGGTTGCCAGTATGAGCGAGCTGATCTGGTGTTCCAGCTCCACCTTGATGTCGGCCGGATCCTCCAATAGGTGACTCTCCAGCAGACAGCCGATGGCCGACCGCCAGTGGTGGTTCTCCAGCACCGACGTGTTCTGTCATACAACACTACACGTTATCTGATGTCAATGGCCAGTATGAGCGAGCTGATCTGCTGTTCCAGCTAAACCTTGATGTCAGCCAGATCCTCCACCAGGTGACTCTCCAGCAGACAGCCGATGGCTGAACGCCAGTGGTGGTTCTCCAGCAACGATGTGTTCTGTTACACAACACTACACATTATCTAAGACGTGTTAGTTTATTATAGTGAAAAGGAAAAGCATGGTTCTAAATTTAAAAGGTTTTGAAAACTTGTACTGTTAGCATTGACAGTACATAATAAATAAAATCCTTGAACATCAAAGGCTTCCCACTAACATCCATATAAACATATTTTTTTACCAATCATCAAGATATTCAATGGCGAGGAACTTTTTCATGTCCCGTTCTTGCTGGACCACCAAGTCTTACCATAGTGAAATAAATTTTTCCCATGGACTACATAGAAGAAATGTGGATATAAACAGATTTACTGCCAACACTGCTATATGTAAAGAATAAAAATGTTGACATGTTAACAGCTAACAATAAACTAATAAATTTATTAATAAGCCATAAAGGAGCTGAACGTTTAGGTTTACCATAATTCTACTGGTTTGCTCCCAGGTATACCTGCACATCAGGTATAGTTGGCACTGGTTTTTACTTCCAAATTTGTCAACCTTGTGGATTATTTCCTACTAGGTGAGGTGTGATCGTGTGATCTGTGGCTAGTTCCGCTCACCTCGTAGAGTGCCGCCAGGTGGTTGGAAGTGGCGATGAGGAACGGCTGGTTGACGCCAGGGTGGTCCAGGTCGTGCGTCACAGCCGCGATCAGGGAAGACATGATCTCCAGGGGAGTCAGATGTTTGCGAATCTGATGAAACAAAACAATACAGTTCACTTTGTGCTCACTTTTTGACTTACAAATGACAAATGTGCCTAACGTAATTGTACAAAAGGATATGGGTTCTAGATAAAACCAGATCACAACTGAGGTTGCTATGTGTCTATGCGTGGATGAAGGTGACAAGTAAAACCCAATAGGCAGATATATTTAAGTATTTACAGACAAAACTCTTTTGAGAATAAAGTAAATTGGTTTAAGGGTTTACAACGTTAGTTATGAAATATCATCAAAATATATATAACAATAGGCCTATTTTTGGAATTCTTCACTCCCAATAACCAGTTTTTATTAGTTTTTTTTCAAGTGTAATATATGCCTGATGCCCATTTTATTCTTAGAAATATTCAAAAATATACCATTCAAATAGCAAAGAATTATCCTAGACAGTGGTTGCTATTTGACAATCAGTTTAATCTATAAACAATAGACACGGTTCCCACACCAAATAGAAAATGAAAATCACAGTGATTTTCCAGTTTTCACAGTCCTAAAATCTGGAATTCACATAAAATGTGTCATTTTTCAAAGAAAATAATAATTACCAGCCAAAAATTAGGCCTATGTAGATTGAATAACGGACGAGGCCAATACTGTAAACACACACGCAACAACACATTCGTTTCATCTCTTTTATGCATCTTTCAACAGAGTAATTATTAAAAATTATACTGTATCGTACGAACGCTGCGCCACCCGCCACCGGTGATGCGCCACGCCATGCAGTCTACTACATCGGGTTCAATTCACACAATGGGCTTTTTGCCGGGCGCCGCTTACGGTGCAATGTCATAAATAACAATATTAACTTTGTATTATTACCATTCTTACTGATAAAATTATTTTTCTTACTCCTTGCCGTCGCGCCATAAACGAAAAGTATCATATGAACGGTGCCGTACTCCATTCTTTACGTAGCAGAATCGTTCTTCTTCTTTCTGATAGCAGCCATAAGACCGTAAACGCGATAAACAACATTTGGATAAGGAGGAAGAAAAGTATAATATGGGCCTACTTCAACATTGACAGTCCAAAGCAAACTATCAGAATCAGGTTGCAACATTAAGTCAAAAAGACTCAGGTAACTCAGGTAACCAACCCCTCTCTTTGACCTCTGTTCAACATTCCTGATTTCGTCTCTGCCCACTGTGTGCAGTATGGGGAGTGTATTTCAGGTTTTCATGGTTACCAATCTTCAAATCATGCTTACTGGTCAATGTGTTGTCACAAAGAATATGGCAGAGGTGGAACTAGTTTCACAAAGCAGTTACGTCTAAATCTCTTATAATTGCAACGAATAAATCAGTTCCAATGAAAATTACATGATATTAACCTCGTTTTATAGAATGCTACATAGGAACTGACAGTTTCGAGCTCAGATCCATTTCAGTGTTGACGTGCACTGATTCATGGTTATCGCTGGAACAGTCCACCTGAAGCATGGACCAAATACTTTGCTGCGGATTTGTGTACGTACATACACCATTTCATTCATTACAGATGCTTTT
Organism: Neoaliturus tenellus; assembly: GCA_030545055.2. Lineage (NCBI taxonomy): Eukaryota > Metazoa > Arthropoda > Insecta > Hemiptera > Cicadellidae > Neoaliturus > Neoaliturus tenellus. The sequence goes on from CM061531.1 coordinate 220,539,227, forward strand.
CTTTAAGAGAGTAATAGCTCACCACATGCGTCAATCGGGGTTCTATTTTACACAAGAGAACACTTTTTAAAGATTTAAGATCAAATTCACGACTTACTCCAGGTTTTATCACGGTAGATGAAACACTTATGAAACGGCTTATTGACACTTTAAGGTTTTCACAGTTGAGTATGGACCCTGATGGAATAATACAACAAATTAACTAAAAATACAATGATAATTTGTATAAAATTTTGCTTGGGTGGCAACGATCAAACCAAATCTGATTTCCAAAGGATGTTTCCACTTGTGGAATTTTGAATATTATGCTAAGTATTTGTTTGAAATTCATAAACGTATTCATTCAGAAAAGCTCCTCAATTCTTGGCATTGGATTGTCTTGCCGTGACAGTGATGCATAGCAACAAGTTAATTTACTATTCAAGTAAATTGACTGCCTGAAACCAACAATCCCTTTGAATGTTTGATTTAGGAAACTACCTTAGGAAACGAACAAATGATAATTAAAACTTCTACAGCCTAGTAGAAATAATTCAAGCTTGGTATATTTGACCCTTTTTCTGCGCTGTTTAATAAGAATGATTCTCATCATGTCATTCAACATTTTACAATCCTAATTCTTCAATAAACGTATAAATCCATTCAAAACTACAGGATTTAAAGTGACACCTCTGCCCCTTGGATACCTTAGCAGTCTACAGGTGTTAAGATGTATAATTTCGTAGTAGCCTGAGCAACTTTTTTTGTAGCATTGAGGGTTTAATACAGTATTAATGATTACTCTAGATAAAATAGTATTCATTATGTTTCTTACCTTCTCCTCCTGTAGGAAACAATGCATTGCTTGTGTTACATCCGTAGCGTGTATCGAATTGTGATATGGGTTTGTACTATGATAGCCTTCTTCTACTAAACCTGAAACACAATAAATTCATGTTAAGATTGATCATGCAATGACATTTCATATCTACTTTTTTATGTTTGATTCCTAATTATTTATGCATGCTGGAGTTTAATACGGTTTTGTTTTAGCATCCAAGAAGATCAAAACCGTAAGCTCTGACCGTGGGCTTAGGTCGCAATTAAATACACCATACGCATGCAAATCATTCATAAATAATAATTGGTGCCAGTAAATTTACAAAAAAATTACAATAAGTTTCAATTATTTTAAAGAACTATTTTTGTCAGCAAAAAAAGTGATGACAAAGACCATTTACGAAGTAAGGAATGAATTAATTATAAAAATGTAAGTATTATAAATGATGCTTTGGTTTTAATTGTGTTTAGACTTAGGGTAAAAAACTACAATCTTTGTGAATTTTTTTTTTTTCATTAATTTAACATTAAGTACGGTAATTGCCTTTAATAATCACAAATTCTAATAATAAAATCAATCTCTAGAACTCGTTGGGTTGGTTCATTGTAAGTCATTTATAGATAAATAAAACTTCCTTGTTATTGAATTTACGATATTTTAGTCATTTCCCTGTAGGGAATACAGTAGTGCTCATGGTAACCTCAGACCTTGTCTGGGAGCATGATACTTTTTTTTTGAGTTCCACAACAGTGGCCGAAAACAATATTCGTTCAATTTCATAAATGTAATTATGGTAAATCAAAAAACCCCCTCAAAAATAAAAAATCTAAAATTCTATTTAAAATTTCCTGGAGTATGCAGGTATTTGATGAGGGTATTTTGTTCTGTATTCACTCTTTATGTTAAAGTTTAATAACTTTAAAACTTATAAGCTTAATAAAAGTGGTATTAAGTATTATTATAAATTAGTGAGAATTGGGTATGATGTGTATCTGGAGTTGGGAAAATATTACATAACTATCCATCTGAAATGATATGAAACCAGATACTTACTAAATAACTTCCAGACTCTAACGGCGTCTAAACTGAAATGTTCCATGAGTCCGTACCAGTGGAACAAGTGAACACACAGAACTGGCAGTGATCTCCCTGGAACCAGAACATTATATGGGTAACCAAACTGCAATGGTAGGTCGGGTGAGCGTTTATTGTCCACAACAATCAGTTATACTAAGAAACCAGAAATCTAATATGGTGGAGAAAATTGGATAAAGGGTGGGAGAATAGTGAACATTGTAACTTTTAAGGATAGTATATTAAGAACCATTCTTCTTGAAGTGAAGATGGATTCTTCACAGGGGCTGTTACTGAAGAGAAAGTCAAAAGTAAGAGACTGAGGTGATATTTAACACCTTTTCCGAAACATCGGTCTGAGAGGCCCATTGTAAAATTGGCTTTCATCACATTGGCAACCCTGCAACACACATGGTGCTCCCCTCTACTGTACCAGTCTTTCAGCCCCTCCCTTCCCTGCCGAACAAAGTTTTGTTCAAATTCTCATGCACAGCCTTGATTTATAAGTCAATTAGTGAAAGTGACATGATGTTTTCGAGACTTAGTGTTTCTGTTAGTGGATCACAGAATTACGTCTCAGTGGCCGTCTGTTTCCATTAATGCTTCATGGATTCAGAAGTAAAAGGAGACAGAGAACTAATGTTATAGACTACATTATATTTTTAGTTTGTAACCGCATCCGGATCACTTAATATTAATCTAAAGGTTTAAATCACTTGGATTGTAAGCCAAGTGATAATGTTTTAATGGTCAACTACAACTGGATTAGTACCTCTGTTGGGTTCATTATTAATTTAAACAATAATTCGCCGGTGGCGATTTGCATGTTCTAACTTCCTAGTTAATTGGCCAGTTTTTATAAATTAATATTTTCGTGTTACATGTTGTAATTGGCCATTTTATTGGACAATGATGATTACTCACAAATTATGTAGACAAGATATCGCTTGGTGTTTTAACTTGATGCTGTAATGAACCCAACAGTGCTTCAAGACCACCGGTAGTTATTAAAACAGAATTCCTTGGCTGACAATCCAGGTATTGTTCAACAAACTGACATTCATGATGGCACAGAGTGCTGCGCGGAGTTCATGAGCGCAGAAGACATAGAGAGCCAGTTGGCGAAATAGTCTTGAGGATCATGAAGGAAGATTCCGCCGACAGAGGCAATATGATCGTAAAGCTGAGTACCAGCTTTGATACAAGTGGTCAAGTCAGTAAATAAATTAAGTATTATTTAAGAAAAACTAACTATTATCATTAAGTGTATTAACTTAGATATAATTATATTAGAAACTCTGTAATTTAAATATTTGCATACAATTTATTTATTTTTTAAAATCTAATACAAACGAACGGTGTTAGAAATGTAACCTCCTTTTTCAATTGTTGATTAAACAATGTGGTAATACTTAGTGGAGGGCTTGAAAACACTGCTAAATTGTTTAGCGTTCAGAATTATAAATCACTTTCTGAGCAATTTCACATTTTTTCCACACCAATGGTCTGAGGAAAATTTGAGCAAAATGAACAGTTTACATATTTTTTCTAGGTAAAAATTTGATAAATATTTCACTTATTAAAAAAAAAAAATACATTTTAAAAATATATTAATAAGCATTATAAGTTAACTGACCTCCGGTAGCATTGTCGAGTGCAAATGCATTGAATGGCCATTGCCACACTCTGTCCAACATACACTGTAAACAAAGAATATGTATAGCATTCTTTAAAAGCATAAACCCTTCATAAGTAATTCATCACATTCAAAAATCAAGTTATGAATCACCTGCAAATTTGAAGTCTTTAGTAACGAGAACAGTGAGCACACATAGTAATTTAGCTTTTGATGGATAAATCTATTGTACGGTCCACAAAACAGGTCTATTTGGTCAGGTAAGAATTGTAGCAGTTGTTGTGAAATGCTATAAATTAGTGTGTAACTGTAGTATTATCAATACAAAACTTCAACTATAGTTATTTAGATTTTGATCATTCCACTGTAAATTATATTGTGTTCAACATCATGACTTATGATATATTCGTATCAAGCTTAAGCATTCTTATTCTGTTCATTATTTATTTGTCTTTAACCATAAATATTACAAATAATATATTACAAATAATATCAATGTTGGTAATATTACAAATATTATCAACATGCCAAACTCGTTAAAATTTGTAGTTAATGTATAACTGAAGAATTATTGAGTTCTTCACTAGGATTGGTTGATTACACTTAAGTAAAGATTCACTGCTGAAGCCTGTACTCCAAAATCGCCCAGATCGGTTTAATGCAATAATATTTTATCGAGAATTCTGTACACCTAAACCTACCTTTTAGCCACAGCCTAGCCCTCCAAAATTCAATGGCACCTACAGAATTATTATTCTTAGAAGAGAATGTGATTTTTCTGAGAAACATCACATGACAAGGAAATTCAGATATTTTTCTCAATGACTACTGGTACCTGAAGATCTAAGGCTAGTTACACACATTGATTTCAGTCGTATGATAAATATTCATATGAAGTTTTATCAATACTGTACCAGCAATTTGTTTTGTAAGCTCAAGTTGTTGCTTTGTGGTTGTTGTGTCCTCATTGGAGGTGAGACAAAAATACCTAAGCCTGTGGATCCACCAAATACAAGTGTCAGAAGTAGGAAGATATTGGATACTTTTCATGAACAACATCAAAAGTGACTAGTTTTAATTATTTTAGAATGTTAACACGAATCTTTGATGGATTACATGAGAAGCTGTGAAGTGCAATAAGCCAAAAAAATGAGGGATGTTGTACCCTCAGTGGAAGACTTGACACATACGGTACCGTATAAATGTTATTTTAGTTCTACCATAGGTTCTACTCTCATCCTATGGTATTAATAATGGCAGGTTGATACATTGAGTTCTCAGTAACTACTGAACCGTTCTTCGCAATTATATATGTCAAATTAAAGGGATTGATGCTTAGATTTGCAGAATTCAATTCGAATGCACGATCCGTTTTTATGGTTTAAGTCCAATAGCCCTTTACAGTTTCTTGCCAATGCAATTCTTATGGAAGAGGGAAGGTAAGTTAAAATTGTCAAATTTTCAAAAGTCAGCTGTGAGAAATATTCTTTTGATCATCTTACTTTTGAATTAACAAGTTTTGTTGAAGCTGTGCACGACCATTTAGATAGTACCTATATAAGTTAACTTTGGATCGAGTGAGCAAGTTACATTCGTATTACAATTGTTGTAGCGAATCTGTGGCACGCAAAACCACTGATTTAACCTCATCACTTTTTAAAACGTAGCAAGTTATTTGGATGATACAGAAGAACAAAACTCAAAGTGCGTGACGAGGTACAACCGTGTGAGTGGGGGTGTGGTTGTGGTACTTGGCACTACCTGAACAACGCCGTGGTGTATGTCGTCCAGCAGCGCGGGCGTGTCCTGGCTGAGCGAGCGCGTGGTGAGCCGTTTCCGCCGCCGCTTGTGCATCGTGAGGAAGCGTCCGTGGCAGTGGCGCGCGCGCGACTCCAGCGTCTCTATCAGCACCCAGTCAGAGTCGGACAGCTTGCGTGGCTTGGCGGCCACGACCTCGCCGGCACCCGAGGGCTCTGCAACAGCGATCAAACATATCGTTACAAACAACTAGAGTGTGGTCGTCACAGAGATTTCCAACCCAATATTGACAAGAGACTGTTATCGGTGCGGGCGACAGTGCGACTGATCAGGAGAGCTCCAGGATAAAGGACACAAGGCATTAAAAGTTTTATTTAGGCCTCTCAATTCATGGCCAGAGAAGATACTCATTATTTTGTCGACAAAACTTAAGTTTTTCCATTAATTTTCCATGAATAAATAGTTTAAATTTGAAACTTTTCTCCAATAATAATTATAAAACAATAGGCTATACATGCAGGGATTCTTATGAAGTCACAAACAAAGCAATCTTCAACTTAAACTATGTTTCCATTCCAAATTTTACGGTTTAACGAGAAAACCTCGTTTGGATTCAAAGTTAGTTATTTGAACGCCGAATGCGCCAATATTGTGGACAATGAGCCCGAACGGGAGGTAATTTGACGAAAAACTCGATAACGAAAAGCCATGGACTCCTGTGCTTGAGTCTCGTCATTCTGGGACTGTAATAGATCCTTTCCTACATGAAAGGAAGCTTTTCTGCCATATAAAAATAACAAAGAGGTGTTGGATTTTGCATTTACCTCTGGCGATTGCAGGATATTTTAAAGTTTATTGTGGCCTTCAACTCTGCACGAACGTAATAATAGTTTAAATAAAAAAGCACTTTGCAAGAAAAGTCTAGAGTCTTAGTTTATTGTGTAAGTTTGCAATCAAGAAAACCAACTTGTCTACATATAAAGACACTTGTACATAAAGTATATTTCTGGAGTCAAAATGTAATTATAAAAACGGTCTTTCGGATATTTGGCAACAATGAAGTAGGCCCTACGTACTAATGAATTATTGTGAGGTCTATATAATGGTACAACCGAAGAATCATGATGATGATTATCGTTGAAATGAACTGTTAAGTGAATTTGCTGTAGTAAGCAATTATGCAAAAAGTTTCACTTAGGCAAAGACACGGAGGAAACAATATTTTTGTAAAGATTTTGAGGATCTTTACAAAAGCTGCTCGGTAAAGTAATTTTTTATGGAGACGGAATTCGGCTAATAATGGTAGGCCTAGTAGTGGTACTTTAGTGGTGCTCGCTAAAACTAGGTCAGTCGATTACATGTCGTAGCAGTAGTAGATCATGCTGCAGTTAAATGTCCATACACCACGATTCGTAAATCAATTTAACTCATTTGGGGCAGCACTTCTAAAGTGTCACTACTCATGATCAACTAAAAATATGTATGTTATAGGCCTACTACAATTTGTGATTTTTAGATGACGTAAAGAAGCATCTTGATAAGTATTCATTGAAGTTACCAAAGAGTAATGTTGAAATAAAGAGAATTATAACTGACAAACGTTGAAATCCGCTAATCGTATCATGTAATTAAAAAACTAGCCACTCCTATCACGAAAAGAGAACCGTTGACTAAACATTACATTTATTTATCATGCTGCATCAATTAATTATCTAAAGGTTGCGTTGTGAACAATAGTTAAATTTTGTAAGTGGACAGCAACATATCACATACAAGTGTATGTATATTGCTTCTCGTGTGACCTCGCCTCGGACACAGCAAGACACATGTTGACCGCTGACGACGCGGTACCGTCCTGTACCGTCATACTGCAGGCCGATGTGACCCCCGGCATGTAGCCACTGTCACTGTAGCCACTAGCCATGCCGTTCACACACTCGCCCCACTCATTCGCCTCGACATTCACTTTCTACCGTGTCATTCACGAGGTCGCCTGTCGTAAAATACTTCCGATGTTGTCACACACATATAACGTGTACGACAAAGGGGGTCATCGTGACAATACTGGTTCTCTGGATGCTTCAGAAAAAAAACGAAAAAAACAGTAATTTGTTTTGTCAGCAAATAATTCCAATAATCCATGCTCTGTTAATTCCAATAATACTTTAGAGAAAGGTTCTTTTAGCGAATTTCCCATAGGGAATAAGCTATTACCGCAGGTCTCATGGTAAGACCTAAGCCCGGGACCATGTTACTTTTTCGTTTTTAGGTGCCCAGAGACCAAAAATAATAGTCATTAAAAATTTTATATATATATATATATGTATATATATATATATATATATATATATATATATATATATATATATATGTATATATATATGTATATATGTATGTGTCCCTAGACACGATAACTCTCGTAAAAATGGTCCAATCGACACCAAATTTGGTAGAGATGTGTAATCCTACGTTTATTCGGATGAGTTCGAAAACCAGACATATCGACCTACCGGAAGGGGTAGTTTTGGGGGATTTTGTACCCCAAAAATGAGTTTTTTGCATTTTTCATATGTAAATTTTAAATATTTTAAATTTTTATTTTGACCATTGGATTTAGCTAAAAAAAACACACAATTTAGTATTTTGAAGCTTTGCTCTATCTCCATTGGTTACCGAGATATTACAAAGTCTAAAGACAGTACATTGTCTTTTAGGGCTCCAATGTTAATCTTATGGAGAATAAGGATGTGTTAATATTTCACTTATTAACCAATATTTTTGGATGAAACTTTGTATTTAGCTTCATTTGGTTGAGATTCATCCATTTAAGGTAAAAAATCTTGGTTTTTGTACTTATCATGGCAGCAAACCTGCATACTCTTTTCCCATGTTAATCATATGGAGAATAGGCAAACTCTTTTATTTATGGACAGATATTGATGAAACTTACTATATGTCTTTATATGGTCGAAATAAATTTTTTCTATGCTAAAAACCTACTTTTAGTGTCCCCCATGGCAGCATACCTGCATACTCTTTCCCTATATTTATCTTAAGGAGAATAGACATTTATTTCCCTATTTATGAGCACGTGATGAAATTTTGTTTACAAGTTTAGCTGGTCAAAATTAATATTACTAATTTGGAAATTCGCTGAGTACGCAGGTCTGCTGCGACGGGTGTATTTACTACTGCACTCAACTCCATGTAAAATCTATATTTTATGTACCCAAACGTAGGATAGTCATATAATTTATCTACCGTTAGGAAGGCTCCTGTAGATTAGAAGAATCCCATTATAATTCACATCGGCCCCCAGAGCTTTCAAAGTCTAAATATTAATCCTATGAAAGAAGGGAAATTGATTGAATCATTGGACAGCTGTTGTAATAACAATTGCTAGGAAATCAGTAAGCACAGATGTTTCAGTTATCCTATTCTATACTCTAATACGAGTAAGGTATATTTTTGTGTGTATTTATCTATATATATATATATATATATATATATATATATATATATATATATATAAGCGAAATCCCACTCACTGACTCATCACGAAATCTCAGGAACTACCAAACGGATTTATTTAAAACTTTGAACATATGTTCGTCTTGCCCCTTAGGTGTTCACTAAGAAACGATTTTGCAAAATTCCTTCAGGGCTCCGCCCCACACGTCTTCAAAGTTACCATGTTATTCTTATGGAAGCAACATTTTTGTATTAGAACATATGATTACATTAAGGAATATTAATTTTGTAAACAGCTGTTCTGATTCAAATTACTGAAGGAAGATTGGTAATAGAAACCTATAGGATATTATGGAATTGCGGCGAGTGAGCTCAGTGAACAAGCTAAACCTGACGGGGAGTGATTACTGACTGACTCATCACAAAATCTCAGGAACTACCAAACGTATTTACTTAGAGAAACTTTAAACACAGGTTAGTCTTGCCTTTTAGTTGCTCACAAAGAAACGATTTTGAGAAATTCCTTCAGGGCTCCGTCCCACAGACCTTCGAAATTTCAATATAACGGTATCCGTATGGCCAAATTTAAATACAAATTAGAATCCTACGGGGTTAAAATTCGGAGTGATCTCTTTTCTCTTAGGTGCTCAATAAAAAAAAAGAAAAAAAAGCGCTTTGAACATCCCCTTTAGGTCTCCGCCCCGCAGAAGCTCACAATTACTGTGTAGCCTACGTATTTAAATTTGACATGGATGATTTTCTTTGCTTATAGATACTTATTAAGAAACTGTTTCACAAATATAGTTTTTGAAGCACTTTAGGGCTCCGCCCCACTGGACTTCAGAATTACTTTAGGGCCTCCGTGGTTGAAATTTGACATAGATGTTTCTTTTTGCTCATGGTGCTCCCTAAGAAACGGGGCAAATATAGTTTTGAAGTTCTTTAGGGCTCTGCCCCACAGGACTTCAAAATTACTTTTGGGCCTTCGGGGATTAAATTTGAATCGGATCAGTGAATTTAAGATTCATGTATGAATAATTTTATTCCTCTTTATTAATAATTGTTCCTCTTTGCTAATAGTTACTTTCTACGAAAAGACTTTGCAAATATAGTTTTTTTTTTTTAATTCTTTAGGGCTCCGCCCACAGGTTTAAAAATTACTCTAGGGTCCACGGGGTTCAAATTTGACATGGAGGTTCCTCTTTGCTCAAATGCTCATAGGTGCTCACTGAGAAATAATATTGCAAATTTCCTTCAGGGCTCCACCCCATGGAACCTCAAAATTACCATAGATCCTAGGGAGTATAAATTTAACGTGGATGTTCCATTTTGCTAACAGGTGCTTACTATACGAAATGGTTTTGCAAATATATTTTTTTAAGTTCTTTAGGGCTCTACCCCACATGACTTCAAAATGACTGTAGGGTCTACGGGGTTGAAATTTGACATGGTCGTTCCCATTAGCTCATGGGTTCTCAGGACCTTTTCTATTTAAGAAACCTTATCTCACTAAGAACAGGTTTTGCGAAATTCCTTCAGACCTCCACTCACACTACTTCATTTTTTTTCAATGCCATTCTTAAGGAAGTAGATTTTGTTGCTCTTTAAAAAGATTTTACTACCTATATAATACATTCAATCACGGGCGAAGCCGTGACGGGCAACAGCTAGTGTATGTATGTACACGGATCTCGAAAACATGCCAAACGATTTTCTCCAAACTTTGCAAATAACTTAATTCTGGGACAAAAATAATATTTAAATAAATCTCTATGCTAGGAAAAATTGTATTTCTTTATAATTTTAAATGGAAATTCTAAAAATTTAACATTGGTATGGCGGAGTTTTCAAAACAAAAGCATTTACGAAAACAGCTGACTGTTGAGTCAAGGCACGAACCACGTGCTCCAGTATACACAATGTTTTTCCATAGTATCCAGTAAATTAATTACCAAATTATACTATAATAAAAATAATGTATCGGTTTCAAATAGTTCTGACTACTCTTTAGTTAAATAAAAGTAAAGTAAAAGATAAAACAATTAAGCAATTGCAATTATATTTTAAAACAAAATTAGCATCAGTAACGAAATCAGCTGTAAACCACAGAGATAAAATCTACGCGTTACACTTTTGAACAAACTCATATCATACCAGAGTGCAGTGCCCTTACATTAATATATTCTGAAAGACGGGTGAGCGGAGCGAACGGGCTCATCTCGAAATAAGTCTTAGCGTACAATCTGTGACTGATGACTATAAAAAATTGTTGAAATTTTACGAGCAAATGCTCGGCCCCCAGGTACTTAATTAATTTTTATATACCAGTTTTTGTCCACAGTAATCACATAACGTTTAGTTATTCATGTTTTCAAACGTCCCAACTAATTGGCAATCTAAGTTAGCTTCAAGTTCCGAATTTCAACCGAACCATCCAACAACTCGCCGGCGCGGCTAACTTCCCAGCAATCTGGATAATTAATTCGAAAGTTCGACGGCACAAATAGTTGGTGAAACTACCTCATAAAAACCCACCGAAGGCGAACAATTGGCTATTGGATCAAGATCAAACATCGCAGGTTTTTTCAACTTTCTGATGGTTACATTTACTGTTCAATTAATAGCAATGTTAACTATTTTGTACCTAAGTATAAATTTCTGCACTAGAGTAGGCGAACGAGCAAAACTAAAAACCGCGTCTATGGACCTCGTCTTGAAACAACTGAGCAGCACCTTTTTCGTTCGCTATTTCAACGCAATGTTTTAGCCTGCAGTATTGCTAAAAACCTTAATACGTTTATTGCGTAAATGATTGGTGTCGCTCGTACTTTTTCAACTAACCGGCAACTTTGTGGATGCTACAGTAGGACCATTGACTGGAATAGTCAATGGTAGGACGTACATGATGCGTACGTAGGGATTTTTATTTTTTTATAGGGAAAACACTTTAAATGTCAATAACAATGATGTCATTTACTACTTTAAAAGTTGGATTTGTTTTTTTTCTTTTTAAAACACGTGTTATTCGTTTTTCTTAGAGTTAAGAATCCTTCAAGCTTTTTATTTGGGAGTTTTTTTTTGTTCAAGCGCAATTATAAGTTTAGAAACAGCCTAAACCCTGGAAAAAATCTATTTTTAACTAAGTTTAATAATTCTAATTTTTTGTAAGATTGGTCATATGGGTTACCATGAAGTCAAAGAAATATTAAAGTTAAATAAAAATAAAATAATGCTACTTTTAAGCATGGGTTTTGGAACAGCTGTCACCTGTAAAGATATAGTTGACGTAAACCGCCAAGACTAATTACCAAGAAACTGTTACAAAAGTGAATTAAAACAAACAAGCAAGTCTCGGTTAACCCCTTAATGTATGATAAATAAAACACAAATAAGATACATTGAGTTTTGTTACTTTCATTTTTGATAACATGTCCAAGAAAGGGTAAAATTATAGAACAAACAATCAGATATTCTCAATTTTTTTAAAAGGACAGACTGTATGTCTATATAGTTGCAATCTGAATAAAAGTAGGCTATACAAATTTTAAAATATAGTATATTACTTGCGGCTGCAATGTTACAATTACTGTACATACATTAACTTTGTCTAAATAAATCTTTTGTGTAAAAGATGAGTAATCGAAAGAATTTTACCACCACCTTAACCATTGGTTAACACTGATTTACTGGTGGGAAACAGTAATAACCGGTGACTAGACCTATTGGAGGGGGCCCGAAAATACGTTTGCAGGTGGCCCCGTAAAAATCAGTTACGCCACTGGACGTATTTAGACTTTGATAATATATTACCATGCGTTGCTTTACAGATACATCAATTTATCTTTGGAGACATTCGCAATAGGTCACAGCTAAAGGTTAACTAATAAAGCTGCAGGGAGAAAGTGGTTTGTTTGCAATACAGTAATTGACTATCATATACTTCGGTACAAGTTGCAATAAAACGTGACTATACCTCACCTAAAATCATGCTGAAGGGATACCAATCGTATGTATCTACTCACAGTGCTGTTATGTTTTATTTCACCGTATACGAAAACGTACAACACACACACAGCAGCGAGTCGGCGGTCAGCACACGCTGCTGCACTGGTCAGAAGTCGTGAACGCTACTACTATATCAAGAGCGGGTACATTCTAGGCGGCGCGGCGTGATTCAGTGGCCTTTCTCGGACTGGCGTGACTCCGTCTCTGCCTCTCTCTCTCTCTACCGACGGAGTCAATACCATGTAATGAGAGGCTTCCACGGTACAATCGGCTCTTGGTGGAGGTGACGAACCGAACAACCGCGGGGGAACCTGACGAGAATTAGGAGTCCATCCACAAGTCGAGCACCAAAGTTAAGGTTAACACGTACTTTAAACACATGCTTTAAACGCACGTGATGATAGTAGATGTCGTGCGGAGCCAAAGGATACGGTTATTAAGGCAGTGATGAAAAACGATAAAACAAAATTAGACGGGGTACTACGTAAAAACGTTATCTCTTACAATTCGTCACCATAGCAGGCTAGTTGATAAGCAAAATAAGGCCTCACACAATTTGTCCCCTTATGACTTTTGCAATTGAAAGATATGTTTACAAGATTGATTAAATGATGAAATATACTTAACCAAACTATTGCCTTAGACTAAAAAAACCCAAAAGATTATAAAAAATAAGGGGTACTTATAGTTACGTTTACAAATCAGTTTAATGAATCTTATTTTTTTCTTTCAAAAGTTCTTTTTTAATACATCTGTTTGAGAAATCACGTACCCTCTATTAAGTTAAAAGGAAAATATAAAAAATCTACTTGTGCGCCACCAAATTAACGAAAATGTAGCCAAATTCGTTGGATACATTTGATCCGGAGGACGATAAATGATTGATCAATTTTTTGTGGAAACAACATCCAAAGCTCCAGGAAATCCTACAAAGAACTCTCAGGAGAAGCAACTCGCACTAGAAGCAACCTCTTGGTTCCACAGGAAGCGTTTAAAATATGGGCGGGAATTCAAAAGTGGATCTCAAAATAACTGCACCACTTCCTCGGTTAGCAGAACTCGTTGACGTTGTGTGTATGACTTTAAATACATTTAATCTGTTAAGAAAATGACGTTGTCCATAATATAGTACGCGGAAGGGAAGTGCTCACTCCAACGGGCCAAGTTATATTCGTCCGATAATTGTCTATTGATTCACGCCTGCCTGAGCGTAAGGCACGATCCACCACGAATAAAGCGCCACCTATATACAATGGTCAATTGTATATGAGTCCCAAGGTCCCGACTTTACTGAGTAGTCATTTATTTGTAGAGATATTTTTTATATTCTTTGTTGGCATTTCTTCGTTGTAGTTTCACAATAAATCAAAGGAAACGTATTACAACCCTCAATCACAGACAAAACTTATTTGCTTTCTGTAACGGCATTCCCCTAGAACTCAGTAAATATGCCATTGCAGTAAATAAATTTTGAATTGTGCGTTCAAATCACAAATTGTTAATATTAACCCAACCAAGTTCAGACAAGTTTATTTCTAAGCAACGAATTTAATGCTGGTTTTATAGAGTATCAAGCCTTAAAAATTCGCCTTTTTTCACACACGTAACGTGACAAAGTTCTGCTCTAAACCCACACAATTCATTTTATCAAAACCAGGGGTTAATATTTATCGCTTTTTGGTGACTACCCCCGCAATGGTCGCTTCCCTATTGAGTAAATCTCCAAAACTAGCTTTCCTAGGAATTAATAGAAACTGCACAGCAAAAATATAACTTTAAATGCATAATATCCCCTAAAATAACTGCGAGGAGTAAACATTTACGAGAGAAATGGAAAAATAGTTTCACCAACAACCCGGCCGACCGATAGAGCGCGGGCGACGACGCGGCGTTGGCGGTGGTTGGGGGGGGGGGGGGGTGTTTGCCGTCAGGGGGTGGGGGGAGGACAGTTTACAAAGATCTCGGTGGCGAGAGCCCGTCCACTCGTCACAGACCGCCCCGGCTTTTAGCCAATTGGGCCCATCGTTGCAGCCCAGGTAAATAGCTTTCTACCGAATTGCGACCGCCGATGTCGCGTTGAGAGTACAGTACTAGCGGTGAGTACAAGATCGACAAGCGGTGCACAGAATCAATTAATTACCCTCTCTACGAATAGTTTTGCTATTGGGGGGGGGGGTGTTTGCCGTCAGGGGGTGGGGGGAGGACAGTTTACAAAGATCTCGGTGGCGAGAGCCCGTCCACTCGTCACAGACCGCCCCGGCTTTTAGCCAATTGGGCCCATCGTTGCAGCCCAGGTAAATAGCTTTCTACCGAATTGCGACCGCCGATGTCGCGTTGAGAGTACAGTACTAGCGGTGAGTACAAGATCGACAAGCGGTGCACAGAATCAATTAATTACCCTCTCTACGAATAGTTTTGCTATTGAGGAATGGGATATCGTTTTGTATAATTTAGGAATCGTCAAGTAATTTGGTTATCCTCTGGTTTGTTGTTAGAAAGAGTTTATAAAAATTTAGATGAAAGGAAAACACCTTTTTTGAGGGCATAATAATCAAGTGAATATTAGTTGGATGAACGGATCGAAGAGGAGTGAATCCTCGTACATGACTGTTGCGGGTCGCTGAGTGTAGTGATAAATCCCGATTTCATTGACCGACGATTACGTTCGTAAGAAGCCTCAGATCGACTTCAAACTTTCTGACTAGATTTTAGGCGTAATTTGTAAGGTCAAGTTCGTTTCTGAAGTTATTCTGTTAAGTAATAAAGTAATGAGAGGTAATTTAATCTCCCATAAGAAATGCATTGTGGGCTGTAAATAACGGTGCTTATGGCTATATTAAACGGTATGATATTGAGTTGTTTGTTGTCAGACATAGAGAAAACATGTGTTATGGAAACTATCTTCTGATGCCCGTTGTACTTTAACTGCACTTAATATAATACAATTTGTTATCTATGAACTATTTTAAAATATTTTATGAATACTAGAATGATATATTTTGTTTAACAAACAATAATACCAAGAAAATATTTACTAAAATAATAAAAAATTTTAAACGTACCTACTGGTTATCAAATCTTGAATGAAAAAAATGTAAAACCTTTTTCTATGTAGTTACTATGTGTAATTTGATAGATGTGTTGTTGTTTATTTTTATATTTTTAATAGCGTTGAACTAAGATTACCTGGATTATGTTTGCCGTTCATCCCCATACGCGTGGAACAAGCGTACTCCTAGTTATAAGTTATACCCTTATTGGTGAATGTACATACATAATTTTATCAATAAATAAGCAGGATAGAAGGGTTTTGGTAATTTCTAATAAGAATAACTGGGGAACATATTTTTGGATTCTCTCCATAACCGTTTAGGCTGTCAAAAATCCCATACAAATATTAAGTTGTAACAAAATAAAAATAAAAAAAATCAATTTTTTAAATAAAAAAATATTTACATGTAATACATTACAGCAATGATCAGTTTGTAAGGATTACAAACTTTGAATCAGAGATATTCTAGGGACATTGATTACGTGACACAGGCTATACTATAACAATTGATTTTTTTTTTTCAAAGTAATTACCGCCATTTTGAAAATGCTTAGGATACATGATTTGAGTTCTGTTTCCACCAAAATGTTTATTTTTACTACACCTTTTAAATTATGTATAACATGGCATTCCTTATAGGGAAATTCATAAAAAAATATCCTTAAAACATACTTATTTCCTCGTACTTAAAATACTGTACATCCTAGTTTTTACGATCCAAGCTTCACAATGGGAAATAAAAAATGAAAACGTGAACTTAAGTGTTTATTTTGTGTCGAATCCAATAAAGTTCATTGAGTTCAATAAAATTATCAGTGGGTAAAATATTATAACCAATAGACATAAGAAGTTTTTTGTGTGCAAAGAAAGTTTGGGGAAATTATCTGTTTGGTATCGGTTAAAAATTATAATGGTATATACGACTTAGATCTGCCTTTGAAAAAAAACATTTGTCACGGATTACGAACTACACGTTTCTATGTGTAGGCCTATCCACAGACCTCAATTAGGAAACTTGCCGGCATCAATGCCAACTTCTTACTTGGTTATTGAATAGGAAGACAAGTAGTAAATAAACTGGTAACCACACTATAGGCATTAAGGGAGCCTATACCCCTTTCGTAATTATGTAAGCCCATAACCATTAGAATTTAAACCCCCCTCATGCGTTAAAGGGTGCCTGCAAAGTTTATACAGCATTTGACCACATGTTACTCGTCTGTGCCCATGTACTGTACTCTGTAGCTAACATGATTAACAAATCATCATTATATAACTAAGAAAAATATTTTAGTTTATTCAACAAATATAAAAGCAATTTATGTTTACGTTGAATTAAAGTATAATTGTGAAAAATAGCAAAGTAAAATACAAACGGTAATTTATACAACCACAATAGCTATAGAATCCCAAGTTTTTAACCACAGTTCAAAAGATGCTGGAGTGAACAGCTTAGTAAAAATAGTCTAACAATTAAGTTGAGAGGTAATTACACGAGAAAATAAAACTCGGCGCTGAGAAGTAAGCACGCCTGAGAGAATTTAATTATGTGACAATCCAGGAACGGAGCTGATGCCTCACAACGGCGCTTTGGGCGCAGCTTATCCAGGGGAAACCGTCGCGCGGTTTATAAATTAATGTTACGCTCAAAGAAAAAATATAATGTATTTTTTACTAAAGAAACCAACGCTTAACAATTTGTTTGCACGAATCTCCTTGACAGTACTATTGTTTGTGTTGGAGGGGGGGGGATAAACTGTTTACCCATCATGAGCATTCAAATGGTTGGATGAAACTTGATTTATAGCAAATAAATATTGAAGACCAACTAGTCTGGTTATGGTCTTTAATAATTTGTATAAATAAACGAGAGGCATTTTAGGGATTTATTTTTACTAGAGATCGCCCACTGGTCGAATTTCAACCAAATATCATTTGGAGTAAACCCAAGTAGTTAAAACTGAAACACCTATTCTTCATGATTTGCTTGCATATTGTTATTACAGCAACTGTTGATGTAGTCAATTGCCTTCTTCCATAAGATTAACATTGAAACTTCAAAAGCATGTAGGTCGTGGTATAGCCTTGGGGCCCTATAATGAGGATCATAATGGGATTCTTCTCATCTACGGGACACTACCTTTCTAACGGTATACGCGGATTTCCCTTACGATGCACACAAGCAGAGAAAAGGAAGGAAAAGAAGCACGCTTGCTTTTTTATAAAAAGTTACATAAAATGCATCTAATAAGAAAATTTAATTTAATTTTGAAGTGCATATTTTTCAACAAAATGTTTGGTTGAATTTTATAACAAAAGAAAATTTCTGATCGCTTTAACTTGTTCTCCCATAGTTATAACGTGACGAATCACCTTAATAGAGGACTAGGTTTATAAAAAGATCAAGTATCTCCCTGACTTGGACAAAATGAAAAAGAAAACACATATCTTGATGGAAGCAAAATTATATATATATATATATATATATATATAAACATTATTTATATGAACTCACTAAAGGTTATATATATATTATTTATTTATTAAGAAAAAATACAAATAAAGGCGAGGATTCGCAAAACACCAAATGGAATTTAAAATCAAACTGGAGCCCTACACGCGTGAATTTAATTCTGAATTGTTTGCCAGTGCAGAGAGAGACACGAGCAAATCCCAATTATATCATTTCAAAGCCCATAACAGGGGGTTTATGGAAACATTCGGGTTAAATGTTGGATAATTTGCCAACCGATGTTACAGCTCAATCGCGTTAACAGCTTTAACATTGGATACGAAGAAATTTGAAATGCATACTTTTAAAAAGTTGAGTTTATCATATAACGTCAATATCGCACCACTTACAAATAACGTTTTTAAATTGATTGAAAACAATCTTTAGATAATTTTGTATAAAGATATAATAATAAATTATATAAAATAATAGTTATCATAATTTTTGTTTTCAAATTATTTTATTGTACAGATGAAATTATCTAAGTGTGAGATATTAACTTTTATGACGAATGTAAAGTTTCTCTCCATTTAAGGAACTTTCAAAAAATTTCCTCAAAATTGTATGTGGTAAATTTTAAATTTATTTATCTTAAGGAAAGATGCTGACTTAAGGTAGAATTCCTTAGCGACGACTCTAGCGACCCCAGTCGTACGGCTGTAGCCCATAGAAATATAAACATGTTTATAGGTCTATGCTGTAGCCGCGCGACTATGACTCATACTGCTTCGCATGTTAAGGTAGCATTCCTAAGCGACGACTCTAGCGACTCCAGTCGTACGGCTGTAGCCAATAGAAATATAAACATGTTTATAGGTCTATGCTGTAGCCGCGCGACTATGACTCATACTGCTTCGCATGTTTTAGCGACGGAAGCGGCTCTAGTGAGGCGGCTCGAGCCGTACGACTAAACTGCTTGCATGAGCAGTCTAGTCGTATCAGCCGCGACGACTGGAGCTATGTTTTTGTGCTATTCCTACATGCGAAGCAGTGTGAGTCATAGTCGCGCGGCTACAGCATGGAACTGTAAACTGTTTATATTTCTATGGGCTACAGCCGTACGACTGGAGTCGCTAGAGTCGTCGCTTAGGAATGCTACCTTTAGCGACGGAAGCGGCTCTAGTGAGGCGGCTCGAGCCGTACGACTAGACTGCTTGCATGAGCGGGTCTAGTCGTATCAGCCGCGACGACTGGAGCTATGTTTTTGTGCTATTCCTACATGCGAAGCAGTATGAGGACTATGTGTCTATGAGGACTATGAGGACTATGTGTAGTAAACTATGTTTATATATGGGCTACAGCCGTACGACTGGAGTCGCTAGAGTCGTCGCTTAGGAATGCTACCTTTAAGGTGTAAAATGTACCAGAGGCATGAATTGTGGCAAACAGCTATCAATTTTTAAACAGTTATATTTTATGCTGGCGAAATAATAATGTTCATCGTCAAAAAATTTCAATTCTCGTACTTCTTACAGCTGAATACACAGTTATATTTATATACTTCAGGGCTGAAATGCAAATTGCTGAAATCCATTTATATAAAATAAATATAGGCATATACATTTCGAATGCTAAATGTTAGCTGCAGTATAGTTATAAGTCATACCGAATAGGTTATAATGTTGCAGTAAGAAAAATAAAGAAAAAACCGGAACGTATGTTTTGCTCTAAATAACAAATTGTATTTATATCTTGCACTATCCTCTGTTTGTGAATGTAGAAAAGAAGTGATAGATGTGAGGTGATAATTCTGGATAGGGTTGAAAAACGACTTTACCAAGGTAGGAAAGCAAAATAAAACAGTACGTGTGAGTCATTTAATCAGTTTTTGGTGTTGAATAAATTTGGCCGGTCGTGCACGCACTCGGTGCAGGGTATGCGATCAATACTGTACGGCACAGTACAGGCCGCGGCCCGGCACTCGGCCCGCCTCCAGCCTACAGCTACAGCGTGTCCCACAACAGTCCCCCGCCTTAATTGTTTAATGTCTATACTCAAACGAGTTATAGCTAAGGCAATGCCAAGTAATTTTTTAGGTAATCCGCGCCTGATCCGGAAATTTGTTAAGGAATAATTTTGGTGAGAATAAATTAATTGGTAAAGATAGGGTTGACTTAAATCTTTTTTATTTTACTTTTATTTGATAACAACCCCTATCTAGTAGCACATCATTTTAAAGACATTTTAATAGAAAACTAATTATGCAATAATGACTTCAAATGTGTCGTCCGCTTGAAAATGTTAGGCGATCGAACTATGCATTGAAATATTCTAAACAAAATTAAAACGAAAGAAGAACAATATAACTTTTGACATATTTATACCTTTGAGGTCGGGTTTGCTTAAAATTGATCAAATAATGAAAAAAAAATTAAAACTATTTGGGATATACAGTGTTTTATACGTCTTCTTTTGAGAACATTGCAAAGGAGAAGTCTTGAAAAATAAGTCATATTATACATAATTTTAAAAGTCTTCGTATTCTAAGAAATTCTCTGCAAACCCGACTTCAAGGATTGACAATCTTTTTGCCTGGAGGAGCATTTTCAACTTGGGCCGCAATATGCCAAATAAACATCTCGTTCATGTTTTAAATAGAAGGGAAGGGTGTTAAAAAGCTTTATTGAGGAAAAATGTTTTTGCTTTTCAAACGTTAAAGTTGTATGAAGTTGAATGTTGGCTAAAGAATAGTTTCGTTGATTGCAATGATACCAATGAAAAAAAAAATCGTTTATGTTTCATAAAATAGTTACCAAAAAGGAAGCCTACTACAAACTTTTCAAACAAGGAAAAGTCATAATATTGTTTGATTTATACACAACTTTACATGAATCCAATTTTTATTATAAAAATTATTCATAGCGCCTTTTTTTTATACAAAAAAAACCCTGACGGTTATACGCCGTTTCGTACTGACAAATGACGATACTGTAACAAGACCAATAACATTGTCCTGTTTATAAATTAAGTTTACAATTATATTATCGGGATTTTTGTTACACCAAAGAAAACTTTTACCCACATTTTACCGATTGAATTGCGACCAAATAGATTGAACGTTATATTGAACATGTAGGTCAGGTCGTCCACCACAACAAGACCAGTATCAATCACGCAGTATGTGGGTGGACTTAAACGTTGTAAATACACGGACATTGATAAAGTGGCTGGAAAAACTGATTGGCCTCCAGGACGCTGATTCGGCATTTCAGAGAATATTGTCTAAAAAGGGCCAACCTCGCTGTCTCAGACTGTGAGACATGTTTATTAAAATTTTTAAGATAATATTTAATATCATACGATTAAACTTAATCAATTCAGTGTACTTTTATATAATATGGTGAAAGTGCGATAATTAGACTTGTCAGAATTGGTGAGCATGTTTGTTTTTTGTGCATAAATTTAGTTGTTAATTTTGGAATTTTTTTCATCCGGGCTTCGCCGCGGAATTTTAAGTAGGGATGGATTGGAATTTCAAAGACCCAGTGACAGATGTTTCTTTCCTGATACTGCTCCCGGTACAAAATATTCTACATTAGATGTCAAAGCATTAACATGAATAAAAGACTTTATAAATCACTTGGAAATTAATTTAGCCTATAGTGTTAAGTCTGTTAACTATAGCATAATAATATTTCAGCCGACGTAGTTCAAGTCAAGTCGTCCCATAAATAACATAATCGACAGTAAGCGTTTGCAAATTAATTTTAATTACAAATTATTTCTGGAAGTTTATTTTAATGCTTTTTTTATTGAAACGCCCGCTTGAGAGAGGATGCGCTTTGTAGTAAGCCACGTGTGGTAGGTACACTGTTCTGTACTGCACACATTTCTAGACCTTGTGTTGTAACTGGGTGTATATTACCGTAACCAGGTCGCTTTTACACGCACGTTTTATCTACAAATAATGTACCGGGTTTCAAAATGATGGACTCAATTTAATTTATTTTGACTTCATAAAATAAAAACTGAAAATGAACGGGTTGTACACCAAAGAAAATGGGTACTTCGGACAAAGGCTACTACAGTGTATAAGATAGCCTATGTTCACATTTTTGGTTCTTTAAGTTACCTAATAAAACAGATTCAGCCTAGTTTTTTGTTCAATAAAAAATCAGATAAAAAACTTGAATATTTCCTCTTTTCAATGGTGTATTGATGGTTAATTTCAAATTATTAGTTTATTACATAATTAGTAAAATTTGCGTCCATAATTTTGAGTAACCCTAGCATATTACTGACACACAAGAGTGACACATTAGACAGTTGTTCTCACCTGGTATGCGGATGAGGACAGTGTACTGCTCAGTGGCGTCTACAGTGGCCCCCTGTCCTCTCTGAAACAGACCCCACTACGTCACTATACTGATAAAATATACATCCCAGCTCACTACAGCAGACCACCAAGTGCTAGATACTAAGCAGTCGTTTACCAACAGAACCCCTAAGACATCATATTTTCACGTTACTACACAAAAACCATTTTAAATGGCAACAATGTACAAAAGAAGTTTAGGACATTCGAGCATGAAAAACAATTGGCATGCATAATCAAATCCCCGTCGCAGCAGACCTGCTTGATCAGCGAATTTCCAACGGAATTGAGTATATTTTTTATATTTTCCTTATTAACACCATGGTAATAAGTATGAAGGTTTGCTGCCATGGGGGTATTGTATACAAATATTAGGATGATTAGGATGTTTGAGTGACAACAATATAACAACCAACGTGATTGTAGGCATGTAGATGAAACCAAGTAAAGTGCTTCGAAACTAGTCGTAGCCTAAAGGATACCAATAATGTGGATCACATTGACGGTGCGAAAACAACTTAACCTTCAAAATAAATAACAAATTAGTATTTTGTGCTAATATGTACATTTAATGTGGTGTTATAATATGAACAAATGGGGCACAATTAAAGTTAATCCAATGGGGATTGATAAGAGAGGACCTTTCTACATTTCTTACCACTGACCGCCTGTTTCTTAGGCAGGGTCAGCAGCAACTTTGTCCCATGACAAATGACATTCGAGTTCATCGTAATCAACCGAAACAAAACAAATAGGTACAGTTAAGTTTAGTTCTGATCGGGTTACATTAATTCAGAACACAATATCTTGTATATTACTAAAGTAACTTGTGAGATTTTGTATTCAAAGATTGCATGAAAAATTCACTTAGAATTTTAGTTTTGCAGTAATATTTATTTCGTCTATGGCTAGAAAAATTGAACAAAAAATTTAAGGCAATTATTTAATCACCGTAAGTTTTATTTTTACTTTTAAAGTATCATACAAATAAATAAGAAACTAATAAACATGCATCAATAAATAACTTTTTTAATTTTTAAGTAAAATGTAGGGAAAGAACTACATTCTATTGGCTATATAGTATTTGGCTGCTTCCTTAATAATCGTAGTGGGGACAAATATGGTTGCCCTACATCATTGCACTACATATGGTTGCAGCGTAAGTCAGAGCCACACAAGGAGTCAATTACATGGTTGTCGCTATTATTAATTACCACCGTTAAAACTAGATGTAATCCACAACACACTATAAGTCTTGTCTTACAGGCCACATGAAAAGCCGAAGAATGTCCCTCTCATCATTAACAAGTACTCTCGATGATCATATAAACCCCTATCGTTGCTGTCTCATGATAAGTCAATGAAAAAAGTACATTCTTCATAAGGTTGTGAATTGCTCGTAGAATGTAGCAGATAGGAAGAGAGGGCAAGGCGGACGGGAAGTGGGACACGGCATAGATCACGACACACCGCGCCGCAGCCACAACCTGAACCGCACTGGTCTGACCGCTCCGACGACACGACGGGCGCGGGCGGTGGACCGTTACCGCACGACAGCGGCCCTGCGTACTCGCCGAATATAACATGGAGGTTGACAACCTAGCCTCTATGACAAAATTTGCAGTATGACATAAAAGATATACAATTCAGTACACACTGAAATCCACTCTGCAAGGATGTACAGGATTTTCCAATTAATTTCAAAGGGCAGAGATCTTGACCAACTCTGCAAATAATCGCTGATCAGAGTATAAATTATTGATCAACTATATGCCATCATTTGCTGAGCTAATTTGGAAACCGATGGAAAAGTATTTTTATAATACTGTATCGAACAAGAGATAGAATTTATATTAATTAAAATTAAGATTTGGATATTAATTAAAAATAAGTTAATATTCAAACCAGAAGTGAATATGTACAATAGAAATTATTCACTATTCATTTGAAAATGTTTACTATTTAATTTGACACTTGTTTTTCAACAACACATTTCACAAATTTAAATGTAAATGTAGCCTATTACATTCAAATAGTATTGCATAAACAATAACTTTTCTGTGAAGATAATGTTAACAGATTTCTAAACTTGCTAACCCAAACTGAATGGCTTTCAGGCACAAAAATCAACCGTATACAAACCCGACATCAAAAGGACACTTCAGTTTAATTTACATCCTTTGGATTAAAAGGGATAGGCATAATACTCGTTTAGCGTTCAAGGGATGCTGGAATTACAAATTAAAACACGACCATCCATGGTAAAAAGTGATGTTTAAAATGTACAAAGGGTGGAAAATGTTAGTTATGAATAGAGAGCGGAAACGGGGACGCGACGTGAATGTAGCAAACACAAACTCTTTCGACGCGGTAAGTTAATTTCCTTCCTGGCCAGCAACTTTGTTTAAACTTACTTTCTTCCTTAATACACTTTGTTATTGATTTATAATGCCTTCGTGCAAACTTCCATTCTTACTTTGCCATTAATAGTTTTTCCATTGCATCCCATCCCACACACGAAGTTCTATTATGATATAAAATCGCTCATGGATTATAATGTACCCTACTGTACACATTCTCTTACTCAGTATTTTCACTAAAATACTGAGTTGTTTTTAGTACAATGAATGTTTAATATATTTAATTTGGCAAAGTGAGTTCATAAATTTAGGCATTTAGAAATAAAGGATTTCAAAATTGAACCCTGCTTAAGTTTTAGAAAAAGAACTATATTAGTAAGCAATACCAAAACGTCGCGGTATATTAACTAATGTTTATGTACTAAATAAATTTTCTAAAACAATATTATACAAGTCTATGGTTAAAGGGTTTAAATTTGAGATTCGTGTAAGGGTGACATTTAAAATGTAAAAAAGTATTATCTTTAACTTAAACTTATGAAACACTCTTTTAAAATAGCCTATATGATTTGTTATTTAGGAGCACCGGTCATTAAGTTTTTATTATTGTAGCAGTGAGTGGAAAACTACTGAAAAAGCCATGTCAACTCCCGAAAACTCGAACCTCGATAACATGAAATATTTTTTAATATCTCGAATTATTTTCAATCTCCTTTTGGAAAACTCTCTCGGAAAAACCATTCATAACTTGAATCAATTTCACGGTTATATTTTACCTGCATAAGCCGAAGAGAAAGAAAATTACCTTAATAACTGAAAATTCAGTGGGAAAGTCGAATTCGTGTTTATTCTTTACCTTAAAAAGTGGAATCTATCCCTACGAACCTCTAGTGTCATGTAAGTCGAAACCTTGTTGCACACATCGCTACGAGCCGGCGATATATCCAGTATAGCGATTGTCCGTCGTCACAATACAGTCATGTGCGTAACTCTGTAAGTCGAATTTAACAAACATTACCTCAGTAACTCCAACTATTCCTAAGTTGAACTATACGTAACCCGAAGACAAACTGTAGTGCTGTGAATTTCACGTAACTAGAAAAACTGCTGTGGTATCGTGAATTTCGAGTTAGCAAGATTCGACTGTATTAGACTACAGTAAAACGTCATCGTAATAAGTATTTTTACACATATAACTTTGCATTGATTTATCCATGAAAGTCCTAAATTAACAGTCAAATAACGCTGCCATTTAAACATGCACAGAGAAAACAGACTCGGTTTACAGACCCATTTGTCCTGTATCATAAAGAAACTATGAACTTGTAAGTTACAATATACGATGTCGTGTCCAGACATCATAGGTAATTAAATCACACTAACGGCCAGTTTTCACCCCGTCCATGTATCCACACGTTCCCCTGTCTGTTTACATTGGCCGTCGGCCAGCGGTCCGCCGCTTTATTTGATCAATCCACCGATTATGCGCAACACCACGATTCTATTTCGGCGCGCTGGATTGTCAACGCGAGTTATTTACACCTGTCAGATTTTATCCGTGAATTTATCGGGCACCCGCTAGAAAAAAGAAGCACTAAATATTTCATAGTGCATGTTCAGTGTTGAATTGCGTTTACGTGGGTGGGGGTTACTATTCTAGTGGCAATGTTTTTGGGACAGGAGGAAATGGTGTCTGATCGCGCGTTGTGGTGGCACGAATTGTGGTAATTTAATAAAATAACTAAAAGTACTGACGAGGCTCAGACGCTTACTTCACATAGCAAATTCCAAGCCTAGAATTATCGTCAAACGGGATGAAGATCATCAAAAGAGAAAAAGCAAAAATATTAAGGGTTTGACAACCTTATATAATAAACATCAGTCAATGTAGAAAATATGCTTTAAGGCACACGACATGTTAACATGTATTTCCATTTTTGTTTAATCAACCTATATGCCTATTCTTGGTAACATTACATGGTTTATACTTTTACTTAATTCTCTTTGGCACCCTATTACAAAGAAACACAATTTTCTTTAAATACAAAATAGTTTGAATCATGTGAGACCTCCCCTCCACATTTTCAGTCATCATGCGTCATTTCACGACAGGACAAACGGTGCAAATATCCACTATCCACAAAAATTTAAAAATTCTCCACATGGAAACCCGAGATCGCCGCGAGACATGGATTGCGACAACCCGCCGTCCGGTCAGGAGGCGGCGGCGGTTTCAACAATATTTACAATCAAATTAAAAGTTAGGAAGGCGGTGCGGAGAGTTGGAACCGAGTCAACTCCGGCTGGCTTGGCACGACCGGCGCTGCAATATCGCGGTTATAATATCCTGTGTTTGCAGCTTGTCAGATGGGCTGGGAAATAAACTTGTAAAGTGTGTCACGGCGTATAAATATACGCTGCGGTGCGGCGTGGGTGGCTACGGCGGAGTTGTGGCTCGTATCATGAGTGTGCGGATGAATTGACAATTGAACAAATCGGCTGACAGAGCATGTGCGTGAAGGCTAGATCTCCAAGTTGAAAGCTTAGAGAACATCAAACATGTTGGATGAATGTGTCACGAATTTTCATCCTGGTTTCCACTGATTTATCACTTAAAACATTTGCGGCTTGAATATTGTGAAAATCTACACATTTGTTTTGTATTTGTAATGTAAAGGAACCTGAAGAGTATTTTTTTATATGAACAGTAATAAGCAATTTCGAAAATAAATCTTAAACCATATAAAGAAAAAAAAATAACAAGTCATCGTTTTAATACAGTTTGACGCTAGAGAATCCAAAAGAAAATAAGTATGTCACAAGGGAATACTTTTCGGACAAACTTTAATTATAAGGAAAGATACCCGCTCCCTTTCAGCTGACAGGCTTACAAAATGAGGCAAAACTATAAATCACTTCGTTATCAAAAATATTTTAACCAACAATTTGCAGTTAGTATGAACTAAATAAAACAAAAAATTAAATAAATGTATGAAACATGTTTTTTAACCAAGTATAAGGCATTTAGACTGATTAAAATGGAAATCTATGTAGATGAATGCGGGTATTTTACTTACAAGAATTTCTCTAAATAAATTATCAACTTTCAATAAGATTCAACTTTTATCAAACCACCAGGTTTCCGGATAAAACATAGTGTGACTATGTCTATTATGAAATTCTGGTTATGACTAAAAAAATCTTATCTTTATAAGATTACGAATTTAAATTTCACCTTTAAGTTGAGGATGGAAGGTGGAGATAAACGCGGGATCTCTGGTCCAGAAGGCACGAGAAGCTGACAAGAGAATTAAGTATATGTAATGTCAGCCCAATAAAGGGCAGACAAAGCGATCGAACCCAAGACTCTGTGGGCGGGGGTCGCTATATCTCCACCGTTGATTATGAAATTCCACACCTCCTCCCACCGCCATACCGCCACCTTCATATCTCCGCCTTTAACCCCTTTAAAAGGGCGAAATTGCGCTTCCTTTAATTCCACCTTTTGTCCTAAAATTCCATGTTCCGTTATGCTTGTTCCGCGAAAAGCTAGAGTCACACAGCTTGAGTATACGTTTAGTGACACTAGTGTAACATTTGTAACGAAAGAATACTTTATCCCGGTTCATGTTAAGCTATTGATTGTTTCAGGTACAGAATATAGTCCTTAGTATTTCAGTGATAGCTCGGTTAAAAAGATCCGCACTCCTATAAAGACATGCTGACAAAGTACGTAAAGCTGGAGAGAAAAGGATATGGAGAGAGCTTCGATGTTTGTAAAACAATATTCTTTCATTCCAATCAATGATTGATTATAGCCTTCAGATAATTGTAGGAAACGTGCCTAAGTAGGTTTGATACTTAGTAAACTTATTTATTTTCGAACTTATAAATTGATATTGAAAACACATAGTTATAGTTAAGATAGCTTTATGGTTTCACTTTTGTATTGGTCACGTGCAAGAAGATCGAAGAAGTAAATGGACTTCAGCTCACGTCAGTAAAGTAAGATATTTCACAAAGAGAAAGAATGGAATTTGATGGTCAGTATAATTAGAATCAAGTATAATTCGAATAACATAAGCTGCTCAGTTACCTCAGTGAGATGTTTTTTAGCAAAACATTTTTCTGAACTCCCTAGCTTAAAATGAATATGAATAGAATGTTCTCAAGGTTAACTAGATTTTTTAAACACTGTTAATATGACAAACTCCAAAACATTACTCAAAGTGTTCAAGAACGTACCACAATCACTAACAGCGTTGACGGGCACACAAGTGAGCTTATTAGAGCCCCTTCATAAAAGGTATTTCATCATCATTGTCCCCACAATACTTAAACTCGGGACCACCATAGCAGTTCATAATAGGAAAAGACCACCTGAACATATTTATTTCCATTTAACGAAGCGTTGTTGAAAACTTTACACAGTGGTTCCAATTTTCGACCTGTTTACTTAAATATAAAGTCAAATAATTACCTTATGTAAACTGTTAAACAAATTCGTATTCTACATTTTTGAGAATTTATGTAAAATGTTTGGAAAACATAAAAAAATGACAAACGAAGGTCAAAATGCGCTTAATGTAACGAGCAAATAAAACAATAAGATGTAGACCCTAGATATTCCGTCAATTTAATACAGTACCTTTACTACCATATATGCGACGCGAGATATTGTGAATTTGATAAGGGGATTTAAGTTGTATTATCGACTTTTGGCCTTAAGAAATGTCTTAAAACATGACAAAACACTCCCCACGTCAGCGTGCTGCTCCTGCGTGGCACAGCTATAACTGTTTCATTCTGCGGGGCGGGTTTTACTCTAAGGCACGTTTGTGTAGTTGTAAGCACAGCTGGCTTTGGTGGAGTGATCTATGGACTATATTGATGAGCACTGAACACACAACCCACACAACACTTGCGACCGACATTCCTCATCTTCATCAGTCCTAATCAACTGTAGGTGTTTAAGGCGAGAGGTACTAACTTATTTGACACTGACAAAATAAAAATAAAATGCACTTAAAAAAATTTACAACTCGGCTGTGATCACAAAGCACGAGATTTAAATTTCATAACCGAGAAACATAACATCTGAGAAAAATAGTTTGAAAAGGCGGATAGAACATGGTAACTCCCATTACACCCTGAATAGGACACGATCATTATAATTTCAACAACGAGGCTCAGCTTTAATTTTTACCTTTTCTATTCCACTCGCATTATACGAAGACACGCCTATTTTAATGAATGACTTGATTTTCGGACGTAGCATTTTCAAACTCGTGTACGAACATATTAAACTTAGAAAACAAATCTGTACGATAAAAAAACTTCTTCTCTTCCCTTAAGTCAAGAGGGTTTCTCATTTATTTATTTTTTTAATTGAAATCTAGGTAAATATTATTAGGTGTAAGTGTGTATAATGGTTTAGAAGATTTTATATCTGAACCTGAAATTACGTTACTGTCGAACAGCTTGCTTCTGCTGTTGCACGCTTTGGGCGTTTTGTAAACAGCTACGTGGCGTGATTTAATTTCAAAACGCCAATAGACATTCAGCACAATCTCCGAAAACCCCGCAACCAG
The DNA here is from genome assembly GCA_030545055.2 of Neoaliturus tenellus. Taxonomy (NCBI): domain Eukaryota; kingdom Metazoa; phylum Arthropoda; class Insecta; order Hemiptera; family Cicadellidae; genus Neoaliturus; species Neoaliturus tenellus. The sequence continues at coordinate 220,569,821 of CM061531.1, forward strand.
GTAATGTGGGTTACCGGGGCGAGCGGAGTAGTGACGTCACACGGCATCTGTGACGTCACCACCACCCACAACTCCGATCAATATTAAAGGGCCCGAGCGCCAACAAACATAATCAGTGGCTGCGGCGCGAAAAGCAATCATGGAAACTGGGGTAGTAAACTGGGGGTTATTGGTATGTATGATGCCATTGTTTATTTGAAGTAAAGGGGATGTAAGATACGTGTCCAAATTTAGTAATGATTAGATGGTAATGGTGTCATGTCTACTGTAAACTAAATATTTATCAAACACACAAACTATAGTCCAAGCTACTTGACCACGCACCTTGTGTTCAGTTTGGACGTCCCGTTTCAGGAGTAAATATCAGTTTCCAAAATCACAAATTAAGGTAATTTTGGTGTCACTCACTTATTACTAACTTTTAAGTTGAAATTTGGTGAATCAATTCTTTGGATAAAAAACAAACAAACCCAGACCTCGGGCTCTAATTCTGCAATACTGATTTTTTTTTTTTTATTTACTACGATATCCTTAAGGCAAATGATTAGCTATTACCCAAGTGATTATTTGAACATCACGTTATTTCTTCGACTGAAATAAGCGAGTGAGCGAAGCGTAAAGTTAATTTTGGAGTCGAGTGAGTGGAGCGAACAAGGTCGTCCTTCATTACAAAATTTTTTGAGACCTGAGAAATGTCCGATGGGCGATGGACTTACAGCTATATAGTTATTCAAAGGTAGAAGTAAATCTACGTAGAAATAGTCTAAATCAATTTTTGATATTTTGATAAATGCTATTTGTTTGCTCATTTGCATGAAAACACAATTTATACACCTTATAAAAGGAGAAAGTCACCAGTAGAAATAAATAGATATTTAAAAACAAATTAAAACCTGTCAAATAAGAAAGTGAAACCCTCATCTAACAACACAACTGCAAGTCAAACTTAATCCAATATCGGAAAGAGGGCGGCCATATAAGTGTACGGAAAGTTAGGAAACGTTTAAACCCCAAACGGCGGCGGCGGGTCGAAGAGCAATTTTCCGGATGGGGAAGTTGTTGGCCGGAGCACGTAGCGGCCGGGAGCGTCAATAAGGCATTACTGTACATGCTCGGGGCTCCATCGACAGGTCTATAACTTCAATTACCCGAGCGTGCCCGGCAAGGCCGCGCCGCCCGCGCCGCGTCGAGCAGTCAGGCTGCGGCCACACGAGCGTTTTTTCACGCGGTAAATACTAGCTTATTTTCACGCTGCTTGAATTTATAATTCAATCCTATACTCTTGTACGAGCAATGTTTGCTTGTTTGCTTGCTTGCACAATTATCTCAAAAACGGCTCCGACGATTTCCTTCAAATTTTGGAATAAACTTAGTTTTACCTTAAAAATACGATTGAGATGGGTCTCGCCCCCAGGGAAAATCTAATTTTGCTAAAAATTAAAGTTTAAAATTACAAAATTTTAACATTGGGCTTATGGGTTGCCATGCTGGCAACGAATTAACAACATATAAACAAGAAGTACATTCAGAACTTCAAAAAGAAATGTAACAGCTGTTTATGTACTGCATATTAAATGTCAATAAAGTTTATTCTGATATTTAAATTTACTAATATTTCACCGAGCAACGCTCGGTCCTCCTGGTACTTATAATTAAAAAGCTACAGTGGGAAAACACACCTCGTGTGGCATACCCCATTAAATTTAATGCTGTTCATATTTCTCGCGTGTTTTCATGCTGCGTTTGTGAGTGAAAAAAACGCTTGTGTGGCCGCAGCCTCACGCCCGGCATCATACGTGTCAAATCAATCAATAAAAAGCCTTTATTAACCAAGCGTTTCTTAGTACAATTGATTTTCAAAACAACTCTCGTCATTCAATTACCTACAAACACGACAATTTGTTCCACTGAAGAAGAAGATTAAACTTAACAAAATAAAACAGATAACTTATGAAAAACTTATAAAGGAGTAAACATAAATTTAATTTTGGTCTCAAAGGTTGAAAAGGCATAAATGTTTTAAAGCTCAACGGATGTTCTAAAGCTCGACGGAAAATCGTTCTGCAAACCTAATTGAAATTTAATAATTGAAATAATTGAAATTTACAATTATTGTTTTCAAATCCAAATCATCGTCAGCAAAATTAAATTATTTTCACTTTCCTAGGGTCTATGTTCAGACACCATAAAAAAAAAAAAAAAAAAAAAAAAAAAAAAAATGCCGGTCAAGGACGTTAGTGATCACCGATCGAAGAAGCTCTTTACCACTGCGCCGATCGAGAGCCTTCTTTACAGTCGATAAGGGCACACTTTACCATCCATCGGGGGCGATCTTTACCGCCTATAACGAAGACGCTCTTTACCGACGATCGGGTGAGTTCATTACTGTACCGCGGACTGGGGGCGTAGGCTACTATGCCGCAGATCGGGACGGCTTTTGAACACCGATCGGAGGCCCTCTTTACTGCTAAACGGAGACGCTCTTTATTTACTATAAGGGGTGCTCTTTACTGCTGGTTGGAGACACTTTAGTGCCTACCGGAGGCGCTCTTCACCACTGATCAGGAGCGCTGTTTACCGCCAATTAGGAGCTTACTTTACAACAGATTGGTACCCTATTTAACGCCGATCGAGATCGCTCTGGAACGCCAATTGGGGGCGCTCTTCGCCGATGATTGTAGGCGCCCTTTTTACAGCCGATCTCAGGCGCTCTTTAACGCCGATCAAAAATCATCTTTCCTGCCAATCGGGACTGCTTTAATGTGGATCGGGGTAGTTTTTTTACCACCAATTGAGTGCGCCCTTAAGAGCCGATCAGAGGGCGCTCTTTATAACCGACTAGAGGCGCTTATCCGAGTACGTTCCTCGCAAAAGTTCAGCTGAAAAACTTCGATATATATAGAGGGAAAATTCAACTTGTCGAAGTAAAAAATTTAAAAAATTTCAAATGGAATTTGATTTAGAAGTTGAATTTCGAGGCATAGATGTAATTTAGGTATCACTTCGACTTGCAAATATATTTTTTGTTTCAAATTTTTCAACTTATGCATGGTTTTTTATTCGACTTATGCACGTTTTTCCAAGGAGATTGAATATCACTTGAGACATAAAGGATTTTGAGCTAAGAAGGTTCGAGTTAGAGAGTGTCGACTATTACCGTCGTGTCACAGAAACGGTAACATTGCCATCTCCAATTGACGTATAGGCGGGAACGTCCACTACGACCACAGCCTCCGATGATCCATCCCCCGCTAGGCTATATTACTCCGCTGTCTCGTTTGTTTGAGACGAGTGTCGGACGGTTATTTCCACACCCCATAACCACCGTCAGATGGAGACTTGATGGCCCAATATAACCGAATAGATTTACCGTATCGCTGCACGCTACTGTCAGGTTTATACTTGGGTGGCACGCAGGCGGTAGTCATGTACTGGGGCTATTCTGAGACTGGGACTAATAATTTAGGGGTATGGGGGAGATTGATGACTCCTACATGGATAAAATTTTTAATATAGTATAAAACCTTTTAATTTATTTAATATTTAACTCTATTCTAACTACTATTTTTAACTACTATTTTAAAATTCTACTATTCTCAACAAAACACGAAATTAGTCAAACAATTGACTGATTGACTGTATATATATATATATATATATATATATATATATATATATATATATATATATATATATATATAACAATCAGGGACAATATTCCGTACATATGAAAAACACAAAGTCAGATATGAAGATAATTAAAATGTGTAACATTTATAAAGTAATTTTTATAATTTAGTGGAGTTTACTGGGGTATTATTTATGATACTTGAGTAGAGTAGCGAACAGGACACAGCGACGGGGTGCAGTGTATAGGAGTATCCTGGTCCACTTAGTGAGTCCCCCTGATACTCATCTACTATCATGTCCCTCATTGATCCACCGATAAAGGCAATTCAGCAGGCGACAGGTAAACATTAACTTGTAACAACATAATCCTACACTACCCATTCTGTATCAAATTCTGGTCCACTTAGTGAGTCCTCCTGATACTCATCTACTGTCATGTCCCTCCTCCAGCCACCGATAAAGGCAATTCAGCAGCCGACAGGTAAACATTAACTTGTAACAACATAATCCTACACTACCCATTCTGTATCAAATTCTGGTCCACTTAGTGAGTCCTCCTGATACTCATCTACTGTCATGTCCCTCCTCCAGCCACCGATAAAGGCAATTCAGCAGCCGACAGGTAAACATTAACTTGTAACGACATAATCCTACACTACCCATTCTGTATCAAATTCTGGTCCACTTAGTGAGTCCTCCTGATACTCATCTACTGTCATGTCCCTCCTCCAGCCACCGATAAAGGCAATTCAGCAGCCGACAGGTAAACATTAACTTGTAACGACATAATCCTACACTACCCATTCTGTATCTAATTCTGGTCCACTTAGTGAGTCCTCCTGATACTCATCTACTGTCATGTCCCTCCTCCAGCCACCGATAAAGGCAATTCAGCAGCCGACAGGTAAACATTAACTTGTAACGACATAATCCTACACTACCCATTCTGTATCAAATTCTGGTCCACTTAGTGAGTCCTCCTGATACTCATCTACTGTCATGTCCCTCCTCCAGCCACCGATAAAGGCAATTCAGCAGCCGACAGGTAAACATTAACTTGCAACGACATAATCCTACACTACCCATTCTGTATCAAATTCTGGTCCACTTAGTGAGTCCTCCTGATACTCATCTACTGTCATGTCCCTCCTCCAGCCACCGATAAAGGCAATTCAGCAGCCGACAGGTAAACATTAACTTGCAACGACATAATCCTACACTACCCATTCTGTATCAAATTCTGGTCCACTTAGTGAGGCCCCCTGATACTCATCTACTGTCATGTCCCTCCTCCAGCCACCGATAAAGGCAATTCAGCAGCCGACAGGTAAACATTAACTTGTAACGACATAATCCTACACTACCCATTCTGTATCAAATTCTGGTCCACTTAGTGAGGCCCCCTGATACTCATCTACTGTCATGTCCCTCCTCCAGCCACCGATAAAGGCAATTCAGCAGCCGACAGGTAAACATTAACTTGTAACAACATAATCCTACACTACCCATTCTGTATCAAATTCTGGTCCACTTAGTGAGGCCCCCTGATACTCATCTACTGTCATGTCCCTCCTCCAGCCACCGATAAAGGCAATTCAGCAGCCGACAGGTAAACATTAACTTGTAACAACATAATCCTACACTACCCATTCTGTGTCGAATTCTGGTCCACTTAGTGAGACCCCCTGATACTCATCTACTGTCATGTCCCTACAGCCACCGATACAGCCAAATCCTCGCCGTCATGTTTAGTTCATTCGCTACGCTCACTTACCTGAAGTCTATACTATCCTTCAGTTCTTAATACTTTAAATGAGAAGAGCGATTTATAAATTAAATCAATAATATTCCTAAAGATAATCATTTGTTCATCACTAATATGTTGCTTCTATAAGAATAACATGGCAACTTTGAACCCTTTAAAGGTTGTGAGTCTATAGCTGATTTTGTTGGAGTTTTTATGTCAAGAGTTTTCAATCAAGTATATTGGTTGTAGATGTTTTGACTTCTGGGAATGCTTAAACAACTTATTTTACATCAGACATATAAAACATAACTTCCAACTTTAAAGAGATTTAGTGCGTAAACGGTAAAAGCTATAGCAAACCTCAAACAGCTATACAAAAGTTGTAGAGATTTAATTCCCCACTAACCACTTTCCATTAGATTTCAGATCAGATACACCCTTGAGGCCCTAGACAGCAAAAAGCAAAGAAGGTACTCAACTTGCAACCTCCACATAAATTTTTAAGGTCTCTATTTTTTAGAACGGTCAAAGAGGGTGATCTATCGTACATATAAATAAACTAGCTTTTCCCGCAATTTCCCACGCGTTATTCACCGTCAGGTTTAGCTCGTTCGCTTCGCTCACTCGACGTCATGAGCATCCGCATTAGGTTTAGCTCCTTCGCTACGGTCACTTGCTGTCACACTCACCATATATACAGGGTGTCCCGGAACTCTCTGGAACCCTTTTGAATATTTGTTCCTTGCATCGAGACAAGAAAAAAACATTATACAAATAATGGTTTAAAATGCTTCGTTTAGCCGCCAGCCGCCATTTTGTTTTTTACACATAGTAAATTTTATTTCCGTAACGGATGGTTGCATTAAGTTCATATTTGGTATGAACCTTTATCATACCAATGCCCTTTTTCAGGGAAAAAACGATTTTTTCCACTTTATATTTTCAAAATGGCGGAGATTTTAATTTTTCAAACTCAAATATCTGAAAATCGGTACCTAAAATTTATAAAAACTTTACAAGATGCAAAAAAGTTGTCAAATTAAATTATCTAACCAATGAAACCAAGTTTGTGAGGATATGACGTCAAATAACGGAGGTATTGTGATTTTTCTCCATAAAAACATTGATTTTGTATTATAATTAATGCAAATTAAGGCCATTTTAACAGAAAAATCGTAATTACTCCGTTATTTGTTGTCAGATCATTACAAACTTTGTTTCACTGGTTAGATAATTTAATTTGGCAACTTTTTCTGACTTGTAAAATTTTTATAAAATTTACCGATTTTCAGATATTTGAGTTTGAAAAATCAAAATGGCCGCCATTTTGAAAATATATAGTGGAAAAAAATTAATTTCTTTCCTGAAAATGGGCATTGGTATGATAAAGGTTCATACCAAATATAAATTTAATGCAACTATCCGTTACGGAAATAAAATTTATTATGTGTAAAAAACAAAATGGCGGCTAGCGGCTAAACAAAGCATTTTAGACCATTATTTGTATCATGTATTTTTCTTGTCTCGATGCAAGGAACAAATATACAAAAGGGTTCCAGAGAGTTCCGGGACACCCTGTATAAAGCACCTTATAGACGGTGAAAGTAGAGAAGGCAAGCCCGTGTTTCCCTAAATTAAAAAAGTACCTCTGTAGACATGGTAAGTTTGCAGTAAGTGCAACATGCAGTACTTGCAGCCAGCAACTTGCCTTCCCTACTTTCCCCGTCTATAAGGCCCTTAAAAATTCGCTGGAATACATGAATTGGAATTTTCATTGGATATTTTCTTAGCAAAAATAAATAAATAATAAAATATATTTGGGATTTTTTACAAAACTTTTTTTCGTCTTTCGAATTTAAAAAAATAAACGTATCCTTTCTTACTTCTGATACCTTCAAGAATATGTGTCCAAAGATTCATGATAATTGGTTGGGTAGTTTTCGCGCGAAAGCGTAACAAACCAACGGACATTCACATTTATAATATTAGAAGGGAAATAATAAATAACAATAAATAACACAAAAATTTAAAAAAATCAAATGGATCTATTTAATCAATTAATCAAATAATGCGTTTATTTGATAAGTACATGGATCTATTGTAAATTTGTTGAGTACGCAGGTCTGCTGCGACGGGGATATTTTTTACTTCATCTCGTCAGTTTTAAAATAAAAAAAATTACAAATTTATCATCCAAATCTGTGTTTTTCAACATACTCGGAAGTCGGCCTCGCCGGTCTATGTTTCGTTTGAAATGGAAAAGATAAACTAAGGCAAAAAGAGTATTGTACTGGAAAATACATCGATTATTTCTTTAGCGAAAGGAAAAATGTGTGATTTGAAACTTTAAAATAAAATAAAATGCATTTTTGCTGTCTGGCGTCTTTTTTTGTTCCCAACCCAAATTGTTATCATTAAATACAAGTATTTTTCGTTCTGGCATTAAACAGGCATTTATTTTCAAATAACATTCTCAGAGGGGAAACCCAACTCTTCCGTGACTGGAATCCCCTCTAAAGATGAATGATAGGCTTGGCGGGACGGACGGGTCCCGCAAATATACTAGCTATTCATGAATAAAAGCAATCGCTTATTAATGTAGTCATTTTCTTCGTGTTCATGCCAATGATCCACACTCCGGGGTGTGTTAGTTTACCCTCATCTATTCAATTTTATTCAAGCCGAAAATTCAAATTCAATTAGCCACAAGCAATTAAGACGATTCGAGAGGTCAAGGATTTGAGTACAGTGTAGAGGTTCTCAGTTATGGTTTTGAAAGACGATTCGAGAGGTCAAGGATTTGAGTACAGTGTGGAGGTTCTCAGTTAGGCCTGGTCTACACTATGCGTATTCGGCAGATGCGTATTTCGGCTGCGTATTTTCGGCAAGACGACAACACATTGTTTTAAATGTTAGCGTTCACATATAGAATACGCGTTACGTAGAATACGCATCCCCGCAGCATGCTGCCGGAAATACGTACGTACGCATGCGGGTGCCGAGGTCTATCTACCGGGAAGTTAATAGGAAACACGTTCATTCCTGAGCAAGTGTTCACACTGTGCGGACCACCGGTAGTTGCGTGGTGTTTCAGTATCGTTTTTTAGTGAATTTATAAGGCCTGTTTTTTACCATGTTCGATACGGACAAGTTTATCGAACTAGTACACGGTTAACCATCATTATGGGAGAAAGCGAGTGAAGATCATTCTAATCGAGTGGAGCGGGACAAGGGTTGGTTAGCCGTTGCTAAAGATATGTTCACAGACTGGCATGACATAGACTTCTCTCCTGGTGGGTAGTCGAAGTAACCCCCCGCTTCCAAAGCGCAAACAATTTTACTTTACATAGCATCTTACTAGGCCTACATCAACTGTTTCCACAAACTGACCGCAACAAATAAAAGGCACATGCTGAAAATCTGCCTGGTGTGAACGCAAAACTAGTCTTGCCGAAAATTCGCAGCCGAAATACGCATCTGCCGAATACGCATAGTGTAGACCCGGCCTTATGGTTTTGTACCGCTTCCTCTGCCCTGTGGTCCCCGCAGCGGATCTCCGGGCTGTTTCCCCGCGACCGCGACACGCCGCGCCGGGGCCGCGACGGCGCCTTGTCTTTTCCTCTCTATCAATTCAGTTAATTTATTGTGCGTCCATTAGCCTGGGCGTTGCTTAGAGCCTTGCCCGGCCTTTGTTTACATTCATGAATATGTGATATTGAATCGCGCGGTCGTGTCGTAACCTCGACCGGCCTTCGCCACTTACACTATGGCAAATTATATATCCAACTGTATTTCTGTCTGTCTGTACAGTTAGCGTATCTTATGTTTCTTTCAGGTATCAATTAATTACATTATTTATGAAATTCACTACATTTATTCAATACTAGCTGTTTCCCGTCACGGCTTCGCTCGTGATTGAATTTATTTTATAGGTAATTAAGGTGTTCGTTCACTCGATGTTACGCTCACCTTATATAAAGGAAATCGCTCGAATATGTAAAATTAGAATTTTTCATTGGATTTGTTTCTTAGCAACCAATTAAAATAGATAAAATAGAGATTTTATGGTCATTTACACACTATTGTACGACCTCTGGGTCAGAGCCCTTTGGACAGATTAGCACCAAACTTCACACAAATCATCCTTGAATAATGCTTAATAATGCCTGAAAGTTTCACTACAATCTGTAGAGCAGTTTCGGAGTCCATAGGCAACATACATATATACATACATACTTCCTCTTTTATAGATATAGATGACGGTCAACTTAAGTATTCTAAATATGAATCCCCAATCTTCATATATTTTTAAAATTTAATACACTTTGTTACCTATGGACTCCGAAACCGCTACACAGATTGTAATGAAACTTTCACTCATTATTAAGCATTATTCAAGGATGGTTCGTGTGAAGTTTGGTGCAAATCTATCCACAGGGCTCTGGCCCAGATTGCATAAAATAGTTTGTAAGAAAATCTGAAATCTCTATTGTATCTATTTTTATTGGTTGCTAAGAAACAAATTAAACGAAAAATTCAAATAATATTTATTCCAGCGATTTCTTACACATAAGGTGAGCGTGACAGCGAGTGGGCGTAGCGAACGAGCTCAGTTACATATAAAATAAATAATAAATTCAATCACGGGCGAAGCCGAAGTAAGTTAATAAAGGTGGCCCTCATGAGAAGTATTCTGTCAGAAAGAGAATAAAAGATAGCTGTTGGGTCACTTAAAACAACTCATCCGGCGTATCAGCAGAGCAGTACAAATGAATTAAAAGTACACATGGGGATTAGGAGTCAGCTACATTTGGTTGGGGTTTGAACGGTGTTGTAATCAATCCAGGGTAAAAAAAGGCATTTGAAACTAATAAGAAAAGTTAAGGGTCTTGAAAATTTGCGTAACGTAGCCAACTCATCCAAGATATTTGGTGCCTTAGGCTAATTCATTTGTTATAAAAAAAGTTACGTGATGCATTAGAACACAAGGTGACAAGGTACATTATATTTTTTACTTGTAAATTCTTTGGTAAAAAATATCAATTATTTGACGGGTTAAAGCTCTCATTTTTTGCATCATGGCTATTTAAAGTACTTTGAGAAGTACAGGCGTTAAAAGTTATAATAAAGCAGATTATAGAGGATTTACACTATGATAAATTGGTATACTTGCATGTTTGATCTATAAATTTCAAAATTTGCTTGGTAATTTTTTTATATTTAACTACATCATTGCCTTACTTTTATATTCCGGTTTCAATTATCACTAATACCGTACTACAATGATGATTGTTAATTTTATTTGGATGAACATTTTTAATGTGACTGGAGATTGACATAATTTCCTTCGAATTAAGCTTTAAGTTAAAAAATTATACAAACTATTAGGTTATGTAATTCATTATGAATTGATCGTCTCGGTAAAAGAGGACTATAGGCACACAAGCATTTCCGTTTTAAATGTATAAATAACAACTTATCTCACATAACAGTCGTGTATGGTCATGCACAAAAACAAACAGCCACATCTCTTAGCACTGCACACTCGAAAATCCTCAGATAAAATACCCGCGGACCAACAATAGCAGCGGATCTGGGCGCAAGAATAATATCGGGTGATGTGTACAGCGACGGCGGAGAGAACCAGAGAATTGCATTAGGGCCAGATATGGCCAACAGGCTGACAACATATGGCGGGACAATCATTGGCAATTAGTCCTCTCGAGACCGCGAAACACTCGATAAATGGGAGAAAAAAGTGTAGTGCTGATAAAATGTCTATCTCTCCGGCCTGTAGTGGCAGGTGGAACAGCGGTCAGGAAAAGTGGAACTGATGGCATAAGACATAAAAGCCCCAACACGTGTGACAGTTAATCATAGAAAATCTTTAAGATTTGGACCCACAATTTAAATCCACGTGAAATGTCTCCTTGGGAGAATCGAACACGTTATTATGGATTACAGCAATTTAATAAGTCCTACAGGGCTCTTTTTGATTTGGATCGAGAGAATAAGTAGTAAGGGCGTTACTTCAGTTCCGGAAGTTACCTGTAGAGGGCGCTAGTGTCGCTAAATAAATTTAAGGTACCATGCACTTACAACCTCACCCTAGAGGCTATTTCTAACCCAACAAGCATCTTGGAGTCTATTTCTAACCTAACAAGCCTTATAGTGTAGCATTAATTATGTTTTCATGAATAAAATTTACACTTGGAGAGGACAGGTTTCGAACCCGCCCCTGCTGGCGTATGAAGCCAATGCTCTACCTGTGAGCTACCAAGGTATTTGGAGGAAGGTGGCGGAAATGTGTCTGATAACGCGGTATCTGCGGTCTGTGGCGGCGGCGACGCGTGGCATTGTACTGTACTGCTGTAATCTCTTTATATTTTCTTATTTATTTTAATGTGGATTATTGGGTTAGTTTGTGTTCTACTTGGTCATTAATTTTTCAATGATGTATAATGCTGTACCTTTACTTGCTGTTGCACTGAACTTATATTCTGATTATTAGTGTCTGCTACTTATTTTTAATATTTTTTATTTGAAGAAAAATACCTTATGAAGGGGTTGTCCATAATTTTATTAATTAGTAAATGTTATATTTTTCTTTAAGTTAATACTGTATTATATGTTCATTTACCGTGGATTTCTTTGGAGTAAAGACAGTAGTCCCTGTGAATTAGAAATATTGGTATTTGTTTTCTGTGCGGTAATTAATGGATATTTTTCTTTCCTAATTAAAATACTTTTATTTACTGCTGTACTGCTTTTATAGAGAGTTATATAAGAAGAAAGGTGTTACTTTCCATTTTACTTGCATTTTAAATATTATTTTCTACTTAATTTAGCAATAATAATCTATTGTACAGTTTATATTTGAATTATTGATGATTGCTATCTACCTAGTAATTAATTTAAAATAATGTTGTACTTTTCTTTACGGGTAGTATAAATTTTGACTGTGAGTTTCTGCTACTTATTTCTGAATATTTTATATTAAAAATTGAACTATATAATTTTTACAGGAAAATCCTTATGAAGGAGGTTTAAACTTTCGTTATATCTGACTTATATTTAAAATAATGCTGTACTGTACCAGTATATGTTGTCTATTCTGTTTAAGAAATACTTTAATATTTTAAGAGAAGGTGTGAGTAACCTGTGTAGTGTAGTTTTTTTTAGTTAGAGTCTGACTTGTTATGCAGCAGATTTAGTTGACTGTAGTAAAATATATTTTGTATCTAATGATTTAGAGAGAATATTTCTTGTGAAGATGTAGGTAGGTTAAAGTAGTTTGGGACTAATTTTGCAACAGATGAAAGCTGATACTGAAGTATATCATATATGTGACTAATATTTTAAGGTAGATAGAGGTGAGAGGAGTTTTTGCTGTGTAAAGAATTACATTTTAAAGTAATTAACAATTTTAAACTGTATTATTTGGGGAAATATCACTTACTTGGTAATATATCCTATGCACTAGTAAACTCACTTTGATTATTTTAGGCGCGCGCGAATTAACTGAAACAGCGTCTCTGTCTACATACGGTTTATCAATCGGCCACTTCCGCTCTGATAATCTGTGGTGTCCCAGTCTCAAGGCTAGGAATTCTCAGTTATATTATAAAAATTATTTGATTTATGTAATTTGTTTTAATGTACTATATGGACTTGGAGTAGTAGAGCATTTATTGTAAATTTAACTAGGCCTGTCTTCTTGGTGGGTCTGACCTGGTAAATTTGTGATAAAGTTTATTTAAATGCTTAATTTTTCAGAGTTCTGTCCAAGATACTAAAAATAAAGCAAAATGTTTGTTTGTATCTACACTTAACTTTTATTAAGTAAAAGTCTATCATTATTTTTATAGTTTAGTTTTTAAATCTTAGAAATTTAAGCATTTTTATCTCCTTTCTGATAATATGTGGAGTTTCACTGTCAACTCTCCGTTATATTCTGTTAGATAAACTATTTGTTTCAAAGTTCTGGGTATGACTGGATTGACTAATGAATTTCGACATTATAAATATTGACTTTAAATAAAAAATTATGAGACTAGCTTGAAGAGTAAAAAGTAAAATGATTAATAATGTATCAGATACTGTTGTGTTTGCTGAGTGAATAACACTTTATTAATATTTTACTTATAAAATTCTCATTATTTGGTGTTGTTGAAAGCCTACTTATGCATTTTAAATTAAAGTATTTAATTCTTAGGAGCTGAACTAATTTTGATGTAGGCCGTAATTTCATAATAGCTGAGCAAGCATCCTTATCTTGGCGATGAAACAATCGTGTCTCACCGTGACCAGTTCTAGTCCTGTGATTGGCTGGAATATGGAAGCGCGCCATTGGTAGATAATGGGTGCGCTGCGCTCTGATTGGCTGGGCTTATCTACCTCCACCGATCGCTGCTTGTTCTCGTTCTCTTTGCGTCAGGCTCTCGTAGCGAACGGACCTATCTAGCTCCCGTGTGTTGTGTACTTGCTCTCTGCGTTGCTTAGCTCAGGTTTTATGTTGTGATACCTATTTGTGGTTAGTATTATTTTGACTTACGTAGTAATTGTTCATTATATAACTAGCTTTACACTTGTGATGTCTTAGTCTGATTTCAGTTGTCATACTGTTCGGACGTGGGTAACATAACCTCACTTTTGTGTTTTATACTAACTTTGAATTTCAATTACTTTTGAGCATGGAATCGTCCTCTAAAATGGGTTCACTAAAAATCACTGAACCTGTTAAAGTTCTTAGTGAGGATCAGACGTACATAAAGAAATTCAGACTGTATGGCCTTAGAACAATTTTCAAATTTTCTAACCCTCCTCCCGAAACAAATGAAATTGACTGGCTCAGACAAGGTTTTGCTCAAATTGTTAGTGATATGAAGAAACAGTCTCACGAAAATGATATGCTTGGTTTTACTTTGCAGAGTCTAAATTTGAAATCAAAAGATCCGGGATATGTTGATTTTCGACCAGCTAAAGACGTAGATGCAGATGTTTTATGGGGAGTTTTTGGAGGAATTATTCAAAGTAATTCGGAATCTATCAAGTCGACAGACACTTTTAAAGTAGAATGTTCCCGAGTTAATCTCCCTGTAGGTAAAGGAAAAGTTAGGCCTGGATTGTATAATAGTTTCAATGAAGAGTGTAAGGCAAGGAAAGGGATTGTAGTTATTAATAATAAAGATTATCTGTGCCTTCCCCGAGCTTTGGTAGTGGGTAAAGCGTATGCTGAAAAAGATCCTCAGACTTATGCTATTCGTACGGATAAAGGCAAAAAACAAACAATTAAGGCTCAAGAGTTAGTTGCGGAAGCGCGAGTAGAAATGTCCGAGGATGGTGCAGGCATTCCGGAACTTGAGAAATTCCAAGAACATCTGAAGGATTTTAAAATTACCGTGTATGATTACAACTCCAAAGGCAGGAATGTTTATTTCTCTGGGGGTAATGAAGATCCTAAATTCAAAATCAATTTACTTTTTCATAGAGGTCACTACAATGTTATCCTCTCACTAACTGCTGCCTTTGCCTGTAGTTATTTTTGTGAAGCGTGTCATATTCCCTATGACCATAAAGGGCATCACCGTTGCTCTAATATCTGTTCTGCTTGTCATTCCATCTCCCCACCCTGTAAGTTAGAGCATGGTGGCCTTACCTGCCGTCTTTGTAGCCGCCACTTTAAAAATGAGAGATGTTTAATTGCACATAAAGGGGAAATATGTAAGTCGATTAAATTTTGCCGTGACTGTCAAAAAATGATTTTCTTGGATAAACGTAAATCAGTACATGTGTGCGGAGAGGTTTTTTGTAGCACTTGTGGGGAGTTTATGCCTGAAAACCATAAATGTTTCATGAAGGTGGACAGGAAAAAGCCAAATGAAAAGGATTATTTGTTTATTTTCTTTGATTTTGAAACCAGGCAAGATGAAAACCTTCCATCTGATCCAGAGAAAAAATTGCATCAAGTCAATTTGTGCGTATCCCAACAGTACTGTTTTAAATGTATTAAGGGAAGTGAATGTGAAACTTGTTTTGAGAGGCAGAGAGTATTTGTTGAAGACCCAGTAAAACAGTTTATGGACTATGTAATGCAAGTAAGGAAAAAATTTAAACATGTTTGTGTGATTGCACACAACGGGCAGGGGTTTGACTTTCAGTTTATTTTAAAGTATACATTGGAAGAGACTAAATTCACACCTGAACTTGTAATGAGAGGTTCCAAGATTATTTTGATGAAGATGGATAACGTTAGATTTGTTGATTCTTTGAGCTATTTCCCCATGCCTCTAGCTGCACTCCCGAAAGCGTTTGACTTGCCTCCGGAGAAAAAGAAGGGCTATTTCCCGCACCTATTCAACACAGTTGCAAATCAAAATTATGTAGGTCCGATGCCCGCAAAAGAGTTTTATTGCCCGGAGTCAATGTTTGAGAAACCCCACAATGACTTTGAAAAATGGTATAATGAACAAGTAAATAGCGACTATGTGTTTGACTTTCAAAAAGAAATTTTGGAGTATTGCATTTCAGATGTAGAAATCCTGGCGCAAGCGTGTATAAAATTCCGAGCTTTGCTTCTTGAAGAATGTAATGTTGATCCGTTTCTCGAGGCTGTAACCATTGCTAGTGCGTGTAACTTGGCTTTTCGCCGTAATTTTCTAAGGTCCAGAACTATCGGTCTTATACCAAAGAATGGATATAGGCTAACAGACAATCAGTCAGCCATAGCCCTACAGTGGTTATCTTGGGAAGAGGAGAAGCGTGGTGTTAGGATTGAGCATGCTGGAAAGGGGAGAGAAGTTAAAATTAATGGAGTAAAAGTAGATGGTTTTGATGGGGAGAATATTTATGAATTTCATGGATGTTACTGGCATGGATGCCCTAAATGTTTCCCTTACAAAAGAGAGGCTCCTCTGAAGGAGGATCCCTCTGATTCACTTCACTTGCGCTATCAGAGAACTTTACAGAAAACCGAGAAACTCGGAAGTAATGTTATTGAAATGTGGGAGTGCGAGTTTAGAAAAATAAAAAAAGATGAAAATCTTAAACATTTGGACAGTCTTCCGATCTTGAACAGCCTCCCGCTTAATCCTAGAGATTCTTTCTTTGGAGGTAGGACAGGTAACGCAAAGACTTATCATAAATGTGCGGAGGGAGAGACTATTCAGTATGTAGATGTTTGTTCGTTGTACCCGTATGTAAACAAGTACTGTAACTACCCTGTTGGTCACCCTGAAATTTATGTAGGGGATAGGGAGTGCAGAGAGCGGGGACTTGGCGTAGAAGGCTTGCTTAAATGTAAAATTCTGCCACCTCGGGACCTATACCACCCGGTTCTTCCTGCGAAGATTAATAATAAATTGATGTTTGTCTTGTGTCAAACTTGTGGGGATATTTTGAACCAAGGAGAGTGTTGCCACAATAGTGACGAGAGGGCATTAGTAGGGACTTGGACAATGCAGGAGATTAGAAAGGCAGTAGAGAAGGGATATGTGATTCTGGACATGTACGAACTCTGGGAATATCAAGTAGCGACTTATGAAAACGGGGGATTGTTTACCGATTTTATTAATAAATTTTTGAAAATGAAACAGGAGGCGTCAGGGTTTCCTAGTTGGTGTATAACTGAGGAAGATAAAGAAAAATATATTGCAGACTATTTTGTACATGAGGGAATAAAATTGGAGAAAGACAAGATTGCTAAGAATGGGGGTTTAAGGTCTTTGGCGAAATTAATGTTAAATTCTTTCTGGGGAAAATTTGGGCAGAGAGAGGATATGACTAAGGCTTCAATTATAAGAAATCCGAAAGATTTCTTTCGATTGATGACACAACCGGGAACTACAGTAAAATCAGTTCAGATTATAAATGAAGAAGTTTTACTTGTTAATTGGCAAAATATTGAAGAAGCTACTGAATCTCTCCGGTCAGTAAATGTTGTGATTGCAGCCTACACTACTGCCCATGCCCGACTCAAATTGTATGAACACCTTGAAAAGTTAGGAGCTCAAGTCCTATATTATGATACAGATAGTTGCATATATTACTTCCGGGGCAATTTGTATAAAGTGCCTACAGGGGATTACCTTGGGGAAATGACAGATGAGTTAGTAGAGTATGGACCCGGGTCCTACATAGTAGAGTTTGTATCTGGAGGGCCGAAAACCTACGCATACCTTGTCTGGTCAACCAATAAACAGAAACTAATTCCCGTATGTAAAGTAAAAGGCCTAACATTGAACCTCAAGACATCTAAATTGGTTAACTTTGAAACATTGAAAGAGATGGTACTCGGTGAATCCGCTCAAGTATTACAAGTCGAAGAGAATAGAATCAGACGTACTAAAGATAAAAATATTGTAACAGTCACTGAAACCAAACAGTTTAAGATTACAGGCCCAAAAAGAAAACTAGATGATAACTATAATACCCTCCCGTATGGATTCTGTAAAATTCAAAGAATTGCTTGAGTTTCATTACACCATGGTCACCTAATAGACGGTGTTTTCATCTTATTACCATTATTTGCTCTCTAACTACCGTACTGGTTGGACGTGCTCTAGAGCTGCTCTCAACTATGGCGGTTTTCCTTAAATTTTTGTCTAAAAGAAAACTAAATGAAAATACGAAATTTTGCATTATATCCTTTGAATATGAGTTTTCTCTTACAAGCCCAATAGAGACATGTGAATGGCCTCTAGCGTTTTCAAAGTACATAGTAGATACAATTTCAGATGGATGTTCTTCAAATACTCATGTTGGAATAACAATAACCCATGCTAATGGTTCAGGCAATATTCCGTTTATGCCTTTACATAATCTAACTCCACCGGTTTTTGACGATCACTTTGAAAAAATATTTTGTGATGTTGAAAAACTATCTGGGCCATTGAATGTGGAAGTATCACTGGTTACAATTCCAAGATGCTACATTCGATAGTTGTTTACAGACTTGTGACATACTGGTTGCTCACATCTGTTGTAATTGATGCTGAAAGTTACTGCATTCTTAAAAAACCAAGGAGGTCAAGCAGAGTAAACATTATAACTCTGATTTTTATCTTGACCCCTTATAAAAATACTAAAAATAAACAAAAAAAAAATGTGTGAATGTGTGCGTGTGTAGGAAGTTAGTAAGGCAAAGTCTTGAAAACTTCCAGTCCGTGGAGAGGTCACCTGTCAAGGCTGGGTTAGCCCCTGGTAAGTCCTGACAGATGAGTGGGTTTGCCTAAAAACAGTAAAACATTGTGTTCCCCACGACCGCCACGGACTAAGGGCTTAGTAGATTGAGATGCCCTGACTCGAGGAGGGTTTGGGTTTCGCCTTCGAAAAGCCCGGTGTGAATGAAGGTCCCTGGCGTGGCTGAGGAAAAGGCCCGTAAACCTGTATGAATGGTGTAAAAATGTTAAAAAAAGAAATAACGGGGGAGGCAACTAGTTTGGAAGGCCTCCACGGACCATGGCGGTGGTGGAGCCATGGTTTTTTAAATTCTCAAAGGGAGAGGACATTAATCTGTGCAGAGTATAAGCCAGTTATATTCTGGATGACTCTTGCATAGAATAATGTTTAACCTGGGTGTATAAAGCTCTCGGTGGTAAAAAATACCTCAGAGTTGTGTTCTCTCAAGGTATATTACTGTCGAGGGTGCTATACACGGGCGGTCTCAAACCCCGCTCTATTAACTTACAGTACATTTAATACTTAAATTATACAGCGAGTGGATATTTGATTCACTTTACCCACTCCTTACAATATTTCTGTTAATTTTATGATACAGTAAAAAAGCAACCGGCGTTTTTAGAGGTAGAGATGCTGCAAATATATTGTATAAAGCAATTAGAGACCATGTTAGAGAAAAATATTGTAAAATATCCGTGGGGTAGGCCTACTGGGGAGGTGCCCACGTTAAAGATACACCAACGCGCCTACAACTGTACGGCCTGGCATACATGCCTACCGTGGTGTGGAAAACAGTTGAAAACAAAGGGGGTAACGAAACGTTACCCCCTTCGAACCGCAAAAAATAATTTATATCAAAAATAAGAAATCAGAATAATATTTAATAATAGAAACAAAGGGGGTAACGAAACGTTACCCCCTTCGAACCGCAAAAAATAATTTATATCAAAAAATAAGAAATCAGAATAATATTTAATAATAGAAACACAAGGGTAACGAAACGTTACCCTTCGAACCTACAGAAAATAATTTATATCAAAAATAAGAAATCAGAATAATATTTAATAATAGAAACAAAGGGGGTAACGAAACGTTACCCCCTTCGAACCGCAAAAAATAATTTATATCAAAAAATAAGAAATCAGAATAATATTTAATAATAGAAACACAAGGGTAACGAAACGTTACCCTTCGAACCTACAGAAAATAATTTATATCAAAAATAAGAAATCAGAATAATATTTAATAATAGAAACAAAGGGGGTAACGAAACGTTACCCCCTTCGAACCGCAAAAATAATTTATATCAAAAATAAGAAATCAGAATAATATTTAATAATAGAAACACAAGGGTAACGAAACGTTACCCTTCGAACCTACAGAAAATAATTTATATCAAAAAATAAGAAATCAGAATAATATTTAATAATAGAAACAAAGGGGGTAACGAAACGTTACCCCCTTCGAACCGCAAAAAATAATTTATATCAAAAAATAAGAAATCAGAATAATATTTAATAATAGAAACACAAGGGTAACGAAACGTTACCCTTCGAACCGCAAAGATAATAAGTAATATATGCATATTTAACAGACGCAGCGTTTTTTAACATTGCATTTTTACTATAAATTAATTTTTTCATTTCTTTTAAAGATGCTGGCAGACTCCTTTACCATTTAATATTTATAAATGTACATTAAAATCACTTTTATTTGAAAAAAGTGACATTCACCCCATTCACTACAATAATTGGAGCAACAACCATGAGCCCTGTCCTCTCTGTACTTGACTTACACTTAGAACAGACGTCTGCTAGCTGTAATTCCTAACCTCAAAGATGTCAGTAATACATTCCTATGTATTGGATAACACCCCTGTATCCGTATTGTTCGGTGAATAAAATAGCCCATGGCTTAAAGCAAAAGATATATGTCAGATACTAGGTTATGAAAATTCAAATAAAGCAATCATTGACCATGTCAGAGCAAAATACAAAGTACAATGCGTAAACTTCAAGGGTAACGAAACGTTACCCTTACACCCAGACACAGTTCTTATTAGTGAACCAGGTTTGTATGGATTAATTATGAGATCTAAGATGAAAGTAACTGAAAGATTCCAGGATTGGGTGTTTGGAGAAGTCTTATCATCTATTTGTAAATATAGGGTATATGTTCAAATGTGCATGTAATATATGGTAAATATGTTCAGAATAAAATTTTTAACAGACACAGTTCTTGAATATAGCATTGGGAAACAACAGAAAGCTAATTAAAATGTTGACTGATTAAACTTCTAAAGTTTGCAGTTATGACAGAAGATGTGGGTTTGAAACTTGTATTCTGTACCTGGAGAAGGATGCGTACTATAAACATTATGGTTTAACAGAGTATAAATGTATCAGAGATGAAAAAGTCACCATAAAAACAACACTAAGAGGACAAAAGGAGATGGTATGTGCCTTTTGAGGTATCATCGAGATGTAAATATTTTATTAATGAACCAGATTTATATGAATTTGTTATCAAACTAAAGTGAAACGTTTCCTTGAGTTCATATAGAGGTGGAAACAGATACGCCTTTCTCAACATCTTATATTGTAGAATTGCCTATATTTCATGCGAATTCTGCTATTTGAAAATATTATGCCATGGCTGTGAATTGTTTTAAACAGATCCTCTGACTCATGAGTTGTATGTTTTCATTGACTATTTCGCTATTGTGACCGTAAAATTTCAATTTGTACAGTAACCTGTATCATTGATGCCTAGCCTTTTGAGTTTTTGCGGGCAATTCCTTGTCGTGACTGTAAATTTGTAAAGTCTACGGTCATCTGTATATCCAATACCCCTACAATAGGTTTTCAGCGGTAGTGTCCTTACATGACTGTAACATCATAAAGTCTACGGTCATTTGTACCTCCAGTCCCCTTGATTTAGTTTTCAGCGGTATTTTATTTAACTTGACTGTAAAGTAGTAATGCCTTCGGTCACCTGTATAACTAAGCCCCCTATGTTTCTTTTTCAGTGGTAATTTTCTCAAATAACAGAAAATTTGTAATGTCTTCGGTCATTGTATCACCAAGTCCCCTTAAATTTAGTTTTCAGCGGTAGTTTCCTTAAATAACAGTAATGGTTCACAGTATGTAGTCATCTGTATAACTAATACCCCTATGTTTCTTTTTCAGCGGTAATTTCTTTTCTTGACTGTAATATTTTAAAGTCTACGGTCATATGTAACACCAATCCCCTTAAGTTTGGCTTTCATCGGTCTTACCTCCCCTCAACCAGACTCTTGTAAGTTGTAATTCATCTATAATACTAAGCCCCTTGATTTAATTTCCAGTTGTAATTTATTTACCTTGACCATCATCTTTCAGTGATCTGTACCACTATGCCCTTTAAGTTTTCAGACAGTCCTCACCTTACATTGATTGTAATATTTTAATTTCTAAGGCCATCTGTATCACTTACCCTTATGTTTTGATTTTCACCGGACGATTCCATGCATTGACTGTAACGTTGTAAAGTTTACGGTCGTCTGTATCCATTGAGCCTCTTAAGTATGATTTACAGTGAGACGTAGCTAGGAATGTCTTTGCTGACAACAAAAATTTTATTTGTTATGAGGGCTATTTCTCAATTGGATCGTATTTTTCATTTTTACAGTAAAAACTCGACTAAAAAAGTAAGTCAATTGAGTTTTGTTGAAGATGCTTATATTTTTAACTGGAAGAAATTTGTATTTTGAACAAAATAATTTACACAGAGATCGTTATTAGGTTAAAATAAGTTTCTTTAGGTTAGGTAATTTATAGTGAGATCGTTATTAGGTTAAAATAAGATGCTTTAGGTTAGGTTAGATTATAATTTGATTAACATGGACACTTTATATATTTTTTTATTCCATGTTAATCAAATTATAATCTAACCTAACCTAAAGCATCTTATTTTAACCTAATAACGATCTCACTATAAATTACCTAACCTAAAGAAACTTATTTTAACCTAATAACGATCTCTGTGTAAATTATTTTGTTCAAAATACAAATTTCTTCCAGTTAAAAATATAAGCATCTTCAACAAAACTCAATTGACTTACTTTTTTAGTCGAGTTTTTACTGTAAAAATGAAAAATACGATCCAATTGAGAAATAGCCCTCATAACAAATAAAATTTTTGTTGTCAGCAAAGACATTCCTAGCTACGTCTCACTGTAAATCATACTTAAGAGGCTCAATGGATACAGACGACCGTAAACTTTACAACGTTACAGTCAATGCATGGAATCGTCCGGTGAAAATCAAAACATAAGGGTAAGTGATACAGATGGCCTTAGAAATTAAAATATTACAATCAATGTAAGGTGAGGACTGTCTGAAAACTTAAAGGGCATAGTGGTACAGATCACTGAAAGATGATGGTCAAGGTAAATAAATTACAACTGGAAATTAAATCAAGGGGCTTAGTATTATAGATGAATTACAACTTACAAGAGTCTGGTTGAGGGGAGGTAAGACCGATGAAAGCCAAACTTAAGGGGATTGGTGTTACATATGACCGTAGACTTTAAAATATTACAGTCAAGAAAAGAAATTACCGCTGAAAAAGAAACATAGGGGTATTAGTTATACAGATGACTACATACTGTGAACCATTACTGTTATTTAAGGAAACTACCGCTGAAAACTAAATTTAAGGGGACTTGGTGATACAATGACCGAAGACATTACAAATTTTCTGTTATTTGAGAAAATTACCACTGAAAAAGAAACATAGGGGGCTTAGTTATACAGGTGACCGAAGGCATTACTACTTTACAGTCAAGTTAAATAAAATACCGCTGAAAACTAAATCAAGGGGACTGGAGGTACAAATGACCGTAGACTTTATGATGTTACAGTCATGTAAGGACACTACCGCTGAAAACCTATTGTAGGGGTATTGGATATACAGATGACCGTAGACTTTACAAATTTACAGTCACGACAAGGAATTGCCCGCAAAAACTCAAAAGGCTAGGCATCAATGATACAGGTTACTGTACAAATTGAAATTTTACGGTCACAATAGCGAAATAGTCAATGAAAACATACAACTCATGAGTCAGAGGATCTGTTTAAAACAATTCACAGCCATGGCATAATATTTTCAAATAGCAGAATTCGCATGAAATATAGGCAATTCTACAATATAAGATGTTGAGAAAGGCGTATCTGTTTCCACCTCTATATGAACTCAAGGAAACGTTTCACTTTAGTTTGATAACAAATTCATATAAATCTGGTTCATTAATAAAATATTTACATCATTAGGTACTCGATGATACCTCAAAAGGCACATACCATCTCCTTTTGTCCTCTTAGTGTTGTTTTTATGGTGACTTTTTCATCTCTGATACATTTATACTCTGTTAAACCATAATGTTTATAGTACGCATCCTTCTCCAGGTACAGAATACAAGTTTCAAACCCACATCTTCTGTCATAACTGCAAACTTTAGAAGTTTAATCAGTCAACATTTTAATTAGCTTTCTGTTGTTTCCCAATGCTATATTCAAGAACTGTGTCTGTTAAAAATTTTATTCTGAACATATTTACCATATATTACATGCACATTTGAACATATACCCTATATTTACAAATAGATGATAAGACTTCTCCAAACACCCAATCCTGGAATCTTTCAGTTACTTTCATCTTAGATCTCATAATTAATCCATACAAACCTGGTTCACTAATAAGAACTGTGTCTGGGTGTAAGGGTAACGTTTCGTTACCCTTGAAGTTTACGCATTGTACTTTGTATTTTGCTCTGACATGGTCAATGATTGCTTTATTTGAATTTTCATAACCTAGTATCTGACATATATCTTTTGCTTTAAGCCATGGGCTATTTTATTCACCGAACAATACGGATACAGGGGTGTTATCCAATACATAGGAATGTATTACTGACATCTTTGAGGTTAGGAATTACAGCTAGCAGACGTCTGTTCTAAGTGTAAGTCAAGTACAGAGAGGACAGGGCTCATGGTTGTTGCTCCAATTATTGTAGTGAATGGGGTGAATGTCACTTTTTTCAAATAAAAGTGATTTTAATGTACATTTATAAATATTAAATGGTAAAGGAGTCTGCCAGCATCTTTAAAAGAAATGAAAAAATTAATTTATAGTAAAAATGCAATGTTAAAAAACGCTGCGTCTGTTAAATATGCATATATTACTTATTATCTTTGCGGTTCGAAGGGTAACGTTTCGTTACCCTTGTGTTTCTATTATTAAATATTATTCTGATTTCTTATTTTTTGATATAAATTATTTTTTGCGGTTCGAAGGGGGTAACGTTTCGTTACCCCCTTTGTTTCTATTATTAAATATTATTCTGATTTCTTATTTTTTGATATAAATTATTTTCTGTAGGTTCGAAGGGTAACGTTTCGTTACCCTTGTGTTTCTATTATTAAATATTATTCTGATTTCTTATTTTTGATATAAATTATTTTTGCGGTTCGAAGGGGGTAACGTTTCGTTACCCCCTTTGTTTCTATTATTAAATATTATTCTGATTTCTTATTTTTGATATAAATTATTTTCTGTAGGTTCGAAGGGTAACGTTTCGTTACCCTTGTGTTTCTATTATTAAATATTATTCTGATTTCTTATTTTTTGATATAAATTATTTTTTGCGGTTCGAAGGGGGTAACGTTTCGTTACCCCCTTTGTTTCTATTATTAAATATTATTCTGATTTCTTATTTTTGATATAAATTATTTTCTGTAGGTTCGAAGGGTAACGTTTCGTTACCCTTGTGTTTCTATTATTAAATATTATTCTGATTTCTTATTTTTTGATATAAATTATTTTTTGCGGTTCGAAGGGGGTAACGTTTCGTTACCCCCTTTGTTTCTATTATTAAATATTATTCTGATTTCTTATTTTTGATATAAATTATTTTTTGCGGTTCGAAGGGGGTAACGTTTCGTTACCCCCTTTGTTTTCAACTGTTTTCCACACCACGGTAGGCATGTATGCCAGGCCGTACAGTTGTAGGCGCGTTGGTGTATCTTTAACGTGGGCACCTCCCCAGTAGGCCTACCCCACGGATATTTTACAATATTTTTCTCTAACATGGTCTCTAATTGCTTTATACAATATATTTGCAGCATCTCTACCTCTAAAAACGCCGGTTGCTTTTTTACTGTATCATAAAATTAACAGAAATATTGTAAGGAGTGGGTAAAGTGAATCAAATATCCACTCGCTGTATAATTTAAGTATTAAATGTACTGTAAGTTAATAGAGCGGGGTTTGAGACCGCCCGTGTATAGCACCCTCGACAGTAATATACCTTGAGAGAACACAACTCTGAGGTATTTTTTACCACCGAGAGCTTTATACACCCAGGTTAAACATTATTCTATGCAAGAGTCATCCAGAATATAACTGGCTTATACTCTGCACAGATTAATGTCCTCTCCCTTTGAGAATTTAAAAAACCATGGCTCCACCACCGCCATGGTCCGTGGAGGCCTTCCAAACTAGTTGCCTCCCCCGTTATTTCTTTTTTTAACATTTTTACACCATTCATACAGGTTTACGGGCCTTTTCCTCAGCCACGCCAGGGACCTTCATTCACACCGGGCTTTTCGAAGGCGAAACCCAAACCCTCCTCGAGTCAGGGCATCTCAATCTACTAAGCCCTTAGTCCGTGGCGGTCGTGGGGAACACAATGTTTTACTGTTTTTAGGCAAACCCACTCATCTGTCAGGACTTACCAGGGGCTAACCCAGCCTTGACAGGTGACCTCTCCACGGACTGGAAGTTTTCAAGACTTTGCCTTACTAACTTCCTACACACGCACACATTCACACATTTTTTTTTTGTTTATTTTTAGTATTTTTATAAGGGGTCAAGATAAAAATCAGAGTTATAATGTTTACTCTGCTTGACCTCCTTGGTTTTTTAAGAATGCAGTAACTTTCAGCATCAATTACAACAGATGTGAGCAACCAGTATGTCACAAGTCTGTAAACAACTATCGAATGTAGCATCTTGGAATTGTAACCAGTGATACTTCCACATTCAATGGCCCAGATAGTTTTTCAACATCACAAAATATTTTTTCAAAGTGATCGTCAAAAACCGGTGGAGTTAGATTATGTAAAGGCATAAACGGAATATTGCCTGAACCATTAGCATGGGTTATTGTTATTCCAACATGAGTATTTGAAGAACATCCATCTGAAATTGTATCTACTATGTACTTTGAAAACGCTAGAGGCCATTCACATGTCTCTATTGGGCTTGTAAGAGAAAACTCATATTCAAA
Organism: Neoaliturus tenellus; assembly: GCA_030545055.2. Taxonomy (NCBI): domain Eukaryota; kingdom Metazoa; phylum Arthropoda; class Insecta; order Hemiptera; family Cicadellidae; genus Neoaliturus; species Neoaliturus tenellus. Next base: position 220,596,709 of record CM061531.1, read on the forward strand.
GGATATAATGCAAAATTTCGTATTTTCATTTAGTTTTCTTTTAGACAAAAATTTAAGGAAAACCGCCATAGTTGAGAGCAGCTCTAGAGCACGTCCAACCAGTACGGTAGTTAGAGAGCAAATAATGGTAATAAGATGAAAACACCGTCTATTAGGTGACCATGGTGTAATGAAACTCAAGCAATTCTTTGAATTTTACAGAATCCATACGGGAGGGTATTATAGTTATCATCTAGTTTTCTTTTTGGGCCTGTAATCTTAAACTGTTTGGTTTCAGTGACTGTTACAATATTTTTATCTTTAGTACGTCTGATTCTATTCTCTTCGACTTGTAATACTTGAGCGGATTCACCGAGTACCATCTCTTTCAATGTTTCAAAGTTAACCAATTTAGATGTCTTGAGGTTCAATGTTAGGCCTTTTACTTTACATACGGGAATTAGTTTCTGTTTATTGGTTGACCAGACAAGGTATGCGTAGGTTTTCGGCCCTCCAGATACAAACTCTACTATGTAGGACCCGGGTCCATACTCTACTAACTCATCTGTCATTTCCCCAAGGTAATCCCCTGTAGGCACTTTATACAAATTGCCCCGGAAGTAATATATGCAACTATCTGTATCATAATATAGGACTTGAGCTCCTAACTTTTCAAGGTGTTCATACAATTTGAGTCGGGCATGGGCAGTAGTGTAGGCTGCAATCACAACATTTACTGACCGGAGAGATTCAGTAGCTTCTTCAATATTTTGCCAATTAACAAGTAAAACTTCTTCATTTATAATCTGAACTGATTTTACTGTAGTTCCCGGTTGTGTCATCAATCGAAAGAAATCTTTCGGATTTCTTATAATTGAAGCCTTAGTCATATCCTCTCTCTGCCCAAATTTTCCCCAGAAAGAATTTAACATTAATTTCGCCAAAGACCTTAAACCCCCATTCTTAGCAATCTTGTCTTTCTCCAATTTTATTCCCTCATGTACAAAATAGTCTGCAATATATTTTTCTTTATCTTCCTCAGTTATACACCAACTAGGAAACCCTGACGCCTCCTGTTTCATTTTCAAAAATTTATTAATAAAATCGGTAAACAATCCCCCGTTTTCATAAGTCGCTACTTGATATTCCCAGAGTTCGTACATGTCCAGAATCACATATCCCTTCTCTACTGCCTTTCTAATCTCCTGCATTGTCCAAGTCCCTACTAATGCCCTCTCGTCACTATTGTGGCAACACTCTCCTTGGTTCAAAATATCCCCACAAGTTTGACACAAGACAAACATCAATTTATTATTAATCTTCGCAGGAAGAACCGGGTGGTATAGGTCCCGAGGTGGCAGAATTTTACATTTAAGCAAGCCTTCTACGCCAAGTCCCCGCTCTCTGCACTCCCTATCCCCTACATAAATTTCAGGGTGACCAACAGGGTAGTTACAGTACTTGTTTACATACGGGTACAACGAACAAACATCTACATACTGAATAGTCTCTCCCTCCGCACATTTATGATAAGTCTTTGCGTTACCTGTCCTACCTCCAAAGAAAGAATCTCTAGGATTAAGCGGGAGGCTGTTCAAGATCGGAAGACTGTCCAAATGTTTAAGATTTTCATCTTTTTTTATTTTTCTAAACTCGCACTCCCACATTTCAATAACATTACTTCCGAGTTTCTCGGTTTTCTGTAAAGTTCTCTGATAGCGCAAGTGAAGTGAATCAGAGGGATCCTCCTTCAGAGGAGCCTCTCTTTTGTAAGGGAAACATTTAGGGCATCCATGCCAGTAACATCCATGAAATTCATAAATATTCTCCCATCAAACCATCTACTTTTACTCCATTAATTTTAACTTCTCTCCCCTTTCCAGCATGCTCAATCCTAACACCACGCTTCTCCTCTTCCCAAGATAACCACTGTAGGGCTATGGCTGACTGATTGTCTGTTAGCCTATATCCATTCTTTGGTATAAGACCGATAGTTCTGGACCTTAGAAAATTACGGCGAAAAGCCAAGTTACACGCACTAGCAATGGTTACAGCCTCGAGAAACGGATCAACATTACATTCTTCAAGAAGCAAAGCTCGGAATTTTATACACGCTTGCGCCAGGATTTCTACATCTGAAATGCAATACTCCAAAATTTCTTTTTGAAAGTCAAACACATAGTCGCTATTTACTTGTTCATTATACCATTTTTCAAAGTCATTGTGGGGTTTCTCAAACATTGACTCCGGGCAATAAAACTCTTTTGCGGGCATCGGACCTACATAATTTTGATTTGCAACTGTGTTGAATAGGTGCGGGAAATAGCCCTTCTTTTTCTCCGGAGGCAAGTCAAACGCTTTCGGGAGTGCAGCTAGAGGCATGGGGAAATAGCTCAAAGAATCAACAAATCTAACGTTATCCATCTTCATCAAAATAATCTTGGAACCTCTCATTACAAGTTCAGGTGTGAATTTAGTCTCTTCCAATGTATACTTTAAAATAAACTGAAAGTCAAACCCCTGCCCGTTGTGTGCAATCACACAAACATGTTTAAATTTTTTCCTTACTTGCATTACATAGTCCATAAACTGTTTTACTGGGTCTTCAACAAATACTCTCTGCCTCTCAAAACAAGTTTCACATTCACTTCCCTTAATACATTTAAAACAGTACTGTTGGGATACGCACAAATTGACTTGATGCAATTTTTTCTCTGGATCAGATGGAAGGTTTTCATCT